>JBBPCZ010000042.1:35357809-35372555 GCA_037974445.1 Brycinus macrolepidotus
TATGGAGCTTGCTTTGTGCACTGGGGCACAGTCATGCTGGAATAGAAAAGGTTCTTCCCCAAACTGGGTCCACAAAGGTGGAAGCATGGTGTTGTCCAAACTGTCTTGGTCTGCTGAAGCATTAAGATTGCCCTTCACTGGAAATAAGTAGTTTTTCTTTCTACAGTGTCAGATAAAGGTCTGTGCAGGTACATTGTATTCACCAAGGTACCAGCAGTACAAACTAAATATTTATATTTTAAAAATACTGAAAATATTTTTCCAAGGGAGCCTTTCCATGAAATCACTTCAAAAGCCTTCAGTCCACGGGCCTGTTTGATCTAGCCCTTCACCGCTACACTGACTCGGTTGATTAAGTGGACAGTGTTTTGAGGGCAGCTTTTCTCTGTCTAACGAGGCATACCATAAATCTGACATATGCAACCAGGCAAGGGATCAGATATTCCTACCTGCTTCTTATAAACCCCACACATCCCTGTGATCACCCAAATGAGGACTAGTTTTAAAGTAACCAACAGTTAAATATTTAACTGTTTGTTAATGACTCATAATTGTATCATTATTTAGTTACCTGGTGTTTTTAATGGAGAACCTACTTTGCATCAGCAGCAAGTAATTCATAAGCAGACAACTGATTGTCCTAGTTTATCCATAACAGCTAGTTTCTACACTGAGAAGTGTCATGTTTTTGATTATTGTCTTGTAATTTCTTCTCTGGCAGATACTCCGACTGTCATGCTATGCATAATTTCCATTTCTTTATGTCATTTTGGACATTACAAGCAAAAAGTGGCACAAATCTTTTATAGTGTTCTCTTGATTTGTAAGGATCAATTATCTTAAGTTTGGGATTCTCAGATCCAGTAGAAATGTGTTGTTGTTTTGGTTATTCCATGCAGATGATTAAAATGAACTTCTATTAAGAAAATCAGCAAAACATGTAATTTGACTGTTGCATACATTTAGAATGAGCTACTCAATGAGAAGCCTCCACCTTTTGCGGCTCCAGTCATTCTATTCTGTAAAATAAATGAATCTTGGGTTTCTCTAGTGCAGCAACAACATTTAATATATTGCATCTGGAGTCACAGATGATTTGGGTGTTCTCCTATAGATAAACTGCTTCAGTACTCGCACGGTTACTCTTTATAACAGTGATTGTATTGACTGTTCCTCCATATCATCCAAACCCCTCTTTAAGGTCTGCTGTACCAGATAATACTGAAATACTGAAGTACTGAGGCATTAGCTTTAAGATCTCCTGTAATGCCTCAGGGATGACATGGCTCATAGACCCTTGGGAAATACTTGCCCCGTTCACTATTTCCCTCTGGAGTGTCCCTGATTGAAGGAGACCAGTGGTAGAAAGGGCTTGGACATTAGGAGTTATCAGTGGAGAACGGTTAGTTTGATGGCTGATATCTGACTCTAAAGAGTTGAATAAATCGGTAAGGGCGTCTCTCTGTGGCCTATATTGTCTTATCAGCCATTAATTGCTCTCTGCAAACCTATCTTTCCGGTCTCTGAAGACGCACTGTCCCCATAGGGTGCATGCGGCGATATCCTAATGCTATGTATGCCATTTTCATATGCTTTTGAAGGATCTGATCTCATTCTTTATATAACCTACAAAGAATCCCATTACCCATCAATTCAGCTGCACAAGAAACAAAGATGGCACTCTAACTGATTACAGGCATATCTGACCACCTTTATTTCCCCATCCTGTCACAGATTGAGCAAACAAAGCCTGTAATTTGATGTCATGACTTTGAATTAGCATAATATGGCTAATATGGCTAAGCCCTCCCTCTCTTTCAAAGAACAAAAGACAGAAACATTTCAAAGGTTGCATTTTTTTTTCATCCACAAGGTTTTTTATTTTTTTGCTGTTAACAAACAAGAAGATGATTCTTTTGGTCTTCTGTGGACCCACAAACAACAGCACTACCAAGAGGTGGTGTGATTTGGTTAAGACGGGACTAATTCAACTCTAGCCTCAGGTGTAAATACACCCAGCCTGTCACTGATTCAGAGTTAAATGTGAAGTGACGCATTGCATAACATGTAATGGCCCCTAGATTGTTCTACATTGAGGTTAATTATTTGAAGCCCACAACATCTAGCCCCACCTTCCTGCGGTCTGTAGTAAGTACTATAGGTCAAGTTAGATTGATTGACGGCCATCCAGCCAATCCATCAGAGCCAGAGAAGTGAGAACAAAGTCTGAGGTATGAACTGACGCTGCTTTATTCTGTGTAGTAGTAATGTAGAATATACTGTTGCAGTGTTATCCTACTAACATTATCCATGGAATAAAATATCAGCCTAAAATAAAATATCACTAATGAGAACCAGCTATTTAGTTGGTCATTTAGTCAGGAATCATTGACACAACTAGCATTTTTAAAAGGTTTGATTTGCCCCTAAACAGCAGGCCCTTATAACAGACTTTCAAGATATTTCTTCCTTTAATACTGACAGTGTCCTTTAGGGATGATTTCAGTGGACTTTCAAATGTGGTAATACAGTGTGTGAAAAAATTACTGAGGTAATTTTTTAGCCCTCTCATCTACTATCATGACCAGCTGTCACTGGGTATAAGCTGTCATGACAAGTAATATTAGCATATGACATCTGCCATGACATGTTTACAGCATGGTTATGTCAGTGTTATGTAGCAGGGTTCTTAAAAAAGGGTCACCGTCAATTTCTTACAACAGTGCCAAATATATTTCACAGAATGGGCCTAAACTCGAATGTAAATCCTGGGAAAAGTGAGTTTAAAGGTCAGAATGTAATCAGTGTTCATCCACTGTACGGGATTGTAGTTCAGACATAGTTGCTGTACAGTTGCTGTATCGTAGAGTATTTTAACTTTAGTATGCAGTACTTCAGTACATGTAGTTCATATATAAGTATACAGTATGCATGGTAACTGAGGTGTGTTCTCTCTCTCCCCCTCTCTCTCTCTCTCTCTCTCTCTCTATCTATCTCTCTCTCTCTCCCTCTCTCTCTCTCCCTCTCTCTCTCTCCCTATCTCTCTTTCTCTCTCTCTCTCTCTCTCTATCTATCTCTCTCTCTCTCCCTCTCTCTCTCTCTCTCTCTCTATCTCTCTTTCTCTATGTACTGTCTCCGGTGACAAGGAACGGAACACAGTGAGCTCGGCCTGTTGCCATGGCAGCCAAGGGGCACTCATTAGCAACCTTCCTTGGCGAGGCTAGTACTGCAGTACTGTCACACACACATACACACACAACAGACACGTATATATATATATATATATATCATAAAAAGACATACTATGTATAGGTTTAAGAGTGCACACACACACACTAGGTTGCACACAGTGAAAGAGAAAGGTGCTGGAATGTCAGATGAGATGTTTCAGATAGAGTGTGTGCTACCTGTCACACTTTATCCAATCCAGTCAACTTGTACTCAAGGCCTGGCATGGTGGAACGACCCCGGGACATCTCTCTGTTGGACAAGGCTAAGGCTTTTGGACTGACGCTCTACAGCAGAACGTCTACTCCAGCCCTCAGGGAGCCCCTATTCCTTCCTGCTCCCTGGTGAGTTTGGACCTGAACGGCAGCAAAAACATGGCCTGAACTGAGGCGATGGAACCTCTGTTCTGCAGGATCCTCTCCTGACGTTACAGTGAATTTATCAATCCATGATCTGCCCACAGGAGAACAGCTTAGAACACCTTTACTGTCATAGTTCAAGTACGGTAGCGTTCAGTTTGTGACTAATATCATGTTAAAGTGGCAAAATCCTGACCCTTGCCCCCAGCTTAACTTACCGTAGATATCAGACTCTTCATCTCCGTGTGAATGGAGCAGCTAACTTCAGATAAGCTAATCAGTGGTCCCTAAACACGTCGACAGTGCCAAAAATATCCCTTTCATGGACAAAGAAAGTGACATTTCTTTGAAATTAATAAGGTCCCTTACATTTACATATTCATTTACATATTTACATTAAATTTACAAGATTGATTGAAGATTTGGGCCAGTGTTCTGTAAAGCTTGTCCAGTCTCAAAAGTGAAGAAACATTCTTAACGTTAATCTACTAATGTAGTAAGATTGAATTCAAAAACGTTTGGATGTCGACATTTTGTGGGCGGAGCAAGGATGGATCAATTGTGCCTGTGATAGACTCTTCCCGTGGATGAGTTGCTTCTTTCTGCATTATCCTGTGGATAACGCAACTACCACTCCAACGACCCACAGTTCTCCACATGCTCCTGGTGCCCTCTCACTGCACGACATCACTTATTCATTAAAAATCAATATTCGAGTGCTCTGAACGAGGATATGCAAATGATCTGTGGTGTGCTTGGCTGCTCTGTGGGTAAATTCAGCGGGTATGGGGCTTATTATTAAACTCACAGATACGAAAATGTGCACATAGCCCCTAACTCTCACGCACACACACCGCACACACATGCTTACTGCAGGTAGTTTGACAGTGGGACCCCAGAGAGGTTATTACATTGCCTATACATCCATCTCCCACCGAATTAGCATAAAGTAGCGGTACAGTTTGGGTTAGAGCAATACCCCACTCTCTCTCTCTCTCTCATTTTCTCTCTTTCTCTCTCTCTCTCTTTCCTCCACTTTCACACACATGCAAATGCATACACATATACTTTCTTATTAATAATAAACAGGCATGTGTGTGTGTATGTGTGGTGGGTAAAGGAGAAAAAGAAAGAGAGAGATTTGGGGTGTGTGTGTGTGTGTGCATTCCTGTATGTATGTGTGAAATGTGTGTGCGTGTGTGTGTGTGTGTGTGTGTGTTGAATACACCTCACGCATGCATTAATTCTCTCACTGTAATTCTCCATGATTATAGAGCTGGTTGGCTCTGATCATAATTAACTCTGATTAGAACTAAGTCTCTCATTCTCCTCCTCTCTCTTTGTCTCTCTCCTTTGCTTGCTCTCTTTTTCCTTTTCTCTTCCTTTCTCTCGCTCTCTCTCTCCCCTCCCTTTTTCTCGCCCCTTTTCTCTCTCTCTCTCTCTCTCTCTCTCATTTTCTCTCCCTTTCTCTCTTTCACCTTCTGTATCTCACTACCCTTTTCTCTCTCTCTCTATCTCTCTCTCTCATTTTCTCTCTCATTTTCTCTCCCTTTCTCTCTTTCCCCTTTTCTCTCTCGCTACCTTTTTCTCTCTCTCCCTCTCTCCTCCGTCACTCTCCCTCTCTCTCTCTCTCTCTCTTTCTTAATCACTGCCTTTATAATAGACTGCCGAGTGCCCATTAATTTTAATACCATTTTGATTTGATTTTCCTTCCCACTCAGATAGCAGGTGCTGCTATGATCGCAGGCGCTCAAAGCTCTGGGTTAGCTGCCTAAAGTGGAGCCGCTGAACGCTGGAGGGAGGGAAAACGCCTGAAGCGACCTGAGAACAGCAGCCTCGGCACAGTATAAAGAACATTTTGTTTAAACGGTTTCCATCACAGTTTTGGAGACTCTAAAGTCTGCGCAGTTTTTGTAGGTTTCCCAGTCGAACCCACCTGATTCAACTCATCAGTTATTTCATGAGCCAGAACCACCGTGTTTGAACAAGGAAAACAGAAAATATGTGTGGAGAACAGGTCTAACACCTCATACAGACCTATGCACTGTAATATTAAAGGAAATGTCAAAAATGTGTCCAAATTTACCGCTATAGGACTGTTCATTAGATTACCAGTCTAATCTATAATCATGTTACTATTATTTGCACTAGACTAAGCTTGTCCACTCAGCACTCTGCTCATACTCTTATCCATTTTACTGTCTGTCTCATACTCTCTTTACCTGTGCCTTTATTGTACTGTATTTATGGCTGTGAGCCTAGTTTTGCGATGCCCTGTCTTCATTTTACTGTACCTTAGTGTACTGCATTTTGTGTAGTCCTGATCACTCGTATTGTGTGATCCTGTAAACACAGGCTCTGTTTTATATGTATGTCTTCTATTGAGGCCCTTGAGAAATTTCGTTTTCTCAAGAGCCCCCACAATATTGCCTCTTCCAAACAAAACCAAAAAACAAACATGGCATATTATTTTTTAGACTCATTCATTCATTCATTTTCTGTAGCCGCTTATTCCTCACTAGGGTCGTGGGTACCCGGAGTCCATCCCGGGGCCAGTGGGTGCGAGGCACATAATTAAAAAGAAGTAACAGGGACAAATAGGAACAAACTGTAGCATAGAAGTACAAAGAAAAAATAGAACTGAATTTTAAGACAATTACCCTCTCGTTTCAAAAAGTGAAGATTTAACCAGTTCCACTTGGTCGTGTGCCTGCTTTTGTATAATTCCTAACAATTTCATACAAACCAGAAAAAAAATGCAATAAATCTACTTATTCACAGTATTGTAAATGAATTGTGGTTTATTTGGTAGCTTTTCTGTACAAAGTTAGAGGTGCACTGTTTAACAGATTCCCTCTCTCCCCCTACCTGAGGCTACCAATGGGGGAGACCTGAGGTCAGTCTACCACCACCCCCCTCCCCATCTCGTACTTCTGAGTGGGAGACCTTATAACCAGCCTGCAGCCTAGAACCAGTGCGCCCGCTCCGACAAGGTTAATAGGCCTACACAGTGACATGATCACTGACGTGACATGCAAATGAGCAATAGAAAACCGATCGCGCAAATGTCGCCAGTTTAGTGCGTGCGCCCTTTGCCGGCGCCAGTTTGATGCCACCCTGGGTGCCCGCCTGTGCTGCTCATACCTAAATCCACTGTTCTCGCTGATATGTGGCACCGTGCACAGTGACCTTAGGCTTATGAGCTCCTGCTCACAGACCTTCTAGTTCTTCTTGCTCCTGGGTGTATTTGGACCAAAACATGGGCGAGATGAAGTCTAAATCCAGTCTAAACCTCTGGTCTGCAGGATCCTCTCCAGATAGTTTCATCAATTCATATACCCATGCTCTGCTCTCAATAGAATAGAAAAGAATATCTTTATTAACATTGAACAAGCACACTGATTTTCTATGTATTCTTTTATTTCTTCTATTTCCTCTATTTTTCTTTTATTTTCTTCTATTTCATTTTTTTTCTATTCCTGTAAAGCACATTGAATGACCTTTGCGTATGAACATGTGCTATATAAATAAACTTGACTTGACTTGACTTATGCCGAGGATAGTAAAGAGTAGTATAAAACATAATGATAAAGAGTAGAATGAGACTAGATGCTAGATATTTATCCCTGTGCACTGAATATGTAATGTTAGCCATAATGTTAAAACTACTGACGATGACGTGAACAACACTGACATGAATAAAACCTGAATGAAAAACATTCAGAAGGGATTTTCCACCATGAAAGTAATGTTAACAGCTAGTCAGAGTGCCCACTGATTCAGACCACTCTAGTATGTGAAAGGTGACGGGTCTGGCTCTTTGTTAAGGATGATTTCACAGTGTCTGCTTTTCTTAAGAGAGAGAGACAGGACAAAGGGAAGTATGGGAGGATCAGGGAGCGGGAGAAAGAAAGAGAAAGAGAGAAGGGGGGTGGACCTGTGGGAATACCTTAGTCTCTTAGAGGATGTAGATCTGATGAAACATCCTGACACACACACACATCTCCCCTGAGGCGACGGACCCTCTCCTTCTCCTCTACCTCGCTCCCTCTCTCTCTCTCCCTTTCATTTTCCCACTCTCTCTCTCTCTCTCTCTCTCTCTCTTTCATTCTCCTGCTCTCTCTCTCTCTCCCCTTCTTTTTTCTTCTCTCTCGCTCGCCAGCTCTCTCTCTCCAGAGAACTTGCCCATGTTAACGAGGCTTTTGTTCACAGGAGTTATGACATGCAGAAGCACTCACACACACACACACACCCACACACACGCACACGCTCACACGCCCTCCGGCTCGAGCTCGTCGTTTAGTGGGTCAAAGTGTGTGGTTTTTTGTGTCTTTTTCCTGCATGTAAACAATGAGGAGAGAGTAAACAGGAAGTGAGGGCTCCACTGTTGTGGAGGTGTGTGAAAGTTCCTCAGAGACAGATGGTTTAGTGATGTGAGACGGGGGTTGCAGCAGCCCCCCGAGCCGTAAGATCACCTCCCTTCACTTCTGAAGAGAGTGTGTCTGCTTCAGGGCCCTGCTCTGGCCTTGGAGCAGGGTTGTGGAACTCAGAGCCTGGAGGAACGTGCTGCCATAAAGTGTTTCGCTCACTCGTAGACAAGCCTTATATCTCATGTCTGTTTTTTTTGATCAGGTGCCATCTTTCTTCCTTGATGGTTTACATACGTGTGTATGTGTGTGTGTGTGTGTGTAAGCGTGTGTGTGTGTGTAAGCATGTGTGTGTGTGTGTGTGTGTGTGTGTGTGTGTGTGTGAGAGAGAGAGGTCTTGTTCAGACAAGAAGCTCAAATCGGATTTTTCATCATATTTCATCATAAGCATAAAAGACTTTTTCCAGTCGGATTCATGCCACCTTTGTAGATGGTTTCAAATCTGATTCAGATTTATGGACATGTACATCACACTCTTAAAGCTAAAACATGGGGAGCTTAGACTTTCAACAGACCTTTAGGAATCATTTTATTTTGTTTGTGGTGGTTTTACAGTGACTTTCAGAAAAGATTTGAAGTTAAAGCCTGTCTGTGAATATTAATGAGGCTATTAGGCTTTTAGGTAACGTTATCTTCTGGATAGACCATCATAATCTAATGTCATGTACTGGTAATGGTCTGGTTGCACTAGTGTGAAATATAGCACAGTTCATCTACTAGGAATAGCTGTAACAGTGTGTGGCAACTTATGTGGATGTGCAAGCAAAGAGAGGGTCTCTAACATGGGGGAGGGTCTCTGGAGCAAACGCGACTATATGTGGTTTCAGAAGCAATGTTACCTGAAAGATGCCACTGAGCCAGCTATGAGCCATCTTTTTATTAGATTATCAATCAATAAAAGACAGAATAACACAAGTGTGTGTGTGTGGGTCAAAAATATGATCCTCTTGAAAGTCTGTACAGAGTGATGGTACAGACGTGCTTGTTTTAATGATTTGTTTCATAATACAAGCTTCAAAATATGAGTCGACTTAATTTTCAATGATGTTTTAGTTATATCCGCAAACTCACCCTGCCAACTGCTGAATTTCTCCCAGATATGGAATAATAGCCTGGAAACACAATATATTGGAAATGCTTAATTTGCCTAATTTCCTAATAGCTTTGCCGTGTCCTCTTCATTCTGTCTTTCGCTCTCTCCTATTCCCTCGTGTGCTAGACGTGTTGCTCCAGTAAAATGATTAAATGCAGTGGCTTCCTCGTAATAGAAGAAGCTAATATATTTTCTGCGACCTTTCCTGAAAGATGTGAAGGCAATCAGGCTGACAGCGAACTAAAACATAATAATATTAAATATTAAATAATATTAAAGCATATTCCAGTCTCTTCACATGAACTTCACCATTTGTTCACACTGAGAGTCACATTCAGTCATTAAGTCAAGAACATGCCAGCCGTGAACATTAGTACGTAACAATAAAAATGTTGAATAGTACTTGTATCCATGTTACATTTCTCTATCAGTTTTTTCATATTATATCCATATTATCGTGTATAGCACGAGAACATTTCTAGATTGGAAACCAGTGTCAAAAGGCTCTAATAGCATGACCACACAAATCACATGTCACTTGTAACTTGAAATCAGAACATTCAAGAGTAAAAATCAGATTTAAAAACAAATCTAATTTGCTGTACACTGTGAACAAAATCTACGTGACCCATATCTGCCATTAATGTGAATGAACCCGCGCACTGAATAGGCCTGTATCTGCACATCCTAATCAGTAATGTCACGGTAATGAGCCACATGCGTCATAAACGACAAGAAATGAACGAACCAGCAGAAAAACCTGCAAAGAACATGAGCTCTGATCAGCTCCCAGCTGGAAAAGGTGAAACAGGGCCAAATACTTGGTGTTTACTGGCACAAAGTTCAAGTTAGGTTATTTTCCACAAATATGTGACTTGGAAGGACGACTGGTGAACCGGCGAGAGGGTAGCGGGCGCTCAGGGATCACTGATGGCTTGAGGAACCTGACAAAGAGTTCAAGGGGTTGACTTGGCCTCCAAATTCACCAAGTCTCAATCCGATTAAGCATCTGTGGAATGTGCAGGACAAACTAGTCCGATCCTTGGAGGTCCCTCCTTACAGTGTAAAAGATCTGCAGCTAACATCTTAGTGCCAGATACCACAGCACGTGTTCAGAGGTCCTGGGGAATCCATGCATTCATAGGTCAAAGCTGTTTGCTGGCATGAGAAAAGTCTACACAATAGTAGGCAGGTGGTTTTAATGCTATGGCTGATAGGGTCAGCTGGTGGCCTGGTGGTTAGGGAGTTTCCCCTGCGATCGGAAGGTTGTGGGTTTGAATCCCAGGACTGTCAGTGGCACCACTAAGGTACCCTTGAGCGAGGTACCGTCCCCACACACTGCTCCCCGGGCACTGCCCACTGCTTCACCTGGTACATGGGTTCAATGCAGAAAAAGAATTTCACATTGTTCACACTGTGTGCTGTGCTGTGGTGTTCACGAGTGACTATAAAGGGCCACTTTACTTTATATCACAGTAGACAGCATCACATGTCATCTGCAAAACAGCATGTTTGCATCAGCACTACAGCCATAGCCCTTTCTCCCCTCTCCTACCTCAACATTACTCCCAAGGAAAACACTTCACCTACAAATGAAAAGGAAAATAAATCACTTCAAGGTTGTAGCAAAGAGTATCGCATGTTAGCTGTCAGGAGCATTAAGTATGTGAGGATCAGTATCACAGCCATCGCCACTTTTTATATCCTCCACCTCACCATTGCTCCCGTCACAGATAAAATGGAGCAGGAACATTGAAGTGTGTTTGCATCAGTATCACCACCATAGCCCCTTCCCCCCTCACCCTCCTCACCATTTATTCCAATGGAAACCACTGGAAGCCACTAACGTATCAGCGAAAAAAAACCCCTGAAAAACAGCCAGAAAAAGCCAGTGAGCAGTTTCACAAAGGTCTACATGCAGGAACATTTAAATGTGTGTGATTAGTGTGTACATGATCTGCTATGTATGTTCAGGTGTGTGATGGTATGTGTGCCTATGCATTTTGGTAGTATCAATAGGTACAATGCATTTATGTCAACAACCTGTTATTCAGTGATAGTTTCCCACTGTCCAGTTCCAGTAGAGTGTTTTGTAAGAATTTAAATATGTATCTCTGTTTTATGATAGTTCAGACTGGCCACATACATCAGGCCAAGCAAGATGACGCATGCATTCAGGAGACTTTCTAATCTGTCAATCACCTGTACCTGTCCCAAAATGATGCCTGCCATTTGCCATCTACAGAGCCCCCTTTAGCAACAGTCTTCAATGTTTCAGGCCATCAGGTTGAATTCAGATTGTCCTGAAATAAACATAAAGGACAGATTTACTGTATGATACTACCTAGCTGGCTGGTTCACTTAATCATGAGTGATTCACATGGTTTTGGTCTGTTTCAGTTATGCTTTAACTAAATATTTTCTCGTAAAAGCTTTAAGTACTGTGACTCTTTGCTACAGTTTGGCACATAAATTGTAAATGCACTGCAGTGTAACATTAAGTTACGAACAATAACATACAGATTAAAATCAGGCATACAGACAAGAGATATACTCTCCCATCTTTAATTCATGGGTATGCAGTGGATAGGCTAGTTTCCCTGCTTTGTTTGGGATGTAGTACTGAGATTAGATGCCCTTTTTAAAAGCTACTATTTATAAACACAACTATTTCTCTCACCCCAAAGCATTTCTCATTTTCTAGCGTGTTGTAGCTCGGCTGACACAGCTTGGACAAACGAGCCATTAGACTGTGTAAATTCTACAGTTTTGCTGGTTCCCTGCTTGCCTGCTAATTTTTACATTGCTTGTGTCTCTCCTACCTACCTGTCTAGTTTGTCAGAGATGTTTACAGCATTGCAGTTTATTAACATGTCCTTCTTAGTAAACTGATACCTCTCACGATGCAGTGACTGAGTTCTAGTTAGGTTTTCAATTCAATTTTATTTATACAGTGCTTTTTACAACCGAAGTTGTCACAAGGCAGCTTTACAGAGTCCAGGTCCGAGCCCCTAGTGATCAAGCCAAAGGTGACAGAAGTGAGGAAAAACTCCCTGAGCTGGAGGAAGAAACCTCGGGAGGAACCAAGACTCAATAGGGGAACCCATCCTCCTCTGGTCGACCTGAAGAGAGTCTCTATTGAGATAACTAACAAGAGAAGGCCTTCATGAACAAACTTAATGACAGACTGGCCATCTTCGGCTAACAGAATGATTCCAGTTAAGAGTCAGTAGAGGTAGAGTTTGTTGGAAGAGTAGCTGAGAGTCTCTAGTCCACAACAACAGGAACAACAAAAAGTTTTAAACAGCAGTTGCCCTTGGATGGGGGAGGAGCACGTGTTTCTGATGTGTGCGTATGGAAAACTAGCAAACTAACCTAACCAGGTAACCAGCAAGAACACTCAGCCAGGGGCATGATGCATCTTTATTAATGCATACCCACACTGACCTCATGGTACACATGTGATAAACAAAAAACCTTAAAAATGGTTTTGATTTCTAGGTAAGTACTGAGTCTGCTGCTTTTGGTGAACTGGCTTTTGGTGTAGTTACACACTGACACCAGTAGAAATCAATACATAAAAAATGTATGAAAGTCAAAGCTGTAAACACATGAGTAGGTAAACACAGTCAGTGTGGTCTTAACTATGAAATTCTTTCTTGGGATGTTAAAATATTTAGTTATGTTTGTTCAGGGATCTTGATGAACAAATACTGAATATTATAAACATACAAGTTGGGTTGACTTTTAGGTAAAATCCCAGTATAATGAGCAAACTTTATCATTTTTACAGTGTAGCATGCAGTATACAGACAGGCATGAGCCGTTTTTCAAGCTCAGGATGCAGCTCCATCACCAAAGCTGAAATGCAAAGCAACAAGAAACGCTCTTTGTCTCTTTGTTTAGGCCCTGTATCGCAAAGCGCATTCAATAAACATGAAAGCGTTTATGACAAAAGGTATCCACCATGAGAGCACTTTTTATTCTTGATGTCTGTGTTTCTATTGCTAAAAAGCAATATTTGTGACGTGATTAATACCAAAAACAACAAAAAAGTGAGCTGACAAAGTTTACAAAGCTCCACCTCCTTCCGCAGGCTGCTCATGAGTGGTCCGAAGCTCAATCTGATTGGTCCATGAGCTGCTTATGATTTTAACTGTCCAGGGGCAGGTTAGTCCCTGCAGCAGGAGTTACCAGTATGGCACAGGCTAGTAAAAGTGATCCCCCATCATGAGAGCATGGTTAGATCAAACTAAGCTTAAAGTTTGCTGTCTGAGCAAGAAATCTTCCTTTGTGAGATAGGCCCCTGACCTTGTGTTATGTTTGTTGTCAAGTCTTTGTTTTATTTTGGTTTTTACATGCTTTTGTTTGGTTTCTTTTTAATAAAGTCAAAGTCCAGCACTTCCCTGCAACATTTGGAAATAATGACTCCTGACAGGGTGATAGCAAAAATAGTGAACTATAAAAAACAGTGTTGAGCAAGGAATAGCTGACCTGCTTGGCAATCCAAAATGGTGAGACTATTATTCTCTATTATTCCGTGACTTTTTTCCATGTCAGAATCAAGTGGATGCAATAATAATGCTTTCTCTTCCTTTGCCTTTGAACGGTTAAGGCAATTGCAAACTCTTCTTCACTGGAATTACCCTCATTCTCATTCTCTTTGATGTGTGGAGTAAAATTATTGCTTTTATCCAGGATGCATTTTTCTTTGAATGATGGACACTCTTGTAAACCAAATTGGGTGCATTTTCATCATTCATTAAATGAAAAACAAATCAGATTTGGTGTCCAAAGGCCCTAAAACAAAACCCAAACTTCATCACGAACTGATGAGATAAACATGACCCAAAAAGGACAGGAGAGATCCACAATCAGATCATCCCTGCTTGGTCAGGAGTTCTGCCCGGACTGATCAAAAATCTGAAATACTAAATTTAACCCACACTTGTAAACCACATTAAATGCATCCATGAAATGAAAATAAAATCAGATTTGGTGTGCAAAGGCCCTAACACTGGATCCAACTTCTTGCAGAGTTGAATCAGGTGCATGGGAGCAACAACAAACTGTGCAAACTATGTTTTCTTGCTCAACAACATTTAAACTTAGTGTTTAAACTTAGTGTGATCTAACCCTGGATTTTCAGTCCTACAACAGTGAATCAGTGTTTTACTGGGCTACATCATCTTGGTTACTACTGCTGCATGCCTTACCTGCTGCAGGGCAGATTAAGTTCAGGATTTCAGATCATAAACAGCTCTTGGACTGATCATGACAAGCCTCTGACAAATCAAGAGCTGGCTTTTATGCGGAGGCTGACCTCTCCAGCCTGTTCAGGTCTTGACAAGGTTTGTATCATCATTAAATACACAGGCATCGAGCAGCTGAAACATAGATTTCAAGAATATTGTTTCTACTCCAGTAAGCCCTAATGCAGTGGTGGCAGATGACAGTGTTTTTAACAATGCATTTCTATCTACATACTTACATAGTATGATAGGGGTCCAAGAGGCTAATGTAGCTTACAAGTGATGGCAAAAGTCAGCATGACTAAGGTCAGAAACATACAGCATGACACAACAGAAACACTTCAGACTACACTGAAACATGGTTTTGTGCTTTGCTGTGTTCTATAA
>JBBPCZ010000042.1:35392039-35403609 GCA_037974445.1 Brycinus macrolepidotus
GGATTCTACTCCTTTGATTTTAGACTTAGTTTCAAAAGTTTTAGACTTAGACTTTTTTGCTTCAATTTTCCACGACACCCTCAGATACCAAACATGTACAGATTTTCTACATTTGGGGGGAAATTGTGTAAATGAGATTTTGCTGAACTGTTGCTTTGAGCGGTTTCGGTCAGTTGCAGAAGGATAAGTTTTTACTTTGTGTTTTTAGTCTCGGTATAGCTTTAGCAGACTGTCCTATGAAATTCAAAACACTGCAGAGGCTCATGAACACGCTCTTACACAGTGAGCACACAGACCAAACAGGAAAAGTCCAGTCACCACGAGATGTTTAGGTTGTATTATGAACATCAATGGCTGACTGTGCAAAAGACCCATTACTGTTCTCATGTTACATCTGCACCTCCTTTACAACATAAAAGCAGTTTTGGTCCAGCTAATTAAACGGCAGTTTTATGGCCAGTGGTTTTCTCAGTCTGGACATGGAGAGAATGCCCAACCTCAAGCTCGCAGCAGCATCCCTTTAATGCTTTTCATAGTAGAATCTCTCTCGCTCGCTCTCACTCTCTCACGTTTGGTATTACTGCTGTTTGTGAGGACTTCCACTGACGGAGTAATACTGTGTCTGAGTAAACACCTAATGCTACACACACACCTTAACTTGTCCTAACTTAACCTCAGTAGCTGAAAGACAGTCTATCTGCTTGCATTTGTCATGGAAATTGCACAAAACCAACAATATGTCCCCACTTGTCCAGATTTTTCATGCTTTCATATCATTATGAGGATACTTCAGTTCCTCCCAAAGAGCTAAAAAGTTTTCCCTCTTTAGCTCTTTGCCTCTTTAGCCCTAACCAGCTGGTAGCTTGGTGGTTAGGGAGTTGCTCCTGCAATCAGAAGGTTGTGGGTTTGAATCCCAGGATTGCCAGTGGCACCACTGAGGTACCCTTGAGCAAAGTACCATCCCCACACACTGCTCCCTGGGTGCTGTGTTCCTGACTGCCCGCTGCTTCACTTGGTGAATGGGTTAAATGGGTTAAATACAGGGAGAATTTCTCACTGTTCACACTGTGTGCTGTGGTGTGTTCACGTATGACAAATGGACACTTTACACAAATACATGAGCACACACTGCTGCTCTGGTATTCTTTCTGGAAAAAGAGGTTTTGTCCCAACATCGACAATATTCAAGTATGCCGTTTCTCTCTCTTTTTTTTTTTTTTTTTTTTTTTTTTTTGGAAAATCAAAATTTCATCACAAAAGGACTAATGTGATCCAAAATAACTCAGTTAAAATCTTATTAAAATAACTGTCACTGAACTTTTTTTTTTCTCTTCCTGTAAAGTTGCCTCTACTGTCTTATGCAAAAGTTGGCTATCTTTCATTAAATTACAGGTTTAGTTCATTTGAATTACATGTTTAAAATAAGTGGATCCTCTTTGGATAACACACTACTGCACACTTTTAATGCACAGTTACTGTTTAATTGCTGTACTGAACATGAGTATGTAAATAAAATCTGTAAATAAATAAAATGTGGCTTGTGCAAAGTTAGATTTTTAAAAAAAAAAAAAAATATGTAAGCTCAGCAAATAACTAGAACCTGCGCACAAATTCTCTGTAGTAGCTTCTCTGTAGATTACGTGTACTAAGATGACTTTTTGACATTTGACTGGGGGTGTTCAAACATTTACTCATGACTACATGCCTCACACACAATTTATACTGTTTATATGCAAATATCTACATATAATAATTTTATAAGACTAATTTTAATCTAATCTCAACTGGCTGAAAGGAAGTGGCTGTCATTTTGATTAAAAAAAGAAAAAAAGAAAAATCAAACCGTGAAGAAAACAAAAACAAAAAACTTTTTATAAAAAGTCAAGAACACTTTCTAGGTCCTAACAATGCACTTCACCCCTGCTTTTCTCTGATTTTCCTACGAAGTCAGGAAAAAGTATGAAAACAATTTTACACACACACACCCACAATTTCTTTCCTCCTCCATGCTCACACTCTCTCTCTCCCTCTCTCCTTTTTCTTTCTCTTTCTTTCTCTCTCTCTCTCTCTGCCTGTCTCCTCCTTTCTTCCTCTGTAAATTGGAACTATAATAAAATCGTTCTTGTCCGCACTCTTTGGCTCGGCCGATGAGGCTGCTGGCTGCTTGTCAGAAAAAAGAAGCCAATCTGTTTAAGTCAATAGAATGGCCTCTGAGGCGGGATACACAATAGCAAGCTGTCTGACTGTGTTCTAGTGGAAGAGAGGGAGCACACGGGCGTTGTAGAGCCCTGTAGAGTGAGTGTGTGTGTGTGTGTGTGTGTGTGTGTGTAGGGTCGTGTTCAGCTGATTGTTTGATTGACAGGGCTGGGCTGTGTGCAGAATGCTCGCTGTAGACGTGTTCATTAGCCTTTTAACCCCCCCGCTGGCTCTCACAATGGCATGTGAAGGCAAGCACAATAGCAGAGTCTCTCACTCACACTCTCTTATTCTCTCTCTCTCTCTCTTTTTCTCACACACACTCACAGACACACACATGCTTGGCCATAGCTCATCCTCATCGTGAGGCTAATGAACGACTGAAGAAAACAGCTTTAAGCTGAAGTGCTCTGACACCGGGCGAGGAATTAGAAGGAGAAAGGTCCGGGAGAAGCTGAAAACAGATTTGTTCATTTAATTCTCTAATCTGTCCAGTGACACCACAATGCAGCCGTGATAATGTGTGTGGAATAAGACGGGACTGGAATACATTTCTCGTCTAACTGCTCTTAAACTGTGAGTAAGGGGTCTAGCTATGGATACGCATTTGAATTACTAATCCAAATGTGGAGGCCCTTAGCTTAAAAGAGCCCATATTACATTTTTCTTGTATTTCATTTCCCCCCCTTTGAGATCCTATTATGACATCTGTATGCTTTTATGTTGTAATACTGTCAGAATTCATTTGTTCATGACTATATTCCAACCTTGCTTTATCCTTTGAAATTAAACAGGCTTTTATGTTACTGTCCCTTTAAGACTGATTTATGTAAAGGACCTCTGTTCTGACTGGCTGCACTGTATTGTACCTCATTTAAAAAGCAGTGCAGGTTGAAGCAGTCATTGTAACTTAAAAATGACTAGGTGGGCTTAACTGCCGTAGGCTGAATGGGAAAAGACACTGACAAGACACTTCATCCTACCTTGTATCTACATTCAGCTCCATTTACCATGACTGGGCACTTTGTAGTTTAGAATACAGACTGTAGTCCATCTGTTTCTCTGCATCATTTGTTAGACCCTGTTTAACCTTGTTCATCAGTGGTCAGGACCCTCACAAGACCACCAGCGAGCAGGTGTAAAGTGTCCATTTGTCATACGTGAACACACCACAGCACACAGTGTGATCAGTGTGAAATTCTTTCTCTGTATTTAACCCATTCACCAAGTGAAGCAGCGGGCAGCCAGGAACACAGCGCCCGGGGAGCAGTGTGTGGGGTGGTCTCCTTGCTCAAGGGTACCTCAGCGGTGCCACTAGCAGTCCTGGGATTCAAACCCATAACCTTCTAAATGCAGGGGCAACTCCCTAACCACTGGGCCACCAGCTGGTGGTAACACTTGTGTAGAAGTGGCATGTTAGTGTGTTTTAGTGTGTCTGTTCGTACAGTCTGGAGCTGCGTACATAGTGCTAGTTGATACCTTAAAACATTAATACGTTTACATACCACAATACGTTTACATCCTACATTAAGGCCGGCATGGTGCAGTGGTTGGCACTGTCGCAGCGAGGCGGCCAGGTTCCTTTCTTTGTGGAGTTTGCACATTTTCTCCGTGTCTCATTGGGTTTCTGTCAGGTGCTCCTTTTTACTCCCACCACAAAGACATGCATGTCATGGGAACTGGAGATACTAAATTGCCTCTAGGCGTGACTGTGTGTGTGAGAATGTGTTTGTCAGTGTGTGCCCTGTAATGGACTGGTGGCCTGTCCATCAACCTCTGATTCGTTTAGGAGCAATGTTTCAGATTTATTTAATTTACATAAGCATAGGTTTGGATATTGTGTATTTATTTAACATGTATGCAATGTTAAAGCACATGTCATCTGTGTGAATTGGTAATAATTTTGTATGAGATTGTTTTAATGAGGCTATTTACCTGAAGTGATAATAGTACAGTTAAGAAAATAATTGGTCCCAACAGCTTGGACAATCTGGTCTTTTACATGTTGGCGGTCATGTTACAATACATTACTTTTCCTCACATGTGCCTTTTGAAAATGTATTCTAAGAAGTATGCAGCATGAATAAGCCACTCTAATCGCTCTTTTTATGTATTTTGATGGAATATGGTAACAAATACATTGAGTGTATTCGGAAATCAGCCCTTAATACGTTTTGCACAGAGTCACAGGAAAAGTAGGATGGTTTTTTTTTTCTTTTTTTTTTCTTTCTGCAGTTATCCAATCAACCCAACTCTCCTCGATTACTCTGTGACTACAGAATACAGTCCAAATACAGAAGTCTATGTGAAACTTGTATGGATAAGACTTTTTTTATTGACATTTATTTGTATAATGTTTTGTAGAACATTGTTCCAAAGCAACTTTACAGAACTCTGCATTCAGACTCCTAATGCTCAAGCTTAGGGCAACAATTGCAGGAAAACCCCTTAAGAACACAAGGAAGAAACACAGTGAGAAGCCTAGACTAAAAAGGAAAGACTGCCTGAGAGGATGAGGGACAACCTCCCTGTATTTCCACTAGAACCAATGAGAGGAACCAAGTCTCAAAAAGGAAATATCTGCTAAAGCATGAGCAAGAAACACAAAAGACCAACTGTAAAGAAGAAAACTCCCTAAGAGCATGAAGATGAAACAATGAGAGGAACCAAGACTCAATGAGGAAAAACCCTAAAAGCATGAGGAGGAAACAAGAGGAACCTAGACTCAATGAGGGAAAACTCCATAAGAGGATGAAGATGAAACAATGACTCAGTAACCCACTGAGAAAAGCTTCCTGAGATCACGAGGAGGAAACACTGAGAGAAGTCAAGACCCAAAAGAGGAAAACTCCTAGAGAGCAGAAAGAAAACACTGAGTGGTACCAAGATGGAAACATCAAATGGAAAAACTCTTGAGGATTTATATGATAAGATTCATAAGAGAAATGACAAAAGTCTGTCACATAAAATATCTGGTGGACAATTAATTGTATCAGACACAAACATGGCATGAGAACAGCAGGTACGAAGTATCTGCATGTCCTTCCAGAAGCAGGTTAGAGTTCATGCAAGGATTGTCAGTCATGAAGTTAATTAGGAATTAGAGAAGTTTCAGAGAGATGTGGTGCTTGACTATTCATGACAGTCTCTGGAGCATAAAGGTGAGGCTTTTTCACTGCAGACTAAGAGCCCTGAAAGTGTTGTACTGAATATTTTAAGCACTGGATTTCTAGAGTTACTGGAGGGCTCTACTTCTCTCCTAGTGTTGCTAAGGAGGGGATTTGATTATTTGGGTTTGAACTAGGATGTGTCATGCAGTCAATATTCGCTTTGGGAAATTAATAAGATTAGATTATCAGAGCTATGTTAAATTGCTTTGCACAGTAATTTAGCTAAAATGGCCATAAATGTCAACCAATTATTAATGAATCTTGCATATTTAATCACTCCTTTCTTTGACAGACATCATACAAATCTGGCACTTCCATTATCTTGTTTAGTCAAATCTGACTGGCAATCGGCTGTAATGATGAGAATCAGGATTATGGCTAGTTTGGCTGATGGTAAAATAAGGAATGAATTATTCAAAGATGAATTCTAAATCCCACAATTGCAACCATTTGTACTCTGGTGATCTGCTGCCTGGCGCTGACAGCACATCACGTTTATCGTTTTAGAGTCAGAGATCACAGTGACTAGTCTATATTTAGAGTGCCCACTGATGGATGATCTGTAGTGGATGACAAATGCCACTCCAGCTCATCCCAAAGGTACTGGGTGGAGCTCTTTCACTCCAGAAAATGCAGTTTCACTGCTCCGCAGCCCAACACTGGGGGGCTTTATGTTCTGCCAGCTGGTGCTTGGTGACACCAGGCTCCTGCGTAGCTGCTCCTGAGCATCTCTTTTCCTGACTAATGCTTTTCTATGGAGATTATACAAACTCTGTGTGCACTACTGAACACCTGTGTCAGCAATAGGTGCACCTTGAAGTAACTACATTCACTAATTAGTAGGTCTGTCTGGACACTTTTGGACAAAGGATGTGTAGACGTAGTGTATTCCCTGATTTGGCACACTTGATTCAACAAATTACTGACCTAACCATGCTCCCCCCACAAATACGATCTTACATAAGAGTTATTGCAAAAAATCTCATTCAACCCAATGACTTTAATCAACACTAGCTGGATTAGAGGACAAAACTCAAGTAACACAATAGAGTGAAATCTACTGACACAGATGGTAGTATGGAGTACGTTATTGCACTTAGTAGAGATCAGTAGTAATATTAAGTAATAAAGTAATATTGACATAAGTAGTGATATTGCACATTAAGACTATTGCACATAAGATACTTCACATAATGAAATGATTCCACATCCATTTAGAAAATGTCAAATGATATTGCACAAGGCAAGACAACTGCACATAATGTTTCACACCCGATCTGAACATTGCACAGTATTGCACATGGTAGACTGTCACACATCATAGCAAAAATAATCCACATAGTCCTTCACATAATGATAGTTATTTAACTCAGTAATAAAAACATACAAGAAGAAGCAGCAGGCTATTGCACAGATGATTGTGTGGATGCGTGACAGAGAGAGGAGTTGTAGAGTCTGATGGCGGTGGGAAGGAAGGATTTCCTGTGGCGTTCAGTGGAGCACTTTAAGCTGGTGAGTCTGTGGCTAAATGTACTTCTCAGTTCGTTCACCACACTGTGGAGTGGGTGATCAGCATCGTCCATAATGGACTGAAGTCTAGACAATGTTCCTTTTTCAGCCACAGTTTCTAAGTTGTCGAGTTCCTCACCCACCACTGAGCCAGCTTTCCTGATCAGTTTGTTAAGTCTCTTCATGTCTGCCACTTCAGGCTACCACCCCAGCACACCACAGCATAGAAAATGGCACTGGTGACTACAGGCTTGTAGAATATCCACAACATGGTATTGCAGACTCTAAATGATCGGAGTCTACGTAGGAAGTACAGCCTACTTTGACCCCTCTTGTATGTGGCCAGAGAGTTCTTAGACCAGTCCAGCTTGTTGTCAGTGTGTACACCCAGGTATTTGTAGTCCTGAACATAGAAGTATGAATGAAATACAGACCAAAGACATCTTTACGGACCAAATCTTTGGAACCTGCAATGAATTTCTGGCATGGTTTGACATGAATGGGTAACTACAGAACCCATGGTTTTGGTTTTAAAGTGTGGCTGAACGTGCACAGAACAGATATGTTTAAAACTGTGGTACAGTAGTGGTAGTGCTGCTTAGGCTGGAGAGGAAGGTGTTATATACTTTGTCAGTCATCTATCCAACAGGGCTACAAAAGCACCAGTGAAGCAGACATAGGAGAATGTTATGAAGCACCGTCTCCTGCATGTGGTAGATTATTTTCTACTCACTGGAGACTCCAAACGCCACAGAAGATTTAAGTTTTCCCGTCTTTCATATCAAAATCAAATGAAGATTTGGTCACCAACACTAAATGTGATGAATTCATAAATTATGTTAAGTTTAATTCCATGAATACTATGCAGCATTAAGCATGTGGGGCTTACCTGATGCTGTGCTTTGGACTGGATCTGCTAGCCTGCTAGCTGACAAGAAGACAGAAGTAATAGCCAACCTGATTTATTCATCTGGAGGCAGATTCAGTGGGTCTCAAAAGAGTTACAGTTCAGTAAGCCGGGCATATGCTGGTTGTTATGTAGGTTTTACTGCAAAAAACTAAATCTTAGGAACTGACAAAAACTAAAGAAAATCTTTTGAAAATAAATAGACAGGCTCATATTAATCAAAACAATCTGCCAATTGGAATTCGAAGCAGTTCATTTTATTTTTTTGATTATCTAGATAATCTTACTTTTTTGGCTTATTTCAAAACACATGACATTAGTATTTACGTCTAATTTAAGTAGATTTTCTGTAGTTTTTCTGCAGTGTTGCATGAACGTTACCCATTGCATGTTCAGTCTATAACTGAAAATTCCCTGCTAAGAAAAGAATAGTTTTGTTTTGTTTGTTTTGCAGTCAACACATTTCTGTGTTCTCTGCGTCATCATAGCTGTTGCTGACTGCAAGGTATCTTATGTTTCTCTGCAAGTTCTCAGACAACGTGATTCTGTTGTCTGATTAAGTAATGAATTTGATCTGGGTGGGTCTAGCTCCAATGTTGATAAAACCATAGAGGACAGTTGCCTTATGTGGATTCTTTCATTGGTTTGAAATTTCACTTTTTAACACAGTAGTTCAATTTTGTCTCTCTGATGGGAGGGTTTTGGGATACCTAAGCTCCACCTTGGTTTAAAGAGTGGTAGCTATGAAAGAACACAGTTGTGGGCGGAGCTTAGATAAGTGAACTAGAAAGCCTTCGTAAGTTGTATCTGGTGAGTTAGGGCTGGGAACTCTGTTCGTCAGCATAGAGAGTGGAGAGCGCTGAATTAGAGGCTGGCCTGATGGCACTGCACGTTACTGGACTTCACTCTTTGTAAGGACCACAGGCTGTAAGTCTGTGGAGAGGGACGTTTTCATCTTGTCTGCACGTTCACTGGTGCTAATTGCTTCTTTTATACGCCATTCACAAATATCAAAGTTTTCTCTCTCGTTTTGCCCTTTACATACAGCGAGAAATGAGTTTCCTCCAGTCGGCCAGACGTCCATCTCTGATCTCTATTGTTCCACTCGTCTTTTCTTTTAATGTCATATAAATATAAATATCATTCAAAATCTCCTTTTCCAACCGGCTGACCGCTGTTCTCTCATTTATCACTCGTCCCTCTCTGTCTCGCCTTCATTCCTCATAAACGGTTGCACCGCCGCATAGGCCAAGGGGTCACCACACACAGGCCTGAGAGAAATGAGAGTTTTCATACCGCAAATTCCCAGCATGTTCAGCAGATATTTGGCTGAGGATGGCAGAGCTATTAAATGAATTGCACCTGGGTGGAGTGTGTCTGGCCCAACCTTTTTTCATGGGTAGGACTGTGTGTGTCTTGGCCTCCAAATCGAACTCCCTTAGGGTTGGCTCTCCTTGAACTGCAGACTGCATCTTCGACAGCCGCAGAAATGTGCATACCACACATACATATGCACATAATATTTCTCTCAGATCTTTTCTCAGCAGATTTCTGGCATGATCTTTGGATAAAGTTGAGCTAAAAGAACGCCAATGCAGGCCTGATTAACTGAAACCTATTACATGCAAATGGACTGGTTTATAGTCTTACAGTGGTCCCAGAAAGTATTTGGACACTGTAACCTTTAACCACTGGAACTTTAATGAGATTCTTTAAGTTACAACATAAAATGTTTAACAGTGTAAGATTTATCTCAGAGAAAACAAAACTTTAACCTTTGCCTAGAGAACAGTTCCTACCAGACTGCTCTAAAGCTGCTATAAAGAGGTGGACACGCCTGGGGCTGGTTTATCCACAGTGGTGTTGGTGAACTTGTGTTTATTGGTGGCATCATGAACCTCATGTTCCTCGGAAGTGTGCAAAGACATTTTGGAGTCAAACCTGCTCAGATGATAACAATCTGAAACGTGTTAGCCATCTTTTGAAATAATACTTTGACAAAATATCTTGGAAGAGAAACATTGGTAAAATCATGATAACTGCCATTTTTTTAGTTTTCTCTCTGCAAGAAGAAATAATCTGTATTTCTGTCTGCCCACCAGTTTTATCATCTCTGTGTTAAAATAATCCAGAATTGACACAGAATGTAGAAGTGGCAATAGTGGTAGGAGTGTATAATAGACAGTTTGTACCCCCTTTGCTTTGTGATGAGGATTTGATTGCATGCAGCCACAAAAGCATTAGTAAGGCCAGGGACTGATGTTGGACAGTTAGTTCTTGAATTATAGAATCGGAATTATGGAAAAGGTCCCGATAGGAGCCTAGTGACCGAGCTCCAATTTATTCCGTATAGCATTGTAAATACAACTCTCCTTCCTCTCCTACATCTCTACTGCCAGTGCTGGAGCCCACAGCAGAGTGTGTGTGAGGATTTTTTCCAGGGTAACTAGAATTGTTTGTTGTTGTTTTTTTAAAGGAGACTTCCAAAATTCTGTAATTAAAAACGTAAAACTTTTTAAATCTGTCTATGGCAAAGTTGTACATACAGAGTTGTAGGGCAAAATGGTCCCCAAGGGAAACTTTTTTAGATTAACCATATATTTTACCATTAACACAATTTAAAAACTCAATACACACAGAGATATTGATCCCTGGTTCCCATCACCGCCACTGTGAAAAAATCTTCAGTCAGTAAATTTTTCTCAAAGAACAGAACAAAACATGAAATTACCCTTTTCAGACACTCAAACCAAAGCAAAATTGCCTGTGTGAGGCTTGCACACATACATTTACCTCCCATTTCTTTCTCTTGCTCCCTTAAAGAACAAACAAAAAGGTGCACATGAATATATCTGAATGTGAAGTAATATAAAATATACAATAACATTTGATATTTATCAAACTAACAAGATTAATCCAGAGCATTTATCTGAGTGACAGGAGGTGCGCGTGTGTGCGCGTGTGTGCAGCTGTCATGTGTACATGGACAGAACCCAGGTGAGACTGGAACGATCCAAGACCCACAGAGATCTACCGTCCACATCTGCTCCCTCTGTCCTCCTCATCATCACTCACACTCTGTCCTGCTCCTCCTCTCCTTCGCTCTGTTGATTTAGGGTACTGTAGCAGGTATTAGATGATGAGTTTAGAGGTCAGATCATTCATTTTGATGGAGATATAACATACACATCTATATTTACAGGGAGTGGGCAGTGTATATCTGCAGGAGGAGGGATTTTTCTGGACTTCTCCCTGTGGTTTTACAATGTGATACAAACTACTACTGACCGAAGGAAAACTGACCAAAGTTATTATAAGTGGATCCTTCAGTAGGGGCTCTTTCCAGAAGTACTGAAGTCTGCAATCATCCTAGTATTATAGTGAGAGTGTATAACAGGTGGTCTGCAGTTTTAAAGCCTGCAGTTTATACTTATCATGCCTTGCACATCAAAAATAAGGTCAAAAATGTATATTTTTTCACTAAATGAATTTTATGAATGAGATTGGCCAATATTTAGATATTTTTAAAAAGACAAATTAAGGAATCAAAAAATAGCATTTGCCATAATAAATTGGAATGTAAATTGTGTATGGTATCATTGACAGCCTCTGAACTGAAGCTTTTTGCTAGAAAATAGTCACTAAGATAATTATAAAGCTTAATAAATAGTCAGATAGTATTCGCAATGCAAGCTCCTACAAACACTACGCCACATTTACAGCATTTAGCAGACGCTTTTATCCAAAGCGACTTCCATTCCCTAACTACAGGGGACAGTCTCCCTGGA
>JBBPCZ010000042.1:35456922-35473730 GCA_037974445.1 Brycinus macrolepidotus
TATATACATATACATATATATATATACATATATATATATGTGTGTGTGTATATATGTGAGTGTTGTTATGAAAGTAGATGATATTTTTTTATCGTGACAAATGTTATCACACAATATGCTTTTCGCCACTACATGTTTTAATTACCAAAAGTATTATTACAATAATATGTAACAGTGTTTGAATAAAAATCCCTTTGGCCAGTGTTTCTGATAACAGTGTTTCATTTAGTCTGTGTCAAGGTATCGTGAAATTATTTTTGTTCCATATTACCTACCCATAGATGGGCTGCATTATAGATAAGAAGGAGATACATGGACATCTGATCTATTTGTGTAATGCTGACGTGGTGTACAGTTGGTGAGATATGTTAAAAACAATTCATTCTTTCTGTGAGTCGTGGATGTACAGTTATCTATATCGTTATCTATATTAGGGGCCCAATAAAGATTTTGGAGGGCCTGGGCCCGGGCCCCAGAAATAAATACCATAAATACCACAAAATTCATGCAGCGTGTTTTTTTCCCTGTGACTATAGTCATTAGTGTTTAAATACTTTTGTTAAATTAGCTGTGCCCTAAAGGTAAACAAATCAGCAAATTCCATTGCGCTAAAAATGCATAAACAAATGCGTTAAACATATGTAGGACTTATGCTAAAAGTTCCGCATTCAAGTAAACCAGGAATGACAGAGAATAGCTGGCACTCAGAGTCACAGTTACATTCAATAAGACTGAGTAAAGAGATGTCTTGTTAATGTCCCATGTTGCAAATTGAGATTTAGGTAAAACGGGCTGTGTTTTGGTTAATTTTATACAACAGTGCTGGTTGTCTTTATAGAACCTCCACAGGTGTTGAAACAAGCTGCGTTCAAGTCATTAGTGTTATTAGTGCAACTAGTGATGTAGGTTTACAAGGCTATCAGTTTTTAACAAGGAACATCGTCTCATAAGGCTATCAGAGCACTTCTGCTCTTCCAAGGAACATCGTCTGGCTCTGCCATCCCTACACACAAGGTAAACCCAGTCCAGACTGGTCTCATTCTGGTTCCCCGCTGGAGGAATGAGCTGCCTAAGCAGACCAGAGCAGCAGAATCCCTCTCTATCTTCAGAAACCTCCTGAAGACTCATCTGTTCAGAGAGCATCTCCTCTCCTAATGCACTGTCTCTCTTCTTGCACTACTCCTACATAAAGATTTAGCACTTAATTCTCTCCTGTGGTTCTCACTCTGTCCTGAAACTTGAATGTGTCCTCATATTGTTAGTTGTTTTGGATAAAAACGTCTGCTAAATGATTGTAATGTAATGTTGTAATGTTAACCGCGTCCGCACAGCACAGCAGGGATGTTGTAAACAGTGGCTGGGAAAACTCTAAACCTTGTGCAGGAATGGACTTTGCTAGATTAGATGAAAGCATTGTGGGATCAACTTGTTTTAATGCCAAAGCAGCGTCTTTACTGTTGCTCCACAGTGCTCAAACAGAACACTTCCTCTCTGCTTGGTTGCTAGGCCGATCACCATGGAGACGCCGGCGGCAACACAGCAGCAGGAAGGCAGTGCGACCGAGACGGAGACGAGTCAGATTCAGAGCGACTCAGAGTCGGTCACACAGGTACATGCACACACACGCACACACACACACACACACACACGTATGCCCTATGTCCTGTCACACACGCCCTCTCATTTGCTGTTATACAATCTCAGAGATAAATAAACACACTCTTCTCTGCTACACACACACACACATACACACACAGGCACGTGTGCCCTATGTCCTGTCACACATGCCTTCTCATTTGCTGTTACACAATCTCACATACACAAATACAAATACACACTCTAATCTGTTACACACACACACATACACACACACACACACACTATACATATTCACTCATACGCCTAGACAAATGCATTTCATTTTCACCTACTGTCACCTACACACTGAACTACAAGCAGCACCACAGACAGTTCAGCCTAGGCATGTGCCGATATACAATATTAATTCTTATAATATATAATATTATGTTTTTTTCCAGTTTGAGCAGCTAGTACTTTGAGTATGAAACTGGAAATGCATTTCTGCATGTGAAGTGGTGATTGCTCAACAGCAGTAACTGTAACCCCACAGATCAGGCATGGGAATGGAGACATTTACTCACAGACTTACATTAGAGCCATGGCTTGCAATTGGCACTTAACTGGCCTGCAGCTTGCATGCTAGCTAACTAATGTGTTTACTAACTCGTGTTTATGGATC
The DNA here is from genome assembly GCA_037974445.1 of Brycinus macrolepidotus. Taxonomy (NCBI): domain Eukaryota; kingdom Metazoa; phylum Chordata; class Actinopteri; order Characiformes; family Alestidae; genus Brycinus; species Brycinus macrolepidotus. The sequence continues at coordinate 35,459,183 of JBBPCZ010000042.1, forward strand.
GTTTCTTCTTTACAAAGCAAAACAACAGTGACACACGTATTTCCAGAACTGACTTGTGCTGTAGTGTCTTAAAGGAGCAGATATTCACACATAAACCTAAAGTTAAGTTAACAGCTAGAGCTAGAGTGGGTAGTTCATTCATTCATTCATTCATTCATTCATTTTCTGTAACTGCTTAATCCTCACTAGGGTCGCGGGTACCAAGAGCCTATCCTGGGGTCTACGGGCACGAGGCAGGGACTCACCCTGGGCGGGGCGCCACCCCACCGCAGGGCTGAGTGGGTGGTTATCATAGACATTGTAATAGGTGGTGATATCCTCATTTGAAATTTATTCATTTGAAAGTCATGACATGTTTGGATGGCTTCATTTAGTGGCGCTTCATCACAACACCAACACAAGGTTGCTCAGCTCAGAACATAATCCAGCCATCCCATTGCCATAGTATCTCACATATGACCAACTACTAATGGTGTGGTTAAAAGCGTAGATTATTGAGCTCTGTGATGACTCTATGGTTTAAACTGTTCAGCCAGATATAACAAAGTAACTCTGACACTGGTTTCTAGTTCACCAACTATGCCAGTTTCCACCAGTCTGCCTAGTCTACAGTGATCAGAGTGAGTAATGTGAACAATCGACCATTCATTTCAATGGCTGGAAAAAGGAGAGATGAAAAATGGAAATAAAAAAGAATGACAGGGGGTATTGCAATCATTTTTGCAAGAGCACTGCATGGGATCAGGACGGATGTGTCAGAGTTGGAGCGGTGTTGATATCTCAAAAGCACTAGGAGGCACCTGAAAATGCTGGGAGGCGCTCAAAGATACCAAAAAAAGTGCATGGAGTAATAAGAATAAAAATAAAAAAAAGAAGAGCAAAATTACCATTGTAACCTGTACTAACAGCAGTGAAAGCGCTCAGACGGATAACAAACTAAAACACCTGTTCACACAAAATAATACATGGGATATTCCAGAAACCATCATAATGAGAATGCTTTCCTACTAGTGCCATGAAAGGTTTGGTTTTGAAGTATTTTAGCACAAACTGACAGTGGTGCACATTTACTAAGCACAAACATTTAACATAGTAATATTTTTTTACATTAAAGCTTAATTGAAGCAGTCTGCTGTTCGATTTGTTTAACAAAACCACTTTTTACTTTATTTACATATGGTTTGTGACTGCAAAAAATGATGCATTTACGAACACTTGATCAGAATATGAGAGTGTAGTAGCAGCTTGTGAAATCAGAGCGTATTTAAAACGTCTCTGGTGAAACTGCGTTCTTTTTTAGGCTTAAATGCTGTAATGGTGTTTCTGTGTCCATCGTAACAATACCAGGTGTAAACGTATACGTGTTTACCAAATATTGGCACATGCCTACTAGAGTCACGCACTAACCTGCTCATATACGCCGGCTCATTCTCAGCTATGGTCCTGTACCCTCATGCTCTAACCCAGTCAGACCTACTATCATACCATCATCAGCTTCTGCCTCCACAGGACAGAACAGGAGGGTTTGCTAGTAAATGTGGAGTTTAGTTTTTAGACTGTGTTGTTGTCAGTGAGTGAATTCGACGCCCCTCTAAACCCCCCACTCCTCTATCTGTAAGGTGAGTGAGAGCATAGGGGAGTCAGCAGGTGTGGAAGTAGTGACGTTACCTGGGGGCCAGACGCTACAGGTGCAGGGAGTCATCCAAGCCACACAACCCTCTGTCATTCAGTCACCTCAGATACAGACCATACAGGTAACACACACACACACACACACACACACACACACACACATATGGTACATCAACACACACCTGTTTTTCAGTCATCTCATACAGACTTCTTTGTCTAATCCATCACCACAGAGATACGGTGCGTTTTACCTTTTAAAGACTGTACATATTATGCAAAACCAATTTTTCCTGTTCCTTATAAGATAAGTTTGACATAGGGGAGAGTGGACGCAACCTAATGCATATTGTTTTTTTTTATTATTTTCTATACAACTTTACAACAATTTTACAACTTTAAGTTGACCAATTGAAGGGGCAAGTTGTAAAAGGTCTGGTAGATCAATGTGCAACACTATTAATTCAAACTACAGGTCTGTGTTATTTGAACCAGACAAGCTTTCCAACATGAATTCATAGAAGGTGTCAAACATGGCAAATGTGTTTTTGATCAATAGAAACGCAGATATAATCACATTTATTTACGTGATGTCAATAGTATGTTTTTGATGAATCTGTACATAAAAAACTCCAAAAAAAAAAAAAAAAAAAAGAATTTCCATGTGGGAATATTAGCTTCTCTCATTGTTTACTTTGGTAGTCTTAGTTGGAACACTGTGTTAAATTGCTCACTCTTACCGTGAGTTCACTTTTATGTTACCAGAACAGTCTTGAAAGTGAATCTGGAGTAATGTCTGTCTAATTGCTCTGAAAACTCACAGTTGATGCCGCTCTGGGAATATGAGAAAGTGACCAGAAACACGTTTCCGCTTGAGCCTGTTTAACTAACCTGTCCCACGTTAGTTTGTGCTCCGCTATCCCCTGCTACATGAACATTGTTAAAATGTCAAAAGGCAATGTTCAAGATGTAAACCCTGCCCATTTGAAATTATTACTTTTGTGATGTTATGAAAAAACAGCACATTTGCATGTATCCATCTGCCTATTCAACCCACATTATTTCGTACTCATTCATGCCATAGCTGTACTGCATCACGCTTAATTAATTCTTTCAACCAATCACAAGCCGAGCCAAGTGCATTAATATCTGGACAGGTGGAGTTGAGTAATGTAGGTTCACCATGGAAACAGACAGGGTGAGTGTAGTTGGTCAAGGTACTAATGAGATTTGTGAGTGTGAGAAAGCTGATTCCTTTAATCTCATTAGCGTAGCTTTCACGTCAAGCAGCCATTCAGCTCTCACGTCAACACAGACACCAAACAAACAACAAAGAAGAAAGAAGTAGACATGCCAATGTGGCTTTTACTACAGATTTTTGAGTAGGTGACATGCATTTGTCCGTTTCTAGACTTAACAGAATGTCATAAGATGTCAGAAACCACATAAGCAAGTCTATTCAAGATGGTTTTAGTACTTGGCATGGCTAGTGACAAATGGTTGCAGTTTGCACTATGCTAATTAGTGGTTTATGAGCTTTCATAACTTGTCAGCTGCATTAGCTTCATAGTTTCAGGCCAAGACAGAAGAAGTAAACTTCAGACACCAATCATTTTGATTTTTTGCACGACTACCACTTGAACTTGTGAGATTTTACAGAGCTAGAGGTTTACTGGAAGGATAACAGACAGGTTTAGTCGAGTGGCAGCTATACTGTGGGACATTTTACCCGATGAGCACTGAAGGACAGATTTAGTGGGTGGGCATTTACAGTGGTGGGCTGGTTTCCTGACGTATTTAATCTATGCAGTTTACATGACTTTTAAAGTAAAGTACGTGAACAGTTCAGTGTGGTCATTTCCTTTTTCAGCTGTTATCAGGGGCACAAAACATAAAGTCGAGTATGTGGTTGTATGTGGTTATGTGGTTATGTGCGTGCGTGCGTGTGTGTGTGTGTGTACGTGTGTGTTGTGTCCAACTGGTGTCTTTAGTTCTCTATAATAGGTTTTAATCCTCGGTTCGTTGTTCATGGTTGGATGTTGAGCTAGTATGGTGACCTTCTTGTCTGTGTGACCTACAGTGCAGCCCATTAGTAACTGGCCACTGGCTTTGACACTGGATTTGAAGTATGTCAATAGAGATAGAATGCAGAATATCAGCTTTAATTTAAGAGTACCTACATTTTTATTGGGTGAACGAAACAGAAACCACAGCATGTTTGACCATTCAATGAAACTACTGTATTTAGTAATTAGTAGCAAATCCTTTACAGTCAATTACTGAAATTGTTCATCCGGGCCAGCACTTTGTATTATAGAAAATTGCAACAGAGCTGGTCCGAGGAAATGTCAGCACTCAGTAAGACACTGGAGAGTTATTAGTAATGTATGTAATATATATTATACTATATTGCAATTGAAATATCCTACACCATGCAATATAATAAAAAAAAAACATGCTGAAGAACCCATAAAGTAATAAAGGGTTTGACCGGCATTATTTTGACCAAATTACTTTTGTTGGAATAGATTAATGCTTTAATTCATCACAGCACCATGCCTCTGGAACAGTGATTTTCAGGACAATCGCAGCACAGAAAAGAAAACATTAAAATTTTGTGATATGTTGGGCACCATCATGTTCTGCTTCAAGGTCCAATGAGCTTTGAATGGTTAAGAATTCATCTTACCGTTGCTGTCGGCATTAAAATCGCCACTAAAGCCAGCTTGAAAGGTGGGTTAAGGTCAGGTGATATAAGGGTATATTTACATTACATATACGTAAACGTAAACATATAAGGGTAATATGGTATATCACAGTATTTAAAAATGATGATGGTATTTCAGAATGATGATGGTATTTCAGAATGATGATGGTATTTCAAAAATTGTGATGTGTTAAAATTATATTTCACGTCTGTATAATAAACAGACAAATAAACACATTTCAGTCATTTATATAGGATGTTCACTGATCGGTGGTGGGGTTTACTAATAAGTGGCACTGACAGGGAAAAATCTGAGCCGGGAAATTTTTTTCAGTAAAACTATGCGTGGCAGTGGCTTAGCAATGCCTAAAAGCTACTTGCACCAACATGTTCAGTTTTAACATGAGTCAATTTTCAATTCAGTTTAGTTCAATTTTGTTTATATAGCGCTTTTTACAACCCAAGTTGTCACAAAGCAGCTTTACAGGGTCCAGGTCGGAGCCCCTAGTGAGCCAAAGGTGACAGAGGAAAAACTCCCTAAGCTGGAGGAAGAAACCTCGGGAGGAACAAAGACTCAAAAGGGGATCTCTTATCTCTATGGAGATAACTAACAGGAGAAGGCCTTTATTTACGAACTTAATGACAGATTGGCCATCGACAAATAACAGAGTTGGTACAGTTAAGAGTCAGTAGAGGTAGATTTTGTTGGAAGAGTAGCTGAGAGTCTCTAGTCCACAATAACAGCAATATCAATCTCCACCGGAGCTTTAAACAGCAGTTGCCCTTGGCTGGGGGAGGAGCACGTGGGGAGTCGAAAGCAGACGAACCAGTCGAGGACGTTTTGGCATGGGGCCCCAGTGATTGCAGGCCTGGGAAGATGGTGACCTGGGGACCCAATAGTAATCGGTCCGGCTAGACAAATGTGCAGTGGTTCCCCTCTGACAAAAGAGAGAACAGAGTTAGTTCTGCTTAAGTTTACAGGGTAAGATTTATAACTGTAAGGAGTGCAAATTGAGACTATATGTTATAGGCATAGCTCTCTATAGCAGCCTAGCTAGAAAGGGCAGAGCTGAGGGGTATGATAGGCTTGAGAGCACCCTGAGACACGGGCGCCCCCTCCACTCCACCGTCAACAAACCTGAGTGAACGTGAGGAGTGGTGGGTGACCGCACCAGCATCCCAGTTTACTAGAATTCTCTGTGCCCACCAGCTCTACACCCTTCATCTAACAGGAAAAAAAATTTTTTTTTAAAAAGCCTGACTAAACAATCAATCAATTTTGTGCTCTCAGATATAAGTCTAGATTTTGTATACAAGTGTAGTTTCTGCATCAGTCAGCTGGAAACAGACCTGTGCTGTGGCATGTGGCACTTCTGGCTAACTGCTGACTCAGCTGTTGACACTACGGTTCCAGACGCACCAGAACAGGTTCGATTTCCGATTTTAGCTTCCTGTCACTCCAATACCAATCTCGCGACTTTGTGCTCTCAATGTTTTTTTTTTTTAATCATCTACACAGAGCACCAGCAGAGCACCAGTTAGTCAGAATTGAACTGCATAGGCAATTTAAAAATACGGTAAAAGTACTCAAGGTTCCCATTCTTAATAACCCCCCCCCAAAATAAATCATAGTTAATGAATTAATTAATATCATACAGAAGCAATCATCATCTATGACTTGTTCATCTGCGTTATGGCTGCTGGAACAAAGCTATTTTTAAACTGCTTTGTTCTGCTCTTTGGGACCATTGACCTTTGTCCAGAGGGAAGGAGCTGTGTTAAAAATCAATCTGTGGTGACCAACGTAAATGAATTTAAGTTTTTGAAATTTCGAAGGATGAGACAACACAAAAGGGACATGAATGCTTTACATTTTATGCCACTTGCTTGTGTTGATATATTTATTTCTAGACTGTCTTTTTCATCTTGTAAAATTGTTTAATACAAGCAAAACTATCCAGATTTACTCCAATGGAATAAGACACTTTAAAGTGTATGTAATATATACACTTTTTGGCAGTGGATAGGTCAGACACATGATAAAGAAAGAACAAAGAAAACATGGTACATATAATCTATAATTACAGTCTGTATTAGATGGATCTGAAACAAAGTGCATCTTGCCCTGCCAAGATTATTTTTGCCATGAAATCACTACACAGACCTTAATAGAAATAAATCAGCTGATTGCATGTTAGGAGCAAATTCCAAATGATTCGTGCACCATTAGTTATAGTTCATGACTGAAAGGATTTTTCATCTGCTTCTGTAGTCTTCAGGGTTCAACCAGGTAGAGTTGTTTCTTCTTGACAGTGCTCCAGCTAATTGATTTTAACACCTAAACACTTTTTCCACAGTGTCTTTTTCATTTATTCTGAACTGATGCTCCATGATGACTTGTTTGACTTGCAGTACCACTAAGTCCCAAATAGAGTCCGCTTTAGACTTTCTCGTTAGCTTTTGTGCGCAGGAACACTCTAAAAACATACAGCTGCACTCAAAAACATATTGGCCAAGATGAATCTGAGCAGACGGTTACTTACGGTCCAGTAATATGAAGCTTCCATATAGAGCAGCTGGTGGCCTTGTGGTTAGGGAGTTGCCCCATGATCAGAAGGTTGTGGGTTCGAATCCCAGGACTACTAGTGGTACCTCTGAGGTTCCCTTGAGCAAGATACTGTCCCCACACACTGCTCCCCTGGCTGCCTCCTGCTTCACTTGGTGACTGGGTTAAATACAGAGAAAGAATTTTGTGCTGGTCACACATGAAGAAAGAGACATTTGCCAGACGCCCTTATCCAGAGCGACGGACAATCATTAAGTGTCTTGCTCAAGGACACAATGGTAGAAAGTGAGGGTTTGAACCTGCAACGTTGTGGTCATCGGGTTCACAGGCAAGTGTTTTACCCACTAGGCCACTACCACCCATGACAAATAGTCACTTCACCTGTTCACCCAGTAGACACGTAAATAGCCTTGACCTGAAGCTGAGATTCTACACTTTAATCTCGCTGCTTAATTTAGTATCCAGTGTGCCAAAAACCAAGAAGTGTCATACGCCACTGTTTTCCAACCTAGTCTCTGCCAGATCTGTACTGTTCTATACACTGTATTTTTACACTTATAATGCAAGCTTATGGGCAGCTGGTTTTAAGCCACTGGAAGGTACACTATAATGGATGTGCACAGGTTTCAGTTTTTATGTACATGCTGGAATGCTGTGTGTGTATGTGTGTGTGTGTGCATGCATGTCTGGGTATGTGTGTGTATACTCATGTCTGTGAACCGTGTGTGTGTGTGTGTGTGTGTGTGTGTGTGTGTGTGTGTGTGTGTGTGTGTGTGCGTGGTCCAGGTTGCTGCTACAGCTGATGGAGAAGAAGCAGATGTTTCAGACACGCAGAAGCGGAGAGAGCTTCTAACCAGACGACCTTCCTACAGGTGAACTCACTCCACTCTGACCTTTAATTTTCTGATCTCATGACCTTAAGCGGGAAAACGCTTGGATTATCATAGAAATGAGTTAATTATACACTCATCAATGTTACACTCACCTTAAGGTTAAGTTTGATTCACGATGCTGAATTCTTGATTTGATGTCCTTGCAATATATTTTAAACAAAATTATGACCAAGTAGAATAGTCGACCAATGAGACAAGAGTACAAGGCAGGAAAAGTGTGCGTATAACATGAATCTACTGGGGTGGGTTGTTAATAGGTGCTGTTTTCTAAACATCATCATTATGTGCAATAGTCTTACGTGTGAATATCACTACTTATGTCAATATTTCCAATCTACTACTGATCTCTACTAAGTGTAATAACATACTCCTAACTACCATCTGTGTCATTAGATTTCACTCAACTGTATGTCTTATCTATAGTATTTATACCCAGCGTTTCTGTATATAACAGTGTATTTTTATATTGAGGTTTTGTTCTACAGAATTTTTATTGTATTTATTTAGACTTTATATTTTATATTGTTCTTGTCTCTGTGTCTCTGTGTCTTTGCAGTCATAACATAAGCAATTTCCTCCAGGATCAATGAAGTTTTCTGATTCTGATTCTGATTTTTAAAAAATATTTGTTCAAAAAATGCAGTTGCATTAGAAATGATAATCAGTGTTCTCGTTCTCTGCATCGTCACATTTCCACAATGTTCTTGCCACATTTTTGCATTGAGATATCAGTGTTTCGGAGCATTGGTACATCCCTGCTAATTAAATACACACCCTTACGAATGAAATATAATTATTCATGGCCCCTTAAAGGTACGCAAGGTAGCCAAGACTTGTTTGGAGTCCAGTTTCTGTAGTTTAACGCTGGAGCTACTTTGCTAACATAGCTAGCAAACCCTAGAAGTCAATAGTCATCCCTAAAAGTTCTCTCAGGCCACTCAAAATCCAGCTCCTCATTACAGTGGAGCAGACTTTTGGATGAGGTTTAGGACACAGTGTAAGTCATTGTAAGCTATAAAAATAAAAAAATCCTACCATCAGGCAAACATTATAGAACAATACGATCTCGCACAAGCAGACAGAGGAACAGCTTTTCTTCTGTGCTGTGGCCTCCATCATCCCCCACCCAACCCCAACCCCTCACACCCCCCCCCCCCCCACCCAACCCCAACCCCTCACACCCCCCCCAACTACTCACTGACTACAATAACCTGCACTGACAACAACTCTCAGGACTATCATTGCACTATTTATAATCACTCCCTCAGGTCCAATGTTTACATCTATTTATTAAAGTTTACATTTATTACATTTATCCATTAATTATTATTGTTGTCTTTTTTTTTGACACAAGAAAGATGCCAGTCGAAATTCCGTTGTATAACGACAATAAAATTCATTCATTCATTCAGAAATGAACAGAACTTAACAGTGCAGCTGAACGCTTCAGGCAGCCTTTTTAGACAACAGGGTTTGTCTTCACAAACCACCTCAGGAGTAGGAGTACTGATCTAGAATCAGTTTTTGTGGCAACGTCCATCATAAATACTGATCCTGTGTTTGTGAATTGTCTTCCTTCTGACTGCTTTATGAAATGATTGCCTGTAGCAGTGAAGTTTGTTCGTTTTTATAGCTCACGGTAGGTCGCCCTGTCTCCTAAACCACATCCACAAGTCTGCGTCCCCTTACTATTAAGTTCTAGTGTTTGTTAGCAATGTTAGCCTCAGAGCTAGACTGCTAAACTAAATATGCACAATTTGGACATCAGACCTGTCTGATCCTCTGCAGCTTGGGTAAGTGAAAAGTTGACAACCCGACAGATGATTGGATGTGTTCTCTTATGCCTACGGCTTAACGGCTCCAACTATTAATATCAAACTACAGATATCAGATTGTTAATAGGTAAATGTTTCAATGCCTGGAGGTTCAGGATGTCCTGCTGTGTGAACACTTTGCATGTGTTGATGTTTTTTTTATTTTTTATGTAGTTTGTTACACTTGTTTGTTTTGTATGTGCAGGAAGATCCTGAGTGAGTTGTCATCTGACACTCCTGCTGTGCCAAAGATTGAGGAAGAGGAGAGGGCAGAAGAAGACATCCCTGCTTCTTCCACCATTGCTACAGTGACTGTGCCATCATCTATTTATCAGACCAGCTCAGGACAATACAGTACGTGCACACTCACACACACACACACATTTACACACACACCGACACCCACATATGTAATTTTAAATCTAGAAGGTAAAAAGTGATTAGATCAGTAGATCTCTGTTTGTCTTTAATATTTCTTTACTCTCTGATTTCCCCCTCCTCCCTTTCACCTACAGGTCAGACATTCTTAAATTGACATTCACCCATCAGCCACAATATTATAAACAATGGCAGGTGAAATTTATTTGATTACCTTGTTGCATTGACACCTGTCAAGGGGTGGTGAATATTAGGCAGCAAGTGAACAGTCAGTTCCTGAAGCTGATGTGTTGGAAACAGGAAAAATGCTCAAGCCTAAGGATCTGAGCAACTTTAACAAGGGCCAGATTGTGATGACTAGACGACAGGGTCAGAGCATCTTCAAAATAGCAGGTCTTGTGGGGTGTTCCCAGTATGCAGTGGTTAGTACCTACCAAAAGTGGTCCAAGGAAGGAGAACCAGTGAACTGGCGACAGTGTCATGGGTCCCCAAGGCAGCAAAGGCTAGCCCCTCTGGTAAAATCCCACAGCTACTGTAGCTCAAATTGCTGAGAAAAATCAGTGCTATCAGAACAAACAGTGCATCGCACTTTTCTGCTGTTTAGCCACAGACCATTCAGAGTACCCATGCTAACCCCTGTTGATCCACATGAATGCCACTGCTTACATAGGGCACATGAGCATCAAAACTGGTCCATGGAGCAGTTAAAGAAGTTGGCCTTGTCTGATGAATAACGTTTTCTTTTACATCATGTGAGTGTGATGACTGTGGAGATTGGAAAGAAGAAATGGATAAAAATGATCCAGAATTATATGGAGTATATTTGGAGCAGTTTCCCAGAAAGAGGTTAAGTATAGTCCCAAGCTTGATTTTTCCAGTTTGTCTTGTCCAGGACTAGGCTTAATCCCTGTCTGGGAAGTTGTTCCAAATATATTGCATATAATTCTGGAAAATTTCTTCAGCCATTTCTTCTTTTCTATCCTTTTCAGTGTTAATGCCTCTTTGTGCCATTCCCTGCAGATTATTTTTCGTTATTTTACATTGTTGGTTTTAAAACCCAGGGTATCTACAGGTCCCTTATTTGTCTAGAATTACTTTTTTAAGTTAGTAGTTATTAAATTTGAACAAAACATGGGTACAGATAGGTGTTCTGGTTTGTTTGTTTGTTTGTTTGTTTGTGTTTTAGCACATGATTTAATACTAATTACTACGTTATCTGCTGTTGAACTTACACAGAATTACTTTGTATGTGTTTAAATAGGTTTGCTCTCACTACACATTTAAATTCTTGAAATACATTTGAAGTGGCATTAAAAATATTTAAAAATCCGGATAAGTGCATCACTTACCTGGGGAAGAGACGGCACCAGGATGCACCATGGAAAGAAGGCAAGCTGTGTGGAGGCAGTGTGATGCTCTGGTCAGTGTTCTGCTGGGAAACCTTGGGTCCTAGCATTCATATAAATGTTACTTTTAAATGAATCACCTGCCTGAACATTGTTGCAGACCACCTTCACCCCTCGATGGGAGCAGTATTCCCTAATGTCAGTGGTCTCTTTCAGCAAGGTAATGCAGTTTCATGTAGTTTGAATAACATCACAAAGAGTTCCCGAGATCTCATTCCAATCAAGCATCTTTAGGATGTGCTTGACAAACAAATGAAAGCCCCACCTCACAACTTACAGGACTTAAAAAAATCTACTGCTAATGACTTGGTGCCAAATACCACAGCACACCTGCTGGCCTAGTGGTTAGGGAGTTGCCCATGCGATCAGAAGGTCATGGGTTTGAATCCCAGGACTGTCAGTGGCACCACTGAGGTACCCATGAGCAAGGTACCGCCCCCACACACTGCTCCCCGGGCGCTGTGTTCCTGTCTGCTCGCTGCTTCACTTGGTGAATGGGTTCAATGGGTTAAATGCAGAGAAAGAATTTCACACTGATCACACTGTGTGCTGTGGTGTGTTCACGTATGACAAATGGACACTTTCACTTCACGTTTCACCTTCAGAGGTCGTGTGGAGTCTGTGTCTCGACAGGGCCAAAGCTGTTTTGGTGGCATGAGGAGGACCTACACGATAGTAGGGAGCTGGTTTAATATTATGAATGACTGCCATATTTTTCAATAATTCCAAAAAATCATTTGTAATATATTATCACTGTCGTAAGAAAATCTTATATTTCTGAAATAATACTGAGAAAAGGAAAAAATATATATTAACATTTATTGTAAAGAACATTAAGAACACTTACAGTTTCTCATTTACAAAGTAGCATTCTAAAGACTGCGATGACTGTGGAGATTTGAAAGAAGAAATGGGTTAAAATGATCCAGAATTATATGGAGTACATTTGGATCAGTTTCCCAGAAAGAGGTTAAGTATAGTCCCAGATTATAGTTTCCAGTTTGTCTTGTCCAGGACTAGGCTTAATCCCTGTCTGGGAAATTTCTTCAGCCATTTCTTCTTTTCTATCCTTTTCGGCGTTAATGCCACTTTGTGCCATTCCCAGCAGATTATTTTTCGTTATTTTACATTGTTGGTTTTAAAACCCAGGGTATCTACAGGTCCCTTATTTGTCTAAAATTAGCTTTTTAAGGTAATAATTATTACATTTGAACAAAACATGGGTACAGATAGGTGTTCTGGTTTGTTTGTTTGTTTGTTTGTGTTTTAGCACATGATTTAATACTAATCACTACGTTATCTGCTGTTGAACTGACTTACACAGAATTACTTTGTATGTGTTTAATTAAAATTTAAATTCTTGAAATGCATTTGAAGTGGCATTAAAAATATTTTTAAAATGCTTTCAGTTTAACCTGGGCATACCTGCATTCATGGCTTTAAGAGTTGACATTTTTGATAATATATAATTTAAAAACATATGAATGATTACAAATGTTAATACTGGTAAAAATCCCCTGCCCAGGGTGAGTCGCTGTGTCCCTGGGATAGACTCCGGGTACCCGCGACCCAAGTAAGGATTAAGTGGTTACAGAAAATGAATGAATTAATTAATTAATATTGGTAAAAATATGATAATTGACCAGCTTTAAATAATGATGTATATTTCTTTCTTTCTCTCCATGCAGTTGCCATAACTCAGGGAGGAGCGATTCAGATCGGAAGTCCCGGAGGAGAGGGGCTACAGGCCCTCACTCTGCCCAGCCCCGCTGCACCACAGCCGGGAGCCACCATCCTGCAGTACGCCCCTCAGGCTGGAGACCCCACCCAGCAACTGCTGCTGTCTGCCGGACAGGTGCTTGTACAGGGTAAGAGGCACTCTCTCCCTCTCCTGCTGTCGCGTGCGTAAAGGGCACACACAGAATCAGTCTAATGAAACCGCTGGGTTTGAATTTCTTGATTGTGACGTGCGCTCAGAATCACTCATGTGATCAATTCAGCATTCGTTGTTATTGCTTAACGACTGATTTACAGACTCCTTCTTCGAATAAACAGAACCTTTCCACAAACTCCAGTGCATCGTTCTGTTTTTTCAAAGCAGTTTTCCGCTTAAATGTCATAAGCCCTTGCAAAAGCGAAAGCAAAGCATTAGGCCAGTCAGTACGGAACTGCCACATCATCTGAGATGATGCTAGATTTGTCAGAAAAAGCCACTGAGTTCTGAGGAAATGTATGGATACATAACACCAGTTACTTAATTTATAAGCCAAAGTTCACAACAATAACCAACAATGTTCTCTTGTGGAATAAAAGTATGAAAGCATAAGTAGTAGGTAGCTGTGGGGTGTTGGCGGGAAAGATGTGGTGAAGTCCTACTTTCAGCATTCACCACCACCGTATGTAGATGCACGGTGGTATTTAGACACAAACGCTCTGCATTGCACTCAGTGGGGAAGAGATTGTTTTTTGACCTAAAAGATGTAATGTTGTTCAGCAGAATGTTTCCGAAAAAGTTTTTGTAAAGAAACATTGTAAACTAACAAAAGATGGAAGCTGAGCAAGACCTGGGCCTGGTATTACGAGTACAAAGGTCACCTCACTTCTCAGAAAGGGTGCTCAGACCACAGTGATGTGTCTGACACCTTTGGAAACTACACCCAGGCTCTGTTTTGATGTCACGCAACAGTTCAGTAGTTGTGTGGAAAAGCGATTTGCATGGTGTGCATTTGTGTGTGGTTTGTTTCTTGCGTTTGGACGAGACATGCAGGTTAGGAGAACAGCACGTGCTGTGTTACTTCCCAGACAGCTGATTTGCTGTGGTTGTCGAACGCCGCCCGTGTTATGGAGAACTGGTCAGACTTGCTTTGTCCCACAGAGACTTTGTCTCACATGTATAGCAAGCTCAGTGTTCTCATGATAAAGAACAGCAGGAGCAGTGGTCTCCTGTTAACACTAGGAGCAGTCATTTGTTATATATGTTAAATGTAAATATATGTGGATATGTATGTATGTGTGTGTGTGTATGTATGTAAATACATATATTTATAAAGCTAGATATATATGTACGTGTTTATATATATGTGTATATATATGTATGTATATATAATGCATACACACACACACACACACATATATATGTATATATGCATGTATAT
>JBBPCZ010000042.1:35515378-35527878 GCA_037974445.1 Brycinus macrolepidotus
GTGAAGGTGTGTAGATGTATGATGGTGTGTGTGAAGGTGTGTAGATGTACGATGGTGTGTGAAGGTGTGTAGATGTATGATGGTGTGTATGATGGGGAGCAGTGTGTGGGGACGGTACCTTGCTCAAGGGTACCTCAGTAGTGCCACTGGCAGTCCAGGGATTCGAACCCATGACCTTCCGATCACAGGGGCAACTCCCTAACCACCAGGCCCCCAGCTGCCCCATTCAATCAAGTATAATCAAGTATTTCCAAACTTGTTCACCATAATTTGTATAATCTGTACCTTAAACTCCAGTGCCATGCCCGTGACGTGCTCGCCGCTCTCCACCTGCGACAGCTTCTGCATGTATGAGTACAGGCTGCGGGCGGCCACCTCTGTGTTGCCGCAGGCGACCGCCTCCAGCAGGGCCTCGTGGATGAAGCCATACTGATCTTCCGTCTGCACCATGTAGTTCCTCTGTGAGCGCATCAGCGTCACATGACCATAAATGTCCACCGTGCGCTCGTGGCGGATCCGCTCCAGCATGGCATCGATAACGATGAAGCAGCCCGTACGGCCCACGCCAGCACTGAGGGAGAGACATGGAAAAATATATCAATGCTACAAACTTGAAGGACAATAAGTAAGGCAATATAGCATATTATCAATCATAATGTGATGGATGCAAAAGTTTGTTCCATCAAAATTCGCCTTTATCACATCAGCACAGATTCATCCTTTCTGGCAATTTTTGGAAATAACCTGTGTCCAAACCCTCCCAACACCTATTCAAGCATAAACAGTTCTGTCTCATTTGCTTGACGCTCATTTAGAACTTGTGGGTCCAGCTCGTCCCTGCAGCTCAGTGTGAGGAAAATCTGGAGACTGGGGAGTCCAAGACATAAATCTCTAAACTTTTTGATTTCTTTTGGACTGGATATAATTTTGCCACAATTCTGAAAAATGACTGGGATTATGATCCTGTTGACGAATAAAGTTTTGTCCAATGAGACATAAACTAGAAGGAACTGTGTGATGTTGAAGAACTGAGTGATACTTTTTTCATGATCCAACAAAACATAATGTCAGTGCACTAAAGATAGACCTGATCGGTCTCTTCTAAACCTTTGAGCCTTTGTGGCTGAATAATGTGTTACTACAGACTATGAAACTATATATATATATATATATATATATAAAGAGAGAGAGAGAGAGAGAGAGAGAGAGAGGGAGAGAGAGAGATCCTTACATTATTATTTAATATTATGTTGTGTTTACTGTTGCAGTCAGAGATATAAGTCAGTCTGTATCAAAAATCCTACTGTATCCAAATTAAATATGAAGATAAAGCACACAAGCATAAATATTGACTTCCCTGGCAGATGCGGCTAAAACTAAATCGTATGGGATTACTCAGCTGCACCAAAGCAGGTGTAAACTAACCGCGGCCTTAAGCCAGCCCCAGGGGGTGAATTTCAGCGGGCAGCGCTGGGGGTAGAAGCCCCTAGTCTAATTCCCTCTTAATCTCAAATGGCAGATCTCTATAGCTATTTCAGAGAAATAACCCCAAAACCTCCATAATCTGAGCATGACCCACTGAGGCGGGTTCAAGGGCGCATGGGTGTGCATCAGAACATGTGAGTGTGTGTATACGGACATTTAAGCAAGTAAGCACTTTACAGTACATACTCTGTTCTATTACATTTGCACACTTATTTACACTTGTAATATTCATTTGAATATTTGCTTTCTATATATTTTTATTACTTAGATTTAGCCATTCATTTTCTCTTTTATTTATTCTAACTATATTACACAGTCTCGTAGACATTTCAGAGCCTCATTTCACTAAACGTTTTACATGTATAACTGCGTATGTGACAAATAAAGAATTTGGAATCTTGAATCTTGAATGTATTGGAATGAGGACGGCACTGTGTGTGTTTTGTGTGCAGACGTGTGTTTGTATTCTGTATGGGAGGGAATGGTCTTGGGTGTGTGTGTGTATGTGTGTGTGTGTGTGTGTGTGTGTGTGTGTGTGTGTGTGAACAGCTCTTCTGGTCTTCTTCATGCCATTTCTTGCTCTGTATCCAGCTGAGAAGGAACAGTGTGATCTCAAAGAGCCGAAGATCATGCTGACATCAAGCTGTGTGTGCATGCGTGCGTGTGTGTGTGTGTGTGTGTGTGTGTGTGTGTGTGTGTGTGTGTGTGTGTGTTTGTGAGTAGTCTCCAAGGGGGTCTTACACTGCGTGGCGAGTGGCTCAGAGGCAAAATACCCAGGCAGAGTTTATCAACCACATACAGCAAAGCTCAGAGACAGAGAGTGAGAGAGAGAGAGGGAAAGAGACATTGAGAGAGAGAGGGACTGACAGAGAGAGAGAGAGAGAGAGGGAAAGAGACATTGAGAGAGAGAGGGACAGACAGAGAGAGAGAGAGAGAGAGATAAAAAGAGAGAGAGATCAGGAGGTTTTGCCATAAGCAATTGAAAACGGAGGAGAAATCAACATCTGACTTCTAATCCTAATCAGATTTAGAGCAGACTTTTGGAGATTAGGCTGAAATTTGCCTCACGAAATATTTACTGTCCACTAAAAGCCTGCGCCGAGGGTAAGTCCGATCTAGACTGACCCCACACACCTCATCAAAAGTGTTCTAAACGAATGTCCCAAAACAAACCTGATTCTTCATTTTCTCCTCTCACTGTTTGTGTTTGACTATTCTAATCATCTTTCCTATGGTCCATATTATTATTACGCACTTAGCAATGCAATTATGCAGCTAGTTGACAGCAGCTTGGAGGGCAACGCAGTACAAAGCCATATGTTACAGTAATCTAATTACTTTTTCCTGTAATGAAGTAGTGTAACAGATTACAGTTTAACCCCTTTCCGCAGTAGCCACAAAAACGCAATTTCCCATCGTTCAGGAGGTGCCTTGGTTTAGCCTCGGGGTTTAAGATTTTTAATTAAATTTTCCAATTTGATTTTTTTTAATTTACACTTTGAATTTAAATATTTGATTGGACCATACAAACATAAATATCAAATGGCTCCTGGGAGGCCAGCAGTAAGGTGGTTATATTAAATTTCAGTGCTAGGAAGAATAATGAAACGAGTTTTAAATGTTTACTGTGGTTATTTTTATAAAATAAAAGACTTACTGGTTTTTCCCCTGTGCTTTTTTTTGTGTGTGGGTTTTAGAAGGCAATTCAAAAACTATTTTTCTCAATATGTAAATCCGTAAAGCAACCTCACAGTTTGAGAGACGAAATTAGTCACTTTTAATGGATGACTTTTTCTGAGTAACTCTATTCTACAGTGTTGATTAATCACTGATGATGTTGATTATAGAATAAAGTCAATGCATCATTTACTTATAACTACTTACTGCTCTGTAATGTAATAGACAGTCATTCCATCTGACTGCGCTACACTACACTGGAGACTTATAGCTCCTATATATCAGATCCTGTCAGAACACTGACGCCATGCTCCGCCCCTCTTCCACACAATGACTCCTAATGCCTCGATCTAATTCACCTGACTCTACAGGCACTTTTCCACTGGCACAAGGAATCGTGCCGTACCGCAAACAATGTTTTTCCCATTACAAATAAAGCAACCCGTCCCACAGCTGAACCCGAGGTGCTCGACGGCAGGACTAAAAGTGGTCCGCAGCCGAGCTGACTGCATCACTGCTTTCTGATTGGTCGAAATGTCATCACAACACAGAAAGAGGCCACTGTTTTTACTGTCCGCAATGACAACCACAATGGAGACACAAACTAACAACTGGGAAGTCGACAAAGTACAAGCACGACTGTCTGTTTGGGCTGAAGAGAAATTTTCAATTCAATTCAATTCAATTTTATTTATGTAGCGCTTTTTACAACCAAGTTGTCACAAAGCAGTTTTACAGAGACAAGATCTGAGGCCCTAGTGAGTAAGCCAAAGGCGACAGAGGCAAGGCAAAACTCCCTCAGCTGGAGGAAGAAACCTCGGAAGGAACCAAGACTCAAAAGGGGAACCCATCCTCCTCAGGTCGACCCGGAGAGAAAGAAAAGAGAGCCTTTATGGGGATAAATAACAAGAGAAGGCCTTCATGAACAAGATTATTGACAGACAGGCCATCTACGGCTAACAGAGTTGGTACCGCTAAGAGTCCATAGAGGTAAATTTTGTTGGAAGAGTAGCTGCGAGTCTGTGGGCCATAAACAACAATTTCAGTGGGAGTTTTCTACGACAAATTTATCTTTAACACTATGAGAAACGCGAAGGCATGCCAGGACATCACTAACAAGTTAGCTGGGTCAGCTGTTCTTCGCACACCTGAAGAACGCTTAGAAAAAAAAAACTTTATAAATAAAAAAACTTTACAAAAAAAGATTATAAATAATAAAAGATGACAATAACAAAAGCGGCTCTGACAGTAAAACCGCTGGTTCGACTCCATGGACATGGTTTTGGGATGAAAACTGGCCATAAACTGTGTGAAGAGAACTGAGTCACAAACTCCGTTACAACTTCTGTGGCATCGCAGTACAGTTTAGGCTACAGCACGGTTCAGATTTGTGAAGTTCTGCCGTGGACTGTCCCTGCAGAGTTTGTTGTATCTTGTAATTTGATTTATCTGGTTTGAATATCCCTGCCTGTCTTTTTCTCGCCCCTTTGTTCCGTTCGCTGATTCGGTTTGTCTTTCTGGACTCGGACTATATGGATTCTGCCCTTGGACTCTTTGGTTTGATGATTTGGATTTCTTCACTTGTCGGGCTGCACATCAGAACACTGCTCGTATCTTTGCTGTATTGTGCTGATCTATGGAATCAATACTGCTGCTTGTTTTACTGGTGGAACAAAATTTGATTAGTTGGTTAATTAAATAATAATGATTACATGAATAATTAACCTAGAATCAGTCAATTGGTGACTGGTCCGATGTCAGACCGTGCTGTCTTGCCTTGGACACAAACCCACACTGTGTGGTGAGTTTAGACTGAAAGGCGTCTCCGTGTGGTTCTCTTTACTGACCTGCAGTGGACGGCGACGGGACCGGCGTCCGGAGGATTACAGGCTTTGACTCTGCGCAGGAAAGCCAGGAAAGGAGTCGGGTATTCAGGTACACCATGATCCGGCCACGCTGTAAACTGAAACTGCCGGACCTCTCTCCTCTCATTACAGCCACTCTGAGGGAGAGAGAGAGACAGAAAAAGAGAGAGGGAGACCGAAAAAGAGAGAGGGAGATGGAAAAAGAGAAACAGAGACAGAGAAAGAGAGGGTGAGAGAGAGAGAGAGACAGAAAGAATGAGAGAGAGAGAGAGAGAGAGAGAGAGAGAGAAAGAGAGAAATTTTTAACCTTCATAAATTTAAATATGAAAATTATACAGCCGTCTACAGTCATATTGTCACCTGATCAAATTACGTTTTATTAAGTTAAAAATGTTGCCTTTTTGTGGGTGTACATGTGTATGTATGAATATGTGTACGTGTGTGTGTATGTATATGTGTGTGCGTGTGTGTGTGTGTGTGTGTGTGTGTGTGTGTGAGTTTGTGTGTGTGTGTGTATGTGTGTGTGTGTGTGCGTATATATCTGTGCATGCATGTGCGTGTGTCTGTTTGTGTGCGTATGTGTATGAGTGTGCGTAACGGTATGTATGACAGAATGGGAGCACGGGTCATACATGAATGATGGAGGGAACACATTACATTCCTTAGTGGAAGGGAGACAAAAGGAGAGAGATAGAGATATATGGACGGAGAGAGAGAGAGAGAGAGAGAGAGAGAGAGAGAGAGAGAGAGAGAGAGAGAGAGACAGACAGACTGATATGTGAGGAAGGAAGGTAATTGTAATCCCAGACAGGAGAAACGTGCTGCACAGACTCAGACTGTCAGCTGGTGAGATAAAACTAGACACAGAGAGAAAAGAACAGACAAGCAAAGTGAGAGAGACAGACAGACAGACAGACAGACAGACAGCAGAGAGAAATACCACCTGGTGGAATGAGAAAAGAACTGAAAACAGACAGTGAGTGAGAGAGAGCGAGAGAGAGAGAGAGACTGCTCTGATGGTGTGACTGTTCTCATCTAGGGACACTGACTATGATCATTACTGAATGTGATACAGTGCCTTTTTACTTTCAATGTAATAATAATAAGAATAATAAGAGTAATAATTTAATATGAAATATAGTAGAACATTGTAAAACATACCATGTACTAGTATTAAGTACACTACATAACACATTAAGTTGTATTATTATTATTATTATTATCATTATTACTACTACTACTACTACTACTAATAATAATAATAATATTACAACCAACCTAATGTCATTTATTATCATTTTATTCATTGCTATTATTATTTTTAGATAGTGAAGTAAGGGTGTGTGTGTGTTCACCTTGTGCAGCGAGAAAGTCCGGACGCAGAACGTGGCCAGTTCCATGGTGTCCAGCAGGGTGACCTGCACCAGGCCGTACGTATCAGTCCCTCTGCTGGGCCAGTACTGATCACACTTTATCTACACAGAGACGCAGAAAGAGCTCAGTACATACACACACAGGTACAGGGGGAGAGAGAATACACACAAACACACCTACTGTCTCATTTATACACAACTACACACACCTCACACACAACTACACACACAACTACACACCTCAAACACGACTACACACCTCAAACACAACTACACACACCTCACACACAACTTCACACACCTCACACACAACTACACACACCTCACACATAACTACACACCTCAAACACAACTACACACCTCAAACAAATCTACACACACTGCAAGCACAACTACACACCTCACACACAACTACACACACCTCACATACAACTACACACACCTTAAACACAACTACACACATCTCACACACAACTACTCACACCTCAAACACAACTACACACACCTCACACACAACTACACACACCTCACACACAACTACACACACCTCAAACACGACTACACACCTCAAGCACAACTACACACACCTCACACTCAACTTCACACATCAAACACAACTATATACCTCACACACAACTACACACCTCACACACAACTACACACACCTCAAACACAATCACACACACCTCATCTACAAAGCGGAACACAAACACCACAGAAAGCAGTAGCTCTCTGTCAAACCCCAATAAGCACACTCAACACATCTCACACCACACTTACATGCATACACACACATACATCACACACACTCCACACTTAAGCGCAAGCCCACATACACACCCAACAAATCTCATGCTACACTTACACACACACACACACACACACACACACACTAAATAATCTCTCACCCGTGATTTTTCCTCTAGTTTTGTCATCATAACGACAGACGCTGCTCTCTGCTCCCACACCATCCTCCAAAAGTCTCCGAAAGTCTCGGGCAGTGGACCCTGCGTGGCGATGTAGGCGTTCTGCTTCCTGTAGCCATCGATGTAGTTTGCATTGATGTAGTCACTGCCTGTTACACCTGATTACAATCAAAGAGAGTATGAATGAGCGACCCACTTTCTAATAAGACTCATAAAAAGGTCTTTGGGGGCAGGGGCAGACAGACAATGACAGCCATTGACACATGGCCATTGATGGGCGGAGGGGGAAATTAAGGTGTGATACACCCATCTAATGAATATGCATGTGAAACAGCCACTGGCTTCAGAGAAAACCTAGGTAGTCTGACTTTTTTATAATTTGTATTGAAACTACATAACATTTCTGAATGCTTCTCTTACTTTTGTGTAGCCAAAACATATGTTTACAAGGTCCAAACTTCAAAAGTCTTGCTCAGATATATTTATAGTGTGTTTTTTTTACCATGTTTGAAGACCTCTGAAAATAGGTTTTTGTCATGTCATGTTTACACGACATTTTAATAAAAACTAATTTCATTACATTCACTTTACTCTCATGTTATTATTGCTGAGGTTTTCCAGAATATAGCCATGTGTGTCACTTCTGCATAGATGTTTTTAGTTAGATGAAATACTTAAAAATGTAAAGGTGTAGCAAACTGCCTCAAAGTGTGTGACAGGCCTCGGACCTCAGAGGGTTAAAAAGGTGCTTTTAATGTTATGGCTGATCAGTATTTACATAGAGAGATTCAAATGGACAAACTAATCTGGCAGTTCGGCAACATTTTGGTTTCCTTCCAACCAACCAAACATGGAAAACCGCTGGATATAAACACTGTTATGTGTCATCTGTGCAGAATATATTTGTTATAATAAATTATTAAAGCAATATTAAGCGCAAGCTATATGGAAAAGTGGTGCTGAACTGAATTTGGGTCATGATAATATTGTTTAATTGTGTGATATCTGTCCCCATTTAGACAAACACATCCACACACACACACACACACACGCGCCTATTATTCAGCTTATTGCCTCACTCCACCCATTCATGGTGAAGTAATAATAAGTTATGACAAGTAGTTCAGTCTAGACTGCTTTTTCAATGAGGCACAATATAGAACAGCCGTCATTTACAGCCTGTTTAATAATAAGGGAGTTACATAAGTGCATTATGTTATTTTGTGATATAAAACCTTTAAAAATGCCATTAGTGAACCTGCAGAAAAAATATAAAAAGAGAAATGTAGGATATGGGCCCTTAAAATGTTTAATCTTGCCCTGAGAAAGACCATGCGCCAAAATGTGTGTGTGTGTGCCGTCATGAGTCCATTAAACAAAAATTTATAGTGAATTATGCTAGAGCTGCCGGATTTTGTTCTATAATAAAAAGAGGGAGGCATAATTGGCATTGATATCTGTGTAAATATGAACAGACACACACTGCGATACTCCATTAAAATGCATCTCCACTGACGGCATATTATTCATTCCAACTATGTCAGAGCCAAAACGGCTTCCCTTTTTGACTTTCAGCGCACCATGGAGGACTTAATGGCTAATGGCTTTTGCACCCTCCATGGTGCGCTAGGCATCAAACGGGGAGTTGTTTCCGTTCCAGGATTAGCAGTGATGTGGGTCACAGAGCGCTCAGCCCTGTAACAGCCCAATCCAGATGAGGTCTTCATTCGCCCAGACAGCCAATAAACAAAAAAAGAGGAAGCTTAAGGTAGATACAGCACCATCAGCCAAGTGCGCTCCTTTAAAATTTTTATCAGACGTGGGCACACGGGTTTCATCTCAGCGAGACCAACTCCTGGGTAAGAACAGAAAATTTCCAGAGCGACAGTTCTGCTCAAACGCAGCGACTCTGTAATTTGCAGTAAAGCTCCAGTCTGCTTTAACATCAAGAGCCCTGAAGGGATAATAATAATAATAATACATTTTATTTATAGTGCACCTTACATTTCAAGGAAATCATTAGGGACCATTACTATTGCCCTTATAAAAGTGTACAACATATTAAAGGGATAGTTTGATGAAAAATCAAATTGAACCCAAAGTAAGTTTTCCCTTTTTGTATTCCAACTGTAGTTTATTCAGATTTAGCATCTAAAATTTGCTTCTGTATCTTTGCAATGGAGCAATAAGGCTAACGTAGCTAACAGAAGAAGCTTCCCCACATGCCCTGCAAATCAGAATCAAACAAACTACAGGTTATAATCATCAGCTGTCTGAAATTACATAGATTTTTCAACACTTCGGCATAAGAAAATGGTTAAGATGTAAACAATTCATGTGAAATGCTCCATTCTGTAGAACCTTAATGAGTCAGATTGTTCATAATGGTGGTGAATGGAACCAGACATCTAAATCGTTTAATGCCTCTAGAGGCTCCCTCACAGAAAGGTATTACATGAAATGGTTATAAATACACTGCCTAATGCCTTGTTATCTCATAGATTTGAGATAAAATCATGCCTTAAACCTTTGGAGAGGTATATGTAGTACATCCTAAGGGACTGTTGACCCTAATTAACTTTACATACAACATTCAGAAGACACATGTAGGTTCAGTCGTGCTTTTTGGATAATAAATAAAATGACTGTATTTGTGCTGTAGACATCGTGACCCCTGGTTCCATTCACCTGAATCTATAAGGTTCAAACTTCTTCACTCTGAATGACTTTTACATCTTATCCATCTGAATTATGTAGAAATTCTGAAAAAAGTGGAAAGTGATCTCTAATAGACTTGTTTATGTGGTTTCTGGGCATGTATGACACAGATATCTGACACAGATATATTACAGGGCATCTTTAATTATTAGTATCTTTAGCATCTTGTCTTTAATTTTGACCAATTCAACAGTTTATAGTGTGTTACACAGTGTCTGAAACCGCATAAGCAAGTCTCGACAGATGACTTAGGTGTTTGAACACTGCTAATTCCAATACAAAGGCTTTTGTTACTATGTTAACCTTGTAGCTTTGTACCTAACATGTCTTGGGTCATCGATTACAGGAAGGGATTACTTTCATAAGGCCATGGTCACACTAGATACTTGTAGCTGGCTCTCTAACCATAAATAGCAATGAAACAAAAGTGAATATAATTATTTCCGTTTTAGTTATAAACTTGCTACACAATGGCGTGGTTGGTAGTTGTGGGGTGGTGTGTATGGCTTCAGCTCACCTACAACAAACGCTAAACTATAAAAGTAAACATTATACTGTCCTTACTGAGTGTTTATAATAAACATAATACTCAGTGGGAAGGAAATGTTTGTGACACTGGTTAAATTACCATTTTGGCTATTCAGTGCAGGTATCCATTAATATTCTCCCTGTCTTTTCATTATTTTTTTATACTGTAATATTCTGTTTTCCTCCCGTTTTCTTGTCTTTGTTGTTGTTTACATTCTCCATGTGCCTTTCTTTATGTGTCTGTACTCCATATTTAAAAACGGACAGATGGAACAGTTGATAGGAGTATCGTTATCTGCTGTTCATCCAATAAGGAATTTTCGTATCATCGGAGTACATGAAGTGTAAAATATCACCTCAACGCAAAGTGTTTAGGAGCTAACCCGGCAGTCCGAGCCAGCACAGCCCCTGATCCCAGGCTTGAGATGCCTTGTATGCATGGGCACCGGAACCATTATATCAGGGAGTGACTTTTAAAAATCATTAGTTTCGTCCCCCAACTTATCCACCCAGCAATTTGTAAGAGTGAAACACGCGAGACACACGCGAGACACCCTGTGCCCCGCAAACACTTTTACAGCAAAAAATGTGTGCAATTAATTTAGATTAATTAAGCAGAGAGCTTGTAAGTAATTAGATATTTTTTTTAATCGCTTGACACCCCTAATACATATACATATATATATATATATATATACACATACACCCCCTGTGTTTCAGTCTGAGTTTGTGTGTATTTCCCTGTCTTGTAAAACTCTCTTCTAATGTTGGTCTTTGTAACATTCCTGTAATCCTGCCTGTTTAAAACCCCTGGCGTTCTGTTTTGCTAATGTTTTGGATAATCTTGTTTGTATTTTCTCGTGTTTTTGTGTCACCCCAGACCTCTCGTTTATGTTTGTTACTTTTCTTTTTTGCATTAACCCTTTTGGATCCTGTGATTGCCTCGACCCTCACAATACGAAGGACCTTTAGAGGTTAATGCAGTCAAAGCAACAGCGCTACTGACTGAAGAAGTTAATTCATGTACAAAAGTTCAAGTCAAGGTGAAATTTCTTCACCCTGGAAGTCTGCGACGTGAAATCTCTCCTTGTGGCAAATTCTATTGAAATGAATGCAGTTTTGCTGACAAACTGCAGCTGGTGGTCTGGTGGTTAGGGAGTTGCCCCTGCGATCAGAAGGTCTTGGGTTTGAATCCCAGGACTGCTAGTGATACTACTGAGGTATCCCGTCCCCACACACTGCTCCCCGGGCGCTGAGTTTCTGGCTGCCCACTGCTTCACTTGGCGAATGGGTTAAATGCAGAGAAAGAATTTCACACTGTTCACACTGTGTGCTGTGGTGTGGTGTGTTCATGTATGACAAATGGTCACTTTACACAAGTGTGACTGGGCTTGAAGAGATGGACCGAAGTCCATTCAGCTAGAGAAGTCACTACCTTCCGTACCGTTCACCGGCGCGAGGATGACTCTGGTATGGTCGTAGGCGATGACGTTGGCGTAGCGGTTCTTCGGCTTGTTCACTTCCAAGTTGGAGTGTTCCCACGTGAACTGCTGCCCAGGATCGATTGACTGTGACAAAGAAGGGAAAGCAACAATAAAAACAATTTACTTCTACAATTACAGACTTGAAAAGGTTAGAACGGTGCTACGAGGGCAGCGGCGTTTGGCTGATTTGTTCTCTCGGAGCCAAACAGACAGCTAACGTTGACTCACTCGGACGAGGGAGCGGAGTATTATTGCTGTTTTTCCCTCCCTGATGAGCAAAAGTGCTCGCAGCTAGTCCTCAATAAAACATCGGCTGTATAATGCGCGGCTTCCACAGGCCCTCAGCTACAGCAGCACAGCTGCCTGTGATGTGCCTCAGCAAGGTCACCTTGGATTTTATGACCAGCCCGTTCCAACACGCGCTCTCTTTCTTCTTCCCCTGCT
>JBBPCZ010000042.1:35547439-35558150 GCA_037974445.1 Brycinus macrolepidotus
TCATTCAAGCAGAACAAAGAGCATCTAACTGAAGTCCTGAACCAGTGAAGAAACAGGAGCAGATGATTCCAGATGATAAGGCGGTGATCAGTATACTGGTGGTGCTGAATGCTGAGTGGTTGGAAGTCCTTTATCTAGGCTCCTTGTATCTTTAGACACTTTGCAGCCTGTCACAGTAAAACATTTGTTCTCATTTCATTAATTTAATCTACTCATTATACCAAAGATAAGCTTGAGAAGCATAAAATAGTATTTTTTCACCAGCAAGGTTATTCAAAGCTGGATATATATTATATACCTGTATTATCTAACTATATGTGTTTATTGTAGTGTATATTAAGTCTTTGGAAAGTAATGTTTAAGCCTTTAAGGTTGCCTCACTAATCCTGTCCTAGAAGCACCGCAAGTTCATCCAAGGACGCACCTCGGCATCCTCTGCTAAAATAATTTTCATCCTTTGATTAAATAAGGATGATAACAGCAGGCTAAAGGAGAAGAATTAACAGAGGCACAAGCAGCCAACAGCTGTTGCTGTTAGCAGTTTAGTTCAGCCAGCTGGTTTCACACGGTAAAAAACTTTAAAAAGTTAGTGCCGACTTAATATTTTGTGCTCTTTGAACTTTTAATGGTAAGTTCACATAACAAACACAAAATCTGTGATTTAAATGATGTTTGAACCGATGTAGTGTGACATGATCATGGAATGGTTTATCTGCATTTTTGACTGGCTGTTTCATTAACCTGAAAAATGCTTTACATTCTGCAGCTCGGGTGAAACTGAGTTGTATGTCAGTTTCCCTGTGTAGAGCCAGTCTCAGTTTGCTTGGGATTTGCTAGGCACTCTTATGGCACTTTTCTATAGGTATACAGGAACCGTGCTGTACCTAAACCACACTGTGATGGCACGAAAGCTGTAGCATGCTTTGATTTTCTACTGTATCTTAGAAAATTATTCTCTCCCCACAGTTTACGGCCAGTCGTCCCAAAACCGCGTCCATGGAGTCGAACCAGCGGAAGGTTTTTCTATCAGAGCTGCTTTTGTTATTGTGGTCTCTTCTTTTTTATAATCTTGTCTGAGTTATTCATTCTTTTCTCTGCATTCTTTATCCGTGTGATGAAAACCTAACCCAGCTAACTTGTTAGTGATGTCCTGGATCACCTTCGCGTCCCTCAAAGATAAATTTGTTAGTGTCATAGAAAACTCCCACTGAAATTTATCTTCAGCCCAAACAGACAGTCGTGCTTGTACTTCATCGACTCCCCAGTTGTTAGTTTGTATCACCACTGTTGTTGGACAGTAAAAAACAATGTCCTTTTTCCAACGTTTTTTGACCAATCAGAAAGCAGTGACACAGTCAGCTCAGCTGTGGCCCGCTTTTGGCCCTGCCATCAAGCAGCACGGGTCTGGCTCTGGCTTGAGTCACTTTATTTATAATGGAAAAACATTTGTTTGCGGTACGACACGGTTCCTTGTGCCAGTGGAAAAGCACCATTATTGAAGATGTCATGGTGGGTGTGTCATTTTGAACTCACCTGGGCGTCGTCCAGCATGATGTCTCTAATGCGGGGCAGACCACGAGACTCTCCGTTCTCCAGGCGAGCGTAGTGCACCTGGTAGCCCCGGATCTGCCCGTTCCGTTGCCCTGGCAACACCGATCGCCATGACACCCTGATGGAGGTGGAGTTCAAGGGGCGCACCTCCACCTGTGAGGGTGGCGCTCCCGGCACTGCGGAACACACACACACACACACACACACACACACACAAGCTCAATCACAGAGTGGTCACCAAACAGCACTTCTGAACTAGGCCATCTCCGGAGAGCAGCGGTGAAAATTGCTCCCAGACATAAAGCACAGTCCAAATCCTCGGGACTGTAAATGCACACACAGCTGCTGTTCTGTCTCTCCGCACTCCCAAACTGGGGCTCTGACAAACAGAGAAGAACAACACTGCAATTAGGCTGCAGGAGCCGTCCAGCTGCACCAACAGGTCAGAGAAAAGGCTGGTCATCAATTGCATGTAACAGCAACTGCTGTAGCTTATGCCCCAGAGGCTCAAAATGCATCATGACTCATTGATCCGAACTGCATTGATTTACTGGGGTGTCCAGTCCTACCTGCAAATGGGCTGGTGTGGCGGCTGGTTCTCAGGCCAGCAAAGCAGGAGCTTACATGATCTCGATCAATTGTACGAAACCAACTGATTAACCCTTAGAACTCAGTGTGTATCAGTAAACTCTGATTTCAGTAAATATAACCGGTGTAAAACAGTCTAGAACCGGTGTTTGTTCTCCTACACACTCGCCGTTTGCTGCTCTTTCTCTCGGCGCGCCGCCACTCGGCCGCTCTCCGGACCCCCTCCCTCTGTGGGTTTTCCCCACCCACTTGTGGGCGGAGACTATCCTGAAAGTTCTCATGGGTTCAAAGATCTTGTCTTTTTTCTGTTTGTTTCTAAAACCCAAAATAAAAGATATTTGTTCATTTTTGTTCTTTATGTTCATTTGTGTGTGACGCCATTTTTAAAACCCCAGTAGTGGTTAGTATTATTATTATTATTACATGTTTTTAATTACAATAACTTTGGTTCTACGTGACACAGGAACGCCAGACAAAGCTCAGCTGACACCTCGAGCATCAACACAAACTGAGGGAACTGCCATATAAGGAGTTGTTTTGGCGTATGGTGACAATTTACCATTTGTTGTGCTTTCAACACGGATCAAGTGGAGTCAAGTGAGCTCCTGCAGGTTCGCAATGAACTGCAGCCCCATCAGCCCTCTGAGGAGAAATTGGACACTTCTGATTTAGAATGGCACGATCAATAACAATTGATTATTATACTATTCAATAAAGTGCTCATTTTTTCGGCCAAATTGCAAACCCTAAAAGTGCCTGTTGCAATTTACTAAAGAGGTGCAGTGGCCATTATATAATAATAAGATAAGAGGTTTACGCTGCTGTCTTGCATTTATAAGAGTCTCACTCTCAAAGTGCAAAACTGGAGATTATTATGATGAACCTCTTCTGATTTCCCAAGATCAGTATCACATCCTGACTGCGATATTATGTTGAAATGATGTCTAATAATCATGCACTTTCTTAACTTTTTTTGCACCTTTTCATTCATTATTTTAATCTAATGAGTCCCAGTTTGAACCTGAAACAGAGATAATGAAAAACCCTCCTTTTTCTCCTACCTGGAGGAAAAGGACTTTCGTACTAAAAGCAAAATAAGTGGTTATATTGCGCTGGTCATATGTTAATTAGTAGGTAATGTGCTAAACTAACCAACCCTACAGGGGGCAAAGTGTTGGTAGCTTGTCACAGTAAATTTGCTCCTTGGTGTATTGGTTTAATTGTCTGTATTTACTGTATAATGAGTTCCTCTAGTCAACACTTTTTTAGATACAGCAGTAAAAAAAGAAACACCAACATTCATTATTTCTTTATTTGCAGAACAGCTGTACCTGAATGCAAAAAGGAAGTATATTCTATATTCTTTATAGAATAAAAAAAAAAAGAATTTTATTCACAACCTATATTAACACCCCTACTAGTCACATTAGTGTACTATTCAATTATTTTTTTTAATTCTTTAAGTATTCGTTTAGTATATAATATTTCAGAATTGCACCAAAATAACTGGATTCAACTGAACGTCGGTGAATTCGTGAGCAGTGCTGGGGAAGTTTCTCAAAAAAATAATCCATTATGATTAATTGCTCCTTCAGACTGTAATAGGATTACTTTACGGATTATTTCCTGGAAAAAAAAAATCTCACTACTCAGTACTTTACTTCTAAATTACTCTCTAAAACCCACGCAACAGGAATGTACAGAATATTCAACAGTAAATGTAATACTTTATTTAAAAATGAATATCTATTCACAGACAACACCTTTATGAATGGATGATTTAAATACCTGAACAGGTACCTAGAACAGGTACCTGTGGCATCCAGCAAATAATTTCCATTAAATCATCTGAATTGCTCCCATAATTTTATTTTGTATTTTGTCCTTATTAAAAGAACATAATATACTAATTCCTGTGCTGCATTAACTATATTTTAAGGCACAGATTTTAAAAAATGCATGCTTATGTGCATTCTGTGCAATTCTAAGCTGTCAGTTTTGAATCTGATGATTTGAAAGTAATATATTATGTCTGCTGTTTCTTTATTGGGGGAAAAAATGGGCCTACAGTCGAGGGCTTACGTCATTTTCACACATCTATTTGTGTAGCACACTCTTTCTTTCACCTAATCTCACGTCTCCCACTAACTAACACACACTCACACACACACACACTCTCTCTCTCTCTTCGTCTCCTGCACACGCTGCATACTGTGTCCTCATGAAGCCCCAGGATCATATCATCTACATCTCTTAGCAATTAGCAGCTCGCCACTCCTGCTCCCAGGACGCCTGCCCTCCATCGCCAGAAGCAACGGCATTCGCAGGAACCAGCCACCCGTAACCATGACGACAGCAGGCAGGAGCTCAGAGGAAGTTTTAAGGCAGGTACGATCAGGTTTTATGATTTGAATTCCAATTGTAATTCAAGATCAATAAATTATTCCATTATTTTGCGCAACTGCAAATTATTAAATAAATAAATAAATAAATAAATAAGTGGTCATGGTCAGGGCCCATATCCTGGGAAAAAAAAAATCTTTTCTTGCTTTTTTTTTAATAAAAGCCTGTAGAATGTAAAGTCACTGAACATATCTCCTGTCCATACAGTCAATGAATAGAAACCAAGCTGAAAATCATGAATTCTTTACACGTTTTGAATGAATCGCTGCTGTCACATCACAAAAACACATTTCTATACATGTCTATATACATGTCTGCTTTTTTGAACAAAAGGTCCCTTACATCAGCTTTACAGAACCAAAACTAGCCAGTTTCATTCTGAGAGGTTGAAAAAGAGGTTGGAAAAGCAGTATCACAGCAAAAACTGCCAGACAAAAGAATCCTTTTAAAATCCTGACAAAACTGCAAACTGTGAACAGAATAGTTTGAACGGAAGTTATAATCGGTATTAAAAACATTATTATGCACCACAGGCCTATCATTCAGGATCCTTTATTGCATAATCTGGCAGGCAGCACATGTGAATATTAATTATATCACACTCTCTGCCACAGAATTTGGCCGAGATTTTATTGGCAGTTATCGTACACTTCGCAGGGAGATTTAGAGACCCAGTCCAATGTAAATGGGGCTTTGGGTCTAATGAGTGTTCTTAACAATGCTGTGAACACTTCATTCAGAATGAAAGGCTATCAGAAGGCCTCAGCATATGTGGGTGTGAGTCGAGTTTGTAAATAAAATTAAACATCCTTTGATCGGGACGCCCAAACTTTTGCATATGACTGCAAATACAAATTTACTTAAGTTCTCAAACTTTGACGTGTTACCAACCAGTGCATTCTCTGACACCGATTGAACACAGTAGACTAAGCTGGCACTCATCCATCCTGGTGTAAATATGTTTAGTTCTTGTGGTAAATTTACCGTTTGGAGGTAGGTACAATTTGTACAAGTTTTTTTGACAAGCTGACAAGTAGAATCACCCAGAAGCACCAACAGAAGTTTTTGAGAGCACCTTCTGGTAAGATTGGAAATTCACAAGCTCATAAGGACCATGAGCAATTTTAAGCAGCAACTGCCTACGAGTCTAGAAGAACTGAGAGTCTGTTATGATGCATGTCTTGTCTGTCAGAGCAAAACCTTGTTTCTTCATTTTAAAGTGTAAAAAAAAGTGTAATGTACCCATTTTTGTCACACAGCACACAGTGTGAACAGTGTGAAATTCTTTCTCTGCGTTTAACCCATTCACCAAGTGAAGCAGTGGGCAGCCAAGAACACAGCGCCCGGGGAGCAGTGTGTGGGGACGGTACCTTGCTCAAGGGTACCTCAGTGGTGCCACTAGCAGTCTTGGGATTTGAACCAACAACCTTCCGATCACAGGGGCAACTCCCTAACCACCAGACCACCAGCAACTGTTATTTTTTTACCCTATATTACAAAATCCAAAACAGTCAGCTGTCGTTAGCTCTGTATGAATACTTCATGATGGACCACTAGAAAGGATCCAAAATTATCTGGAAAATAATCTTTTATTAACTTAAATTATAAGGTTTTTTCCTTCTACAATTTTGGAGATATGAAGTTTTATTCTCATAGTGATGAAATAATAGCCATGCTGTCAGCTTTGCATGTCATCGGTGGGAATATCAGTGAACTGCTTTCGCATTTGCATCAGCTGTTCATTTGTTTTGCACTTTGGGGCTGCTGTAAGTTTCTGGGAGCTTTGGGGAAAGTGAGTATTAGAAATACTGAAATACTGAAATACTTACCATCCTCATCTGTCCGACACTGGAGGGGGGCGCTCTCCGGGCCCGAGCCCTGGGCAGTGAGTGCGGCCACTGAGACTCGATGTCGTCTCCACTTCGCCAGATTCTTCAGCAGCGTCTGGACAACGTCTGCCTCCATGCGAACTGTCTTTATTGGAAGAGCCTCTGTTCCATTGTTGTCATCGTCTTCAAGTGCCTGGTATCTTAACTCGTACCCAGTCAGATCGCCGTTCTGGCTTTCCTCCGGCGGCGGCCGCCAACTTACCAGGAGGGAGGAGGAGCTCGGGCTCGTGCAGCGAACCTCGCGTGGCGCCGCCGAGGGCTCTGGGTCGGGCAGACATAGACAGAGCGAGAAGGAGGGAGGAAACGGAAGAGAGGTTCGGAAATGAAGAGAAGATAGATGGAGGGGGTGGAGTGATACAAATAAAGAAAATGAATAATAATAAAAACAGAAAAAAGCAAGGAAACATATCAGATGGCAGAGATGAGATATGGGAGAAGATCTCATCTCCCCGGGAAAAGAACCAAATCGATAAAACTAATTATGGGTCACAAATTAAATTTGACTCAAAACAGATAAACAAGTCCAACAAAACGAACGATGAGATGACAGAAGCAAAATGAAATGGATGGACTTTGTCAGAGTAATGATGATGAAAACGGGGCCTACCTCGCTGCGGACTATTTTTAGGCTACGCAGCCCCCAGTACTGTTCACTTGAGAGGCCCATGTCGCAACAGTCGGCCAGCCAATGATGAGAGAAGCATATTGAACGGGAATGGACAACCCAATTAAAGGGAAAGTGAGTGTGTAATGGATAGCTGTCACCTGTCACCTCTCATTCTGCTGCGGCACAAAAAAAGAGATTGATGGATGGACGGATGGATGGATGGGCGTCTGGGCTGGAGGCAGAAAGGGATCGGGCTTCCTAGTCCAGATGGTGACAGTTTACGGTGAGTGAAACCGAGACTGCCAGTGCAGCCCGAACTCACAACATGTCATTTCATTTTAAATCCATCAAGTTTTATTGAAGGGGGTGGCATTCTTCTTCTTTTTTTTTTTTGGAGGGATTATTACAAGATCCTCCTCAGCATATGGCACAATTCATCTCTAATTAACTTTCTTTGGGAGTCAGGTAATGAAGACAGCAGAACAAAGTCGATATTTTGGCCCACTACTTCAAAAGTGTCTGTAATTCTAGGGCAATTTGTATCCAAGATAGAGATGCCAGACCATGACGGCAACATACAAAACGAATAAAGCGAAACCTGACCACTTGAAATGACTGTGAGACTCTTTCCTCGAGGGAAAACTGCATGGTAGGCCATCCACGAAATTGTTGTGTAAATGTCCTCCATTGAATTCAAAAGCCACCGTACAGCGATTACACTGCGCCCATAGCCAGTTATTAGGGATGTTATAGCGTAGTGGCACTGTAATGTGCATAAAAGTGATTTGCAAAAATTTTACAGGAGATACGATTCCCCTGACTGATATGAACCAGAACGAGGGTTTCTGCTACAAGGCATTTGATCTGATAAAAAGAATGCAGAAAGCAACACAAACTAATGGAAACCATAAGATGAACAGATAATATAGATTTCATGACAACCCAAATGACTCCAAAGGAAACATGAGACGGAGTGATGGAATCGTAAACGGCATGATCCAATCAAATCTGACAAGAGACACAGAGAGAAGAAGCGATTCTCTTCACTAACACTGTACATACCTGTCTGTCCTTCTACCAAACATCTTACCCAGACTTTCTTACCAGAAGAATCCTTGAAAATACACTACACTGTTAAAGGAATGCAATTTGTTGATCAGTCAAGATGTTTCGTGTCCAAAATTTGCTTCTGTTGTTTAGAACTGGAGCTATGAGGCTACGAGGTTAGCTACATTGCAAACAAACACGAAAAGTAAATAGTCACCCAAGTCTATAAATGCATTCCTAAAACTTCTCTCAGCCTGCTCAAACCACGTCAAAATCTACATTAAGGTGGAGCAGACTTGTGGATTTGGTTTAGGACACAGTTTGACTTGCTGTGAGACAAAACTAGAGCTGGAGAGGACTGATCTTGGATCAGATTCCTCTGGATTTATCATGGTCAGTCACAGAAACTGATTTTATATCAACTTTCCTCCTCCTGCAGTGGTTTCTGAAAACAGACCCTGTTGTCTAAAAATGTTGCCCACAGTGTTTGGCTACACAGTGAAGTTTTGTTCATGTTTATAGCTCACAATTAGTCATAGTGAGTCCTAAACCACATCCACAAGTCTGCAGCATCTTAATGGACATGTGGATCTAGATGTGATTTGAGCAGGTTGAGAGAAGTTTTGGGGATGTGTTCTAAAGAACCAAAATTTGGACTCTGAATAAGTCTTGGCTGATCAACTACATCTGCAGCAGGTGGGAAAATATACTTTTTTTTTTTTTTGCTGAACCAAAAATAACATTAAAACCATTCCTTTAAAACCCCTTGGCATGAATGTGTTATTCAAGGAACTGTCACTGCGGTAGAAATTTTATTTTAGGTAGGCGGGTTCTTGAAAATTTCGGGACGGTTCTTCACACTTGGATATCTCATTTACAGAAATGGATCTTTGAAGAACCATCCACTGAAAGGTTCTTTAGGGAATCAAAAGTGTTTTTCCTGGTGTCGCTTCAAACAACCCTTAATGACATCTTTACTTTTAAGAGTTTTCCCTTAAATAACCAACAGTGTCTCTTCTAGGTCTGCAACCTTCACAGCAAGGTCATTTGCCTCAACACCATTAAACCACTTACACCAAACATGGTTTCCAATGCAGACTTAGTATTTATGCAAAACGTACGGTTGCTTAACGCTGATTTTACAGTGGCCACACGCCAATTCCACACTCTTGCTCACTATTAAAACATCAAAATTTCCAAAGAACTCTGCTGTCATGCCACAGAAAATGACACTAATAGATGGCCTTAGTCTGAACAACAGCATGGTTAATTTGGATCTTTGGTCCCTGTGATCGAGCCTAATTGTGTGAAAGCTGCACGGCTGAATGCTGAGCCGACGGGTGAAGAACAAGGGGCGCGAGAGAGTTATTAAAAATAATGGAATCCGCGCTGAGCCGTCCTAATAATCAATATAACTGATAACGCTCTTCCTATGAACCACCCAAGCTCAATTACACATACAGCCCGCTGCCACTGTGGCACAGCTAGCGTGCACAGTCATGTAACACAATAATTAAACCGGTGCAAAATAATTCAATTAGCTTTATCGGAGATGACATGTAAAATTAAATAATGACAGTGTGTAATTGCTTTCAAAAACGGTTATCTCCGAGTAGTGTCAAAGGAACTCACACGGGCTTATTGGGCTTAGCTGGGCTTGTATCCTCAACATTCTGGAGAAAGTAAGGAAGGTCCTGCTGGCACTGTTACAGGTCAGCGCTCTCTGGGTAGCCGACGTCAACAGAAGCCGGCCTTTTGCACTGACCTGAGAGCAGCTTCTGACAATTTCTTAAAGCGGTTAAAGCTAGCATATGCCAAGAATTGGTGAAATGGTCCAAGATCAGCTCTGGGACCATGAGAATAGATGATTTATGGGCTTTTGACTGGACATTGGGATCTGTCTCTGAAAATTAAACTTGCATTCAAAAGGTCACCACACTCTGAAGCCCCTGTGGATGGTGTCAGAGGAGTAATGGATAATTATGACTTCCTTAAATGGGAGGTAAGGGTCCTATTCTCTAGCACTGGCATTTCAATTTTTTAATGCATATATATGATATATAGCTATTTAAATCTAACGGGACTAGACTATTCTCATAGATTCAGACAAGAGCTGCATATTTTTTAGCAATATGAGTTTCCTCAATGCACACACAATAAAAGCAGATTAGTGTGTAAATGTGTGAAGCAGTAATGGCTACTGTCACAACAAACCAAGGAGATAAACAAACATTTATTCATTTTTGAAGGCCTATACGTATACAATGTCAGGACAAAGCCTTGTATCTTTAATAGGATAACTTTACAGGATAATGTAAAAAAAAATCCAAAATTTTAATGTAAAAGAATGTGAAAAGATAAGTAGTTTTAGACCATTATATTTATAATGTACAATACTGTGCAAAAGTCTCATGTCTTAATATTTTGCACTGTTGGTGTAAAAATACTATGTTATGGCTCTCAAACTGTCTTATCTTTGATATACTGAGCGGATTAAATGAAAGAAATGGGAACAATTGTTTTCCTGCGACAGGCTGTAAAGTGCCTAAAGAGGAGCCTAGATAAAGGAGTTCCAACCACTCAGCATTCAGCACCACCAGTATACTGATCACCGCCTGATCATCTG
>JBBPCZ010000042.1:35558250-35575167 GCA_037974445.1 Brycinus macrolepidotus
CTGGTTCAGGACTTAAGTTAGATGGTCTTTGTTCTGCTTGAATGATTCATACGTAGGTCACTGTGTGCCTTAACAAATAAAAAAACAGGAAACTGGTCAGGTTCAGGGACTGGACTGAAAATGAGTCTCTGAAAGTTCTTCAAGAAGCTTGGAGAACTGTTCCTCAAGACTCCATTAAAAATGTCTTTCTCCTTGGAAGTAAAATAGGGCTCAAGACTTTTGCACAATACTGTATATTTATATAGGAAAGGCTACTCAAGGAATGCTGACTGTTGTTCTAGTAACAGCCTTAAAGAGCAGAAAAATGTGCAATTAGTGCTTCTAATGCTATTTAAAAATGCTATTAATTCTAGTAGCTATTAGTGTTTCATTATATTATTTTGTATTTTGGACAATAGTTAAAGTGGTTTTGCATTTTTTCCTATTTAAAGCAGAGGTTTTACAAGATCTGTACTTGCACACTCGGAGACACACTGTTTTAATTATACTGTATTTTTAAGCATACCGTCTTCATTTCACATTACTGTTCTACTCTTTCAGGTAATAGTACTGTCCTCGGTTGCTGCCTTTGCCTTAACTCTGTGCGGGCAGACTCGGAAAATAAGAGATGGGATACACATGGGAGTATTAGTTTAAGGCACACTAAAGAGATCACGCTATCTTGCTCTCATATTAATTTCCGTGTCATATATAAGTCGTGAAACATTATTTCCCTTTAGGCGGAAGAGGGGAATAAATCATTGCGTGGTGGAGTTTCGACTCAAGACTCATTATTTTGGAGTAGTCCTCCACGGAGGCTTAGCAGAAGGCTGGATCACAACCAGGTTCTTCCTGTAGTCTGAGACGCTGGCGCAAAACACCAGCGGTGAGGATTCAGTTCGGCTGGCTTAAGGTTGCGATGAAGATCTGGCACGGAAAAAAGCCTGGTGGCAGAAAGCAGGGTTTACGAGTTCAGCTGTGAAATGCGAATTGGCCAGGAAGAAGTGGGACGCTTTTTCTTGCCCTGCCAGATTTCTCTACAAGGACAGAGTTCCTACTCAAACTACTGTGGCCACCATCATCACCACCATCATTATCACCGTCATCACCATCACCATCACCACTGCCATCACCACCATCCTCATCACCGCAACCACAATCACCACCAGTGCCATTACCATCACCACTGTCACCATCATCACCACCACCACCACCATCCTCATCACCACCACCATCCTCATCACCACCACCATCCTCATCACCAGTGCCATTACCATCACCACTGTCACCATCATCACCACCACCACCACCATCCTCATCACCACCACCATCCTCATCACCACAACCACAATCACCACTAATGCCATTACCATCACCACTGTCACCATCATCACCACCACCATCCTCATCACCACAACCACAATCACCACCAATGCCATTACCATCACCACCACTATCATCATCACCAACACCACCACCAC
The DNA here is from genome assembly GCA_037974445.1 of Brycinus macrolepidotus. Lineage (NCBI taxonomy): Eukaryota > Metazoa > Chordata > Actinopteri > Characiformes > Alestidae > Brycinus > Brycinus macrolepidotus. The sequence continues at coordinate 35,559,711 of JBBPCZ010000042.1, forward strand.
CATCACCACCACCACCAACATCCCTGTCCCAGTTTTTTCAAGGTTTTCAAGGTACAGTACCAGAAGGTCAACTATCCATCTTACATTTTCTGTTCACATTACCAATCCTGTTCTCTAAAACTCTAAAGGAGCATCTAGACAAAAAACTAATTTACATAATATTTAGAAGTCTGCGCAATGCTAACTGATGCGGTACAATATTTTCACCTCATAGCTCCAGCACGAAGCCAAAGAGTCAAACCATGGACACCAAACATGTCTTGGCTGATCGTTTGGGGTAAGAAGAAAACTGTGTCTCACTGAATTTTTCCCTTAAAATCTTCGAGAGCTCAAGAATCAATCGCCCAATAACCCACCAAACCAAGATAATACACCATTTTGTCAGTTGAGAAGAGATATCACAAATACATGCAGTACATGCACTTCTTACAGATAAAGCATGCATTCTGATGCATTCTGGGAGTTGTAGTTCAGGCCTGACAATGGAAAGAAGCAGCACGTTTACGTTAATATTTGATATTTTGGGGTCTTCACACATTCTATTATCATCAAGCTGGTGTGAATCTGAATTATATAAGCCGCGGATGTTGGTGCTTATTAGCATATAAATTCACACTCAAAGGTGATGCTTAACACAATGAAAAGCTGTATGCTGTACATGCTTGAGGTCTAGACATGTGAAGCTGAATTGCACTTATGTAGAAGAAATGTTTTTGGCCAATCTGTAAGTGGCTTTTTTTAGGCCCTGTTTAGACTTCAGGCACAAAAATCCATCTTGTATGTGAACGTTGTCACTTAAAAGACAAGTGTGATCACGTTTGTGATCTGAATGTGTTCTGAACTAGCTGTCCTGAACCTGAGGCAACTGAGAATGACTTTGAACCGTTTGCACATGTATTCAAGCGTGGGCATCCGAACAAGAAGGCTGAAAAGCCTTTTGCCACCTATGAAGGACAGTGCACACTGCGTATTCTTCTCTCCACTGTGCTTCAGTTGTGGCTGTACATTATTTGCTGCATCGCAATAGTGAAATGTTTTTATGCACTCATAAATCAGCTGTATAGGCTCTGCCTGATCTGCTCCTGCCTGATTAAAAAACTGAAAAACTGCATGGGGAAATGTGATCCGATTAATATGCAGAAGCTATATTATATGTCCAAAAGTTTGTAGACACTCTTTCTAATTAGTGAATTCAGCTGCTTTAAGGGGTGCTCATTACTGATACATACAATCTGTTGAGCACATTGGCCTTAGGCAAGCTCAGCTGACATTAGGAAACTCAGGAGCAGCTGCACACAAGCTTACGGTCATCATGCTCGAGGCCAAACTTCAGCTAGAGGGATTTGTCCTCTGGAGCAATGGAACTGTGTTCTCTATAGTAATAGAGCTCCATCCAATACCTTTGTGATTCAGAATTATTGGTGCTTTTCCACTGGTACAAGGAACCGTGCCGTACTGTGAACAAATGTGTTTCCATTACAAATAAAGCGACCCGTACCCGAACCAAACCTGAGCTGCTCGACGGCAGGGCCAAAAGTGGGCTGCAGCAGAGCTGACTGTATCACTGCTTTTTTTACTGGTCAGAATGTCATCACAACATGGAAAGAGACCATTGCTTTTTACCGTCCACACAAAAAAACAACAACGGAGATACAAACTAACAACTGGGAAGTCAACAAAGTACAAGTACGACTGTCTGTTTGGGCTGAAGATAAATTTCAGTGGGAGTTTTCTATGACGCTAACAGATTTATCTTTAATGCCGTGAGAAACGTGAAGGTGAACCAGGACATCACTAACAAGTTATCTGGGTTAGGTTTTCATCACACAGATAAAGAATGCTGAGAAAAAAGACTATAAATAATAAAAGACCACAATAACAAAAGTGGCTCTGACAGAAAAACTTTTCGCTGGTCCGACTCCACGGACACAGTTTTGAGAAGATCGGCCATAAACTGTGTGGAGAGAATTGTGTCAGAAACTCTGTTACCGGGCTGAGATACACTGGAACATCAAAACGTGATACAAGTTCCGCACCATCGCAGTACGGTTTAGGTACAGCACGGTTCCTGTAGACCTATGGAAAAAGCCTTAAGAAAAAGGCGAGTGTATATGTACCATGTCCTGAGATGATGACCACCTCCTGTCGATTGAATGTTAAAGCCAAGTGTAAACAGGGCCTCAGTCTAAGATCTGGAGGAATCTTTTAAAAATCATTCAGTGCAATAATGATGGTTGCTGTTCTTTCCATTTATCTTGCCAGTGTGATTGTAAATAAAAGGAAGACGCTTACTGTGAGTGGTGTTATCACCATGCCAAGAGCCAAGACCAGTGCTTAGGCTGCCGCAGCAGTGGTGTCCTTCACTGGAGACCTCCGGAGGCCAGGACTGAGTCTCACTTACCGTTAACCTGGCCTTCTGCTAACATACAGCTAACAGTTTAGCATCCCAGCGGCGCACATCTTTTTCATATAGGTGCCTTATGCTGCTATCTTTTTGGAAAGTGACAACATTTGATAAGCATATCACAAAATAAAGTGATTTCAGAGCCGTTCTGTGAACAATCTCGTGTACAGTTGGATCTAGAGGTTGAGGGAAAAAGGCAGGGGAGGGAGAGGCTGGGGTAGAAATAAATATGAGGCAAATATGAAGAAGATGAAAAGCAAACAAACACAAATCCCATCCAGTCAGTTGGTGGCTTTTTATCTCTCCTTGTTTTTTTTTTTTTGGACCAAATGCTGGACCAAATGTCAGAAAAAATGCACACATAAAGGCATCACACAATGTTCACATAGTAATAATACACAAATATAATGGATTGATGGATGAAAATGAGTTGATGAATAAAGATGAGAAGATACACGAAGAAGTTACTGAATGAATGAATGAATGGATGGATGGATGCCCAGATAAATGGTTGGAAGGATGATGGGTGGATGAAAATCAAGAAAGACCACTAAGCTTGTGGCTGTTTTTGTGAAAGTGTGTGGAGAAGTGAGGCATGCAATAGCTTTCCCTGTTCCACACATACAAACACACACACACTGTGATCGAGCAGAAAGAGAAAGAATGAGACAAGCTCTCACAATCAATGGGAAAAATCCATAGCGCAGTCCAGATACTCTTTACCAACCCACTTCTCCATTTCCGTTCCATCAAAGTAGTTTTCAAAACCAGCATAAAGCAGATAAACAATATGCAGGAAGACTCAATGTCAGAGTCACATTGACGTACCGTCCTTTGGCCGCATCGAAACGGCGGTTATGAAGGTATAGTACAGTCAGTCAATGGAAGACAAGGAGCAGTGGGTGTATTAAGGTACTGAGACTATTCTAATGGATTGGGGCAGCGCAATACAGAACTGCTGGTGGGACGTACTGGCTTGCGCGGTGCGCTGAGCGATCTCGTTGGTGAAGGCTCCGATGCCCTTGCTGGAAATGGCAGCCAGAGAGAAGGTGTACTCCGTGTTTGCTCTCAAACCTTCCACCACATAGGAGGTCCTGGGCTCAAAACTCTTCTTTTCCTGTTAGCGCAAGAGACAGAATTGATCTGTAATCTTTATACAGCCAGAATTTAGAACAAACTCTTATTTGCAATGGTAAGAATCCCTTTAGTCAAGTCACATCAAGTTTATTTACATAGCACATTATTACACACAAAGGACATTCAATGTGGTTTACAAGAAAAAAACAAAAAAACAGAATAACAAAGTAAGAAGAATAAAAGAAATAAAAGAAATAAAAGAATACATAAAAAATCAATAAAAGAAGATTGAAAGTGCAATAGAAGTACCAATATTTAAAAGAAGATGGAGGAGAATAGAGCGTTTTTAAAGCTACAGTTGGGGCAGATCTGAAATTGATGGGCAGTTGGTTGGACAGCATAGTGGATGAACACCATTTCACCATATTTAGTTTCTGCTCTTCTCACCACTAGCTGATTGGTTTAAAATGCATATTGTCAACCAATAGTACAACTGGTTTAGCTGGAGAGGTAAATAAAGTACAGCTGAAGATTCATAATTGGAAAAGTGTTAAGAGCAGCAATTTGGAATAAAATTATATCTATTATTTTTCAGCTAAATACATCTTTGATATGTTTGATGTATATAATCCTGGTGGGTCTCTTATATCTACAGGAGCTGCTCAGCTTGAAGGCAGAGGAGAATAGTGCAGTTTTACCAGCTTTTTAAAGCTACAGTTGGTGCAGATCTGATATTGATGGACAGTTGGTTGGACAGCATAGTGGATAAACACTATTCCACCAGGTTGTATCTTCGTTTTTTGCACAGACAGCAAAAAGCAGTGGCCTCTTTCCATTTTGTGATGAAAAGAGCTGAAACTAAACCTGGTGAAATGGTGTTTATCCACTATGCTGTACAACCAACTGCCCGTCAATATCAGATCTGCACCAACTGTAGCTTTAAAAAGCTGGTAAAACTGCACTATTCTCCTCTGCCTTCTTTTAAATATCTGCACTTCCATTCTGCTTTTATTGATTTTCTATGGATTCTTTTATTTCTTTTATTCTTTTTTTACTTCCTATTATTTTTATGCTTAATAGTTTTATTCTATTCTTATGAAGCACATTGAATGACCTTTGTGTATGATAATGGGCAATAGAAATAAACTTGACTTGATTAAGAATTTATACATAAAAGACAGACAGGATTCATTAGAGACAGCAAGTCATTCGGGAGGCTCGTCTGGATGGTAGAACTCTCACTTTTGTGTTTTAACTGCTTTATGGTTGGCAAGTTAGTTAATGTACAAACTCCAAACACTTCACAAAAATGAAGGACTCGTGTTTCTGAGATAAATTACAATGAAATGTCAATCAACCCCCCACCCATATTGTGTCATTTTGATACACTCACTCACTCATTTTCAGTAACCACTTAATCCTTACTAGGGCCTATCCCGGAGCCAACGGGCGCGAGGCAGGGACTCACCCTGGACGGGGCACCAGCCCACTGCAGGTCATTTTGACCCAGTACAGCAAAATAAGGGAAGCCGTATCCTTATTTTGCTCTGTGTTTTCTCGCCCCATCACAGTTGCTGGTTTCTCCCAGCTGCTCCTCTAATAAACCAGGGGTCTCACCTGAGCGCTAAACTTGGCCGGTTTGTAGATAAGCTCATAGCTCTTGATGGGCTCTTTAGAGAAGGGAGGGTCCCACATCAGCTCGATGCTCGTATCTCTCACTTTGCCCGCTCTGAACTTTCCCGGCTGTCCCGGCACTAAAGAGTTTATAAACAAGCAAATGATTTTCATGCATATAGCACAGAAAAATTCTTGTTGAGTTTTGTCATCAAAAAAAAAAGTTATCGTGATGCATTTTTTCCCATTCCATTAGATACTCATAGATACTCTATTAGATACTCATAAAACAATAATTGGCAAGAAATCTTATAGTAATTGGTTTGACAACACTTACACTAAACCAGTTTATAAACATGTAATTAATGTTAATGAACATAGCACAGAAAAATTCTTGTTAAGAACTGAGTGATATCATCAAAAAATATTGTGATGCATTTTTCCCATTCTATTAGATATTCATAATTGCTGATTATTATTATTATGGATAATAAAACAAAAATGTTCATCAAATCTTATATTAATTGGTTTGACAACACTTACACTAAAGCAGAGTTTTATAAACTCATGAATAATGTTTGTGAACATCGAACAGAAAAATTACATGAGTGATTACATGAAAAAAATATTGTGATATATTTTTCCCATTCTATTAGATATTCGTAATTACTGATTATTATTATTATGGATAATAAAACAATAATTGGCAAGAAATCTTATCTTAATTGGCTTGACAACACTTATAGTTTCCACTTAATGCTGCATCACTTTTCATCACATCGACAGTACATACAGATTGTAGAGGCTACAGTGTGGGTTAACAGTTGTGCACGACTCATAAAAATGATAGAAACACTTCACCTGAACATCATCTAAAAAGGTTTCCAGTAAACTGAGTAAACTGAGCTCATCTGGTATGGTGGAGCTACATGTCAAGTAAGATATAAACCTTCAAAATGGTCAAAATGAGTGTGTTACTGTTTGCTTTCAGCCAGCATTAGGGATTAGTTACATCTGAAAACTGTTCATCTCAAGGCTAAACTGTTGTTCCATTAACAGGGTTATTCTGTTCACAGGGTTCCATTTTTAAAACAGTAAAAAAGTTTTTCTCTGATTTCTATATAAAACTAATGTTTTTAAAACATCATGGGCACCCTCAGTGCTGATTTGCTGCACAGCTCCAGAACTGTGTGTGTCTGATTATGTTATTGATCACACAGAATTTAATTAATTTTCCATAGCCTAATCATGAGAGAAAAAGTGTATCCGCACTTTTCACGCTGATTAAAACTGTTTTTCAATAACAATGCATAATATCGCATGTTATGCATTTGATAAAAGCCCTTGTTTGAGAAAGATAATAAAGCCTGTATTTTATTATATAAATAAAATACTGTGTATAATGTTCTTTTTTCTGATTGATTAATCAAATTACCAAGATTGATCCGTTATGGAAATAATCATAAGCTGCACCCCTATTTATTTCTTAACGCTCACATTTTAAATGCAGACTTCTTATTTTGAGATTTTTCCTAAACTCTGGGCTTTTATTGCTAATACTAAATGGATACAAACCAGAAGAGCATAATCACCTTATTGATAAAGCCACAACTATGCTTTAACGGTGCCTGAAAAATGTTTGATTTTGACCATTACTGTCACTCTTTATGGTTATGCTTCCCTTAACACACCTTGTTTAATTACCAAGCCCTTCAGAGCCGAATCAGGTGTGTTAAGATTAGGTGTGACACAAACATTGAATCCCCGTGGCTGGAACTGAGAACCACCACTATTAGCTACTTCTCACCGCCAGGCAGAACTTTCACATGCACGGGATCCGAGAAGGGTCCATCTCCGACAGAGGTGAAGGCCAGCACGCGGATGGTGTAGGTTTCGGACGGCACCAGGCTCTGGATGGTGGTGATCACGCTGTCCTGCACATTATGGATCTGCCAGTTGTTCATTGGCTGAGACGGGTCCATGGTGTAGTAGACGCGGTATCCTTTTATCTGGCCGTTAGGCTCCTCTGGCTCCTCCCACCTGACGATCACAGTGTTCGGTGAGATGATCTGGGCTTGGATGTTGCGGGGTGGGCTGGCTGGAGCTTGCTCCCCTGTCCTGGCCTCCACCTTGTTGCTGGGGGGGCCTTGCCCGATGGTGTTGACCGCAGAGACGCGTATTTCGTACTCGGTGTTGGGGTACAGGCCTCCAATGCTGTAGCGAGTGGTGGTGATGCCGTCCATTGTTTCAAACTTGCTGTCGGGTGATTTGGCACGATACTGGATGACGTAATAAGACACAGGGTCAGGGTTGCCCGAGTCCCAGGTGATGGTTACGCTGGTTGCAGTGGTCTCTGTGACAATGGGGGTCCCGGGAGCTCTGGGTAACGCTGTCACCAAAGAAAACGAAGCATTAGCGCTTTACAGAGAGAGAAAACAGTGAATATATAGAGCTGCTGTCAAAATAACAAACAACAGATGGTGTCATCACAAGAATAATGCGTTCACAACTTAGCTTCCATTGGGGGCTGGGGAGTAAACGCTACATTATGAGACGCTAACAATATTTACACACTACATCAAACTCTTATTTCAGAAAAGAGAGAAAAATTCAGTTTTCCGCAGTATGGGCCCTTTGACTCTTCCAAGTCAACCGCAGTACCAAAAGCATTGAATGTTAATGTTTTATCACATATTGAAAGAAGCAGAAATTGTGTCACAAGTGCAAATACTAAGCTTTGTGTTTGTAAGTAAAAGAGGAGATATTTTATTATTTAAATCTGTTGGAAAGTTAGTGGGTGTACAGTCTTGTTTTGAGAAAACAAACTCTAAACATTAAGTACCCAGACCGCCCGGCCAGATATCGAACCCAGGACCTTCTCACTGTGAGGTGACAGTGCTTAGCACTGCACCACTGTGCCACCCCAGACAAATCTGTGAATCAACTGTGAAAATAATTCATTATGTAACTCACTATATAATTAATCATGCAAAGACGTACTTACATTTCAACAGTGAATCAACATGGCAATAATAACTAACTTGTCCAGTTTTCTTATTATTTCAGAGGCTATATACTTAGGTCTCGCTCAATCTCACAATGCTACCAAGCTGGGATCGTGTAGGCTTCTCAAAGTCACAGGAACTGCCACTGTATATTTTTGACCCACTGATCCAGTGCCATTGAACAGCTCAACAAGCTCAAAGGAAAACATTACATAATGTTGGGGAAAAGGGACAACCTTCTCACCCACAAAGAGAGCAAGGCCAAATATGCTCCTCTGTGGCACTTTTCCACTGGCACAAGGAATCGTGCTGTATCACAAACAAATGTTTTTCCATTGCAAATAAATCGACCCCTTACCTGAGCTGCTCGACGGCAGGGGCAAAAGTGGGCCGCAGCTGACTGTGTCACTGCTTTCTGATTGGTCAAAAAATGCTGTCATAACAACAGACAGACTTGGAAAGAGGCAATTGTTTTTACTGTCAGCGCAAAAAAAAAAACAATGGAGATTCAAACTAACAACTGGGAAGTTGACAAAGTACAAGCACTGCTGTACTAGGGCTGAAGATAAATTTCAGTAGGAGTTTTCTATGACGCTAACAAATTTATCTTTAACGCTGTGAGAAACGTGAAGGTGATCCAGGTTAGGTTTTCACGGCTAAAGAATGCAGACAAAAGAATAAATAACTCAAACAAGACTATAAATAAAAGACCACAATAACAAAAGCAGAAAAACTTTCCGCTAGTTCGACTCCATGGACGCGGTTTTGCAGCAACGGCCGGCCATTAACTGTGCGGAGAGAACTGAGTCAGAAACTTCGTTATCAGGCTGAGATACACAGGAAAAATCAAAGCGTGGTCCAACTTCCGTGCCATCGCAGTACAGTTTAGGTACAGCACGGTTCCTGTAGACCTACGGAAAAGGGCCTTTAGACCACCAGCCAGGCAGAGGCTGTGGCATTGTCAAGAACTGAACTGAAAATAGCGCCAACACTAAGACATTAGAAGTACTGAGTTATGGTTTGACAGAACTGGCTGTCAACTGATGAGAAAATCCAACTGCAAAACATTCTGCTTACATTTAACGATGACCTGGGCCACAGCTTCTATGATGCCCAGGCTGCTCATGGCCACGCAGGTGTAGTTGGCCGACTCACGAACGCCGTTCAACTCCAGGACGTTTCGGCCCACCGGCATCTCGTCTTCAGGCGTCAGGTCTTCAGAGTTCAGCATCCACTTCACGTAGGGCATGGGGGAGCCCACTGCTACACAGGTAATATTCACACTGCCCCCTGGCATGATCTCGTGACTGGAGGGCAGGATGGTAAAACGAGGCGGCACTCGACGAACTGCAGCAGAAAAGAGAAAGAAAAACAGGCAGAGATAACAATAATGGCAAAGGAACACGTGGGCTTTCTGTATATACTAATGTAGACACAATTGAGGAGCTCTGGCCATTAGAATCAGCAGAATGAGCACATATCATTACATTTAAAAGGGCATGTTACTAAAAATAAAAGAATGGTACCAGACAGTGCGGTTTAGTAATATAAAATAAATTAAATACATATGAATTCAGACTGTTAAAGGAAAAGAAAGGTCAAACAGTCGTTCTAATAAACTATCACAAACTAATCCACAGGGAGACATTGTGTGTTTAAGGTCACAGAAACCCTTTAAGTTTGCCATTTCAGGTAGAATTAGCGTTCTGCAAAACTGCTAGCACTAAATAAACATCAAAACAGTCAAGTTTAACTTTGCAGAACCTGATTCAATGCTGTGCTTGTGATATACTGTGATATACCGTAAACACTGTTTAGCTGAACTGAGAACAGCTTGGAGAAAGCTTGACTGCAACACCAAATAAATACCAGCGTTTAAAACCTAAACGAGTGATCAATGTTGAAAAAGCTCTCAGCTTTTAAAGGTTCATTGCCTTACTGAGTTCAATGCTACTGTGCCTTTAAGACTGATATGTGTAAAAGATCTCTGCTCTGATTGACTGTGCGTTGTTAAAAAAGCAGCTCATGCTGAAACACTCCTTAGAGCTTCAGTATTAGTGGGCGGGGCTGAAGTGCTGTAGACTGAATAGGTGGATATATGTTAATGTGTAGGTTTGTGACATCACTAAAACAATAATTGAAGCATGGACTGTGTGATATGGTGATATGGGCCCTTTAAACACTAATGTTTATTTGATGTAAAAGTCAGGTTTTCCCCAAATTTTTGTCAAATAGCTACTCAACTAAAAGCTAGACAGGTAGGTATATAGACAGACAGACAGAGAGACAGACAGACATACAGATAGATAGATAGATAGATAGATAGATAGACAAATAGAGAGACAAACAGGTGGATAGACAGATGTATACACATCTGTCTATATATATATATATATATATATATATACACACACACACACATCTGTATTTATGTATATATAGATAGATAGATAGATAGATAGATAGATAATAAACAGACAGACAGATAGATAAAGCTGTTCTCAGCTAACAATATAACAATTTGTTCAGAAACAGTTCAGACTTCTTTCGAAGTGCTAAATTACACTGAGCTCAGGCGGCTGTTTAGAGCAACACAACACTACCATTAACCAGCTCAGCCGGGAGGGAGACAGACACAGAGAGAGGAACAATAACGATGATGCATATTTTTAAGAGACTTGCCATTCCGGCAAGCTTTAATTTCACCGAGCAGCCGATTCGGAGTCTGATTTTCCCTCTTGGCTTTCACTGCACAACAGCAAACTTAAAGTGCTTCTGTGTGCCTTCAGGGTCAGGATCTGAGAAAATAGGTGCAGATGTGGACTCCTTGGATGCTAAAGTCTTCAGGAGCATCACTTTCTGGGCTGTTTCTCCTCTACTGAGCGTTTTTGAGGAGACTGCATGTGGGAGTGTGACCGCACGGGTCGATTGCATGCCTGGACGCACGGGAACAGGTGGACCACAGAGAGGACTGAGGCAGGGGGAGGGGCTACAGGGAGGTAAAACTTTAAGTGAAAAACTTTTCTATTCAAACTATGTGTTTGGCATATGTTGAGCTCAGGCTACTTAAAGATATAATATACCTACAAAGGTTCTTGTCCTACAGTGTTGCTTGGTTCAAATAACATCCGTCAAATGTAGCTCACAAGTAATAATCACACTAAAGGACATCAGTATCAGTTAAAAATGGACACAAGTACATCAGAGCCAAAAGCAACAGTAGTAATCAACTTAAATCCTGATTTTTTTTTCTTACTCCCTCAGCAAACGGGGGTTCTATGTAGTAGCAAAAAAGGTTCTTTAATTTGTAACAATAATGAAACCCTTTTTGGTGCTATTTTAAGAACCATCTTTAAAATTCTTTAAAAGAACTCATTTAAAATGTTTCAGTATAGTACCAGAAAAGGTTCTTTGTTTGTAACAATGGTGGAACCCTTTTTGGTGCTATATAGAACCATTTTTTAAAAGGTTCTTTAAAGAGCCATTTAAAATGGTTCAGGTAGTGCCAGAAAAGATTCTTTGACTTGTAACAATAGTGGACCCCTTTTCAGTACTATATCGAACCATCTTAAAACAAATCCTTAATAGAACCATTTAATATAGTTAGGTTTAATACTAGAAAAGGTTCTTTGACTTGAAAAGTTTCTTTGACTTGTAACCTTTTTGGCGCTGTATAGAGCCATTTTCTAAAGCTTCCTCAAAAAATTGTGTCTCCATCATAGAGAAGAACCATCTAACCATGCAAGAACCATTTAAGAACTCAAGTATTAGTGATCATGGTTCTGTATACAATTCAAAGATTAAGACAAAGATAGTTCTTTGTGCAATGGCATAGAAGAAACACTTTGGGTTCCCTAAGAAACCTTTCAGAAGATGGTTCCTACAAGAACTTCTTGTGAATGATGTGCGACTGTGAAGAACCTTCATGCAATGTAAAGGAACCCTAGATAAAAAAAAAAAATGCCACAAGTGATGCCATAGAAGAACAACTAAAGAACCATAAAGAACCAAGTTTGAAAAGAGATTTATGAGAGTGAAGAACCCTTTAGAATTATAAAGACCCTTCACATAATATAAAGGTTCTAGGGAGAACCCTAGGAAGAAATGATGTAATGGTGTTAAACCTTTATATTATGTGAAGGGTATTTAAACGTCTAAAGAGTTCTTCACTCTTTTCAAAAATGGTTCTTTATGGTTCTTTAGTGGTTCTTCTATAGCGCCACTGGTGGCACCATTTTTAAAGAGTGTGTAACTGTTGCCTTTATTAAAGGGTCTTTGAGGGGCGATTTTAAAAGATGTACTATGTCCATTTTTAAAGCAAATCTTGGCAAATCGACTGGAGGTAAAGTGTGTAAATGTGATTTTTCATCCAAACTACTCCTTTAATCTGACATGACAACCACATATAACAGGCTTAAGTTATGCTTTAATATCTACACATTTCTAAGCGTCTTATTTGTAGGGCGCTAAACTAAATACAGCACCGGTGATGTGAGAAAAGAGCTTGTATGTTGCGTGTTGTATAACGTGCAACACGCGGATGTGTGTGTGTGTTTGTGTGTGTGCTGCTCGCTCTAGACCACAACACACCGCGAGGCAAGTTTCCTCACTCCTGCAGACTGTGACATTCAAACGGAAAAATGACTTTACTCTCTCCTGGCAGATCTAGCTCAGCCTGAGCAAATAAATAAATAAACAAATAAATAAATAACAAGAGAACAAAAGGAGAAGGAGAGAAAAATCGAAAGTTATGCTAATCCACTCTGTTGACACGAGCGATGCCAAACCTGTGCGAGGTGGAAGAGGTGGAAGAGAGGAAAAGAGAAGAAGAGGATGAGCGAGGAGTGAGGGGGAAAAAGGGTAAGAGCTAAAACAAGTGAGTGAGAAAATGAGAGAGTAAGATAAAGATAGAGAGAGCGAGTGAGGAGAGAAAGTGAAAGAGAGAGAGAGAGGGGGAAAGAAAGTCAGAGAGAGAAGGAAGGAGAGAGAGAGAGGGAATTAGGCAGAAAAGAAAGAGAAACAGAGAGAGACAGTGAGGGAGTGAGAAAGTGGGAGGGAGAGGGAGGAGTGTGTGTATGAGAGAGAGAGTAAGAAAGAGGAGTGAGAGAGAGAGGGGGAGAGGGAGAGAGTAAGAGAGAAAGAGAGAGTGAGAGACAGAGAGAGAGAAGGAGGAGGGAGGGAGGAAGAGGGAGTGTGAAAGAGAAGGAGAGAGGTAAGATGAAAGAATAAAACTGAGCCACAGATCAAGAGAGAGAGAGAGAGAGAGAGAGAGAGAGAGAGAGAGGGTGAAACATGAGAGCATGAGCTAGAGTGAAAAAAATAAAAGCGAGGATGTAAAAGAGAGAAGAGAGAGAGCTAGAGTGAGAGAAAAAGAGAGGTAGAGAGAGGAGGGAGGAAACGAAAAATGAGAATGAGCTAGAGAGAAAGAATGAGAGCTAAGGTGTGGTAGAGAGGCACAGAGAGAGAGAGAGAGAAAGACAGAGTGAAGAGAGAAAGACTGATAGAAGAGAGACAGACAGAGATAGAGCGAGAGAGAAAGAGAGAGAGAGAGAGAGAGAGAGAGAGAGAGAGAGATACAGAATGCTGAGAACCACAGCTTTATAGTATTCAGCGCTGCTTCATGAAACTTCCAGGTAAATTTTCAGATTTAGCAGGAGCAGAGCACACAGAGGATCAGAAAATTCCGTAATCCCAACCCACAAGACAGGGGACAGGAACGCACAGACAGAGAGAGAGACTCGCACGGATGATGGAGGAAGGAGGGGAGGGACTGAGCAACAAAGCCTGACTAAGAACCAAGAACTGGGGCACCCATCTCAGCGCGCAGCTTTCAGCTGGAGAACTGGATTCCATCCTCCGCAATTCATCTGCTGTTCAATCAGGCGTGGAGCGATAGCTCCTCAAAAAGCTCATTTACACCGCTCTTCTCCTCCCTTAAATACTGTTTAGAGGATCTAAAGTTTAGCTTCTTCAGTGCTGTACTGGGGACACAAAGCCAATGTAGCTAATAATCAATGAGCATCACAAAATCTGCACGTTTAATTCACAACAGGGCGCTAACCCTGTGATGGACACAGCTAAAAACAGCAACATCCACACTAAAAGTTCAATGTTCTCTGTACTGTCCTTTATAGATGTCCTACAGTGTCAGAAACCACATAAGCGGGTCTAATTGTCTGTATTGTTGCCTGGCCTGTTAAAAAACATTAGCTCTGATACAAAACTAAAGGGACAATCGTCAGACACTAAACATGTCATAGTTAACATTTTTAACAGGAAAGTTGTGTAAATCTTCTTTTTCACCAAACTACCACTTCAAAATGGACATTAATATCTGTCAAAACTGCTATATTTCCAAAATACTTCCATGGTACCACATTCTAGACAGTTATATTTAGGTTAGTAAAGTAGCTAACTTCCAACAAAGTATAGCACTAAAGGCTAAAATTCTCTCCATGTTTTCTTCTCTATTCTTACTATGTTGCACATTTACATTTTAGAATAATAGTGATGTTAAAGCAATAAGGAGACACATTCCAAAAAAAGTGTTAGACAAATCAAAATAAGAGCCCTAAATGAAGCCTTCTTTTGCTTTGGTGCTGCTTTGGCTTGGCTTTCTCTCAAGCAGCCTCGTAAGGAGCCAGCTGGGATGCTCTTCCAACAGGCTTGAAGAAGTTCCACATTTTCTGAGCACTTTGGCCGTTAACACTACCTATTGAGGGAGGGTTTGGAAAAAAAAAAAAGGTTTTGGAAAGAAATTCATACACAGGCATCTTTATTGATATGATATGTCTTGCGAACGAATGCCAAGCCTTTAAGAAAAAACAATATTTTAAATATTTATATTTGTAAACATGAAATATGAAAGCCAATTTCTTATTTGATATTTTCCAGATAGAAATGATAGAATTTGCAGATAGGAAAGGTCTGAAAGCTGCTATTTCTCAATAGCTGACAAATGCCTAGGTGTAATGAATTACGGGGTTTCGTACGCTCCTGAGACGCGGGGGAATTGTTAAATTTAATGAAGCAGTTCAAGCCCAGGTTCTTGTTTCTTGGGTTTTAGGTACGGCTGGAGCCCAGCCAGGTATCTGAGCAAAAGCGTGTACTTGATTTTGTGGCTCATGGGGATTCGCAGCTCAGGATCAAGCTTTTGAACGCTAGCTTTAGCCATGGGGGAGGATATAAGCCCATAAAACCAGTGTATAACACAACTCCATCAGCTTCAGGATAAACTGTTTAGCCCAGTATCTCCACCCAGGTAATAAGGTCAGCAGTGCTTTTTGGAGATTGGAGAGATTTAAAGGAGATTTTGGAAGGGAGGGGAGGGGAGGGGAGGGGGGGGGGGGGGGGGTGC
>JBBPCZ010000042.1:35701862-35717615 GCA_037974445.1 Brycinus macrolepidotus
GTTTTGTTGGTTACTGGTTGCCCCTCATATTATGACACAATAAGATGTATTTGGCTGCTGGAAAAATCACATCTTTCTGTTCTCCTAGGATGAAAGGTAGTTTATCTTCATCACTTTTCTCCTCAAACTCAGGGAAAATGTTCTGAATGTGATAATAAAGTGTTTTCCTGATGGACTGGTATTTTGGACACTGTGAGGAAGTGCAGTTCGTTCTTTCTTTCTCTCTCTCTCTCTCTCTCTCTCTCTCTCTCTTGGTCTATCTCTGTCTTTCCTTCTTTTTTCTGTCTTGTTTAATTTCTCTCTCTCTCTCTCTCTTTCCTTCTCTTTCTCCCTTTCTCTCTTTCTCTCTCACTCTCTTTCTTTCCTTCTCTCTCTCTCTCTCTCTCTCTCTCTTATAGGACTAGTTTTAGTAAAGGGGTCAGACAGTCAGTATCTCCTCCAGAGACACAAGATAATGATGGTAATGAGTAGTGTCTTGAGAGAGAAATCTTTTTCTTTCCTTCTTTCTCTCTCTCTCTCTCACCCCTCTCTCTTTTGTCTCTCACTTTTCTCTCTCTCTCCTCTCTCTTTCATTCTCTCTCTCTTGTTTGATCTCTTTCTCCTGTCTTTTTCTTTTCTTCTCTTTATCTCTCGGTCTTGTTTTCTGTCTCTCTTTCCCTCTCTTTCTTGTTTTCTCTCTCTCTCTCTCTCTCACACACTATCTTTCTTTCTATTTATTTCCTTCTCCTTCTCTTGTTTTCTCTCTCTCTCTCTCTCTCTCTCTCTCTCTCTCTCTCTCTCTCTCTCTCTTTACTTCTCTCTCTCTCTCTTTCTCTGGGGCAGCTGGTGGCCTAGTGGTGTGTTCACGTATAACAGAATGATCACTTTCACTTCACCTCTTCACTTCACTTCACTTCTCTGATAGGACCAATTTTATTAAAGTTGTTAGGATAATAAAACAGTTTATTAATCAAGGGATCAACCTTGAGACCTTAAAGGGGCTTTTCAGTCCACTTTTCAGTCCAATTAAATATTTATGCTGTAAACAGTCATTCGCTGTGGTTTGATGTAAAAAGTGGAGGTGATGAAAACCAGACATCTGAAGCATTTAATGTCTCTAAAAGTTACAAGTTAACCTCACAGGTTATCACACTGCCTGAAAACTGCATATAAAAACTAAAAAAACAGGGTAAGCCCGCAGTGGGTTGAAAAAGGCCCTATTTGCATTAGAGACATTGTGCCCTGGTTTCTATCACCACTGTTGTAAAGAAATGTGAGTCTGCAAGTTTCCATAAAACACATTAAAACTCCAAATGACTGTTTACTGTGAGACAAACACAGATATACTGTGAGGTCACGGTTGTGCTCAAAAACAGATGGAAAAACACAAAACAGAGACAAACAGATGGAAAAACATAAAACAGAGAGACAAACAGATGCATGTGTTAAGGAACACTGTAACTGTAAGAGTATGTATGTGAATGTTATAGATGGGATGAAAGTCCTAATAAAGAGAAGTAGTAGAAATATAGGAAATATGGTGTGAATCCCTCAATCTCAGCTGTTGAATTATGCATCAGTTTTGATTGTAAAGCAGGTGGAATTCACCTTTATTTGTGTTATTAAGCAGATGATCAATCTCAAAAACTAAATGTAGGTTCAGTGTCTAGTCTGATAAGACCTAATAAGTTAGAGCCAAGCTGCAGCGCACTCTGGCTATAACGTAATTTAGCTTGTTATATTGGGTTGGTTTAAAGGACATAAGACCATTTGACTCTTGACATTCTGTGCCATCATCATTGTAAGACCAAGTTATTCTTTCTTATTAATGTTGATTATAAAGTATGCTATCATAAAGTGTTTGTACAACATTGATCTTGAACTTCTTTTGTGCAGATGCTGATCGCTCAAAGCACTCGTTCTATCAGCGTCGCACGCACCCGTGCTTGGACCAACATAGAGAGCACCGACTGGTGGGAGCGGGTGGTCATGACAGAGTTCCAGCCCTCTGATTGGCTGGAGCGCTTCCGAATGAGCAAAGAGACCTTTTTCCTCCTGTGCGGGAAGCTGAAACCACGCCTCACTCGGCAAGACACCTGCTTGCGGCCGGCGCTGCCCCTGGAGAAGCGTGTGGCGGTGGCACTGTGGCGACTGGCCTCTAACGTGGAGTACCGCACCATCAGCTCGCTGTTCGCTGTGGGTCGTTCCACTGTGTGCAAGTGCGTACGCGAGGTGTGCCACGCCATTGCGGTCATGCTTCGCCCGCTTTATCTCCGCACGCCCAGCCAGCAGGAGCTAGAGGACGCCGCCCGCCTTTTCAGCACTCGCTGGGGCTTCCCGCACTGCGTGGGCGTCCTGGGCAGCCTCCACGTGCCAATTATTGCACCGACCGGCAACGCTGACAGCTACTGGAACAGCCGTGGCTGGCTCTCTGTGGTAACTCAGGGCGCGGTGGATGGCCTTGGGCAGTTCTGGGATGTGTGTGCCGGCTTCCCTGGAGGCACTGAGCACGCCACCATTCTGCAAAACTCTACTCTGTGGGCCATGGGGTGTGAGGGCAGCCTCTCGCCCCGAGACCCGCCGCCTCGGAACTTTATGGGTAAGCCACTGGGTTACCTGATGCTTGGAGATGCTGGGTATCCTCTACAAAGCTGGCTCCTGAAGAGTTATCCCGAGTCAGAGGGGCTGACGCCCGGGCAGCGGGCTTTTAACCGGCGCCTGGAAAGGGCCCGCAGCGTGGTGGATGACGCCTTCTTGAGGCTTAGGGCGCGCTGGCAGTGCCTGCTAAAAAGAAACGACTGCCACATGGATGTGGTGCCCACCATGATCCTGGCCTGCTGCATCCTCCACAATGTGTGTGAAGTGCATGGAGACACGTTTATGGAAGAGTGGTTGGAGGCTGTGAGGCAGGAGGACAACCCACAGCCGGCTGACGAAGCGCCAGCATCAAGCGACAACCCTGTCGGAGAAGAGGTGCGAGCCCTGTACTGCGAATACTTCCTGCAGCAGGAGAACCCACAGAACCATAATGAGCAGAACTGAGAGAATCTACAGCCTTCTTGTTGCTTTTCATACATACTTTTCACTTTTAGTAAATGAAGTGTTTTGTGTACTGTTATTCTTATACCTACTACTGAGGTAGTAATTGAAAACCTGCAAAATATACCTACATGCTTGGGTATAGGCCTACATTTTTATTTTGTTGTAAAAGTCCATAGCTTTCTTGTTAATTTTCTCACATACCTTTCACTTTTGGTGAATGAAGTGTTTTATTTACTGAATAAAATGTCTGTGCTGTAAAATATCATGACCTATGGTTTATCTCGCCAGTGTAGTAGAAGTCTGAGGAATAACATTGTGTGAATGTTTCATCATGAATGTACAACAAACTACTGGGGCATTTTATACTAAAATAATTTACAATATTCTAGAACCAAAAATATCTCACCAAATGTGCTGCTGTGATCAGAAACTGACCAGTGCTAGAGGACGGCACATCTAATAAAGTCTAACACACTGAAAAGACTGGAAGGAAAAGAGAGAGCAGTTTGTAGTCCAAGGTAGAGAAACTTAAAATGTCATACATCTCAAACATTTGTGTGTACATTGATATTAATACATGCCATAGGTGTCATGCATTGTTTGGTGGAAATGGTATTTTTTCATTGCTGAATTTTTGAAACAGACTGTTTAAATGGCTTATTGCTTTTATAAAATGGTGAACAACAGAAAATGTTACCTGTTATTAATAATTGCTGCGATAATTTTTTCTACCAAGAAGTGAAGTTTATTTAGTGTACATTATAGTTAAGCAACCATGGACTGTTGAAGGAGGACATGAATGTTCAGTCATGTTATAGTCATATATTGACCATTTGAAATTTCTGTAATATAATATCGCATAACATGGCAGTGTTTACCCTGAGAATTTTTGCTTTATAAGTAGTTATTGCAAATTATCATTACAATGGCAGTGCTAATTTTCATTTCCATAGCATTCCAATGATTTTTTTTGTATTCTACTGGTGGACACTTCATTCACCTTCAGGCAGCTTCTTGTAAAGATGCTACAAGTGTTTGTATTAAAAAAACAGGACTGTCTTTATATTAATTCAGTTTTCAATTTACTTTATTTCATATACCCTTGTCTCAACTACGTCATTTCTTATCAAAATGTCTTGTGATGCCATAGTGACGCCGCCTGACCTGAAAACCCAGTCTGCTGGTGTCCTGTTCAGCGTTCGCTGTCTTGGCCCGAGGTTTTGAGGTGACCCACAAGTCTGGTCTCATGTAGGCTACCTAGAAACTTTCAAGTAACACAAATCTTTTGCCACGCCAGCGTCTGTTGTTCTTGTTCTGTTGAGTTGCGGCAGCTGCGTCTGCAGAGATTTAGATTAAGAAAGGCTTGGAGGTATAGTCTGGGTTAAGATTAAGTTGAGGATTATATAATATATATAGAGACCTGCTGTTGTTTGGAGGGGAACGTGCTGGAATCTGTCCAGACAGATTCAACAGGGTCAGAACATTTTACTTGACACGGATGGTTGACGTCTTCTCTGGTGGGTTTGACAAAATAAGGCCAAAAATCACGTGATAAAATTCTCAGCATTTTTTTAATTGATCTTGCAACACAGTGGCTACCTCATCATTACATTACATTACATTACATTACATTACAGTACAATCATTCGGCAGATGCTTTTATCCAAAGCAACTAACAATATGAGGACACATTCAAGTTTCAGGACAGTGTGAGACCCAGAGGAGAGTATTAAGTGCTAAATCTTTATGTAGGTAGTAGAGTAAGAAGACAGCTAGTGCCTCAGGAGAGGAGCTGCTCTCTGAACAGAAGAATCTTCAGGAGGTTTTTGAAGCTAGAAAGAGATTCTGCTGCTCTGGTCACCTTTGGCAGCTCATTCCACCAGCGGGGAACCACAAAGGAGAAGAGTCTGGACTGGGTTTGCCTCATGTGTATGGCTTTCACTTCTGCTGATACACAGAGCAGCCATCTTCTAAGTGTAAAGTGACCATTTGTCATTAGGGTTGCCAACATTCTCAACCCCAAATGAGGGACACTTTCAGGGCTCCCAACTTTTCCAAAAACCTTGGAGTGAGATTTGCTTGTGTGGCTTGTTGCTTGTGAGCGGAGGGGGATGACGGCGACCGGCCGGGGGTTGGGGGGGGGGGGGGATGACTTGCAGAATTGTAAGAGGGTCACATGATTTTAATTTTATGTTTAATTTTCTCCTTGGTTTTAATACTAAATGTTTGGTTTAAACCTGGCTCTGAAAACAGTCGGGAATCCACAAGAATGTTCAAGAATCTTGCTGGATTCTGAGAGTATTCAAATTATTCGGGCCAGTTCATATCTTTCAGCAGAGCACTGTTCAACTAAACCAGTTTAAATATAAAATCAAAATGAAAATAAAAATTATCATCTGATATAATTAGTTAGCATAATTTTCAACCCTTTAAAATCACTTTTGGCCACAGAATTGGTCAGGCTCTGATATATATAGAACCTTGACACCTTAAAAAACTATTATTATTATTATTAGTAGTAGTAGTAGTAGTAGTAGTAGTGGTAGTAATAATAATAATAGTGTAGACCCTCCATTAAAGAATGTAGTATTATGTATAATTGCCATCAAAGACCCTTATAAACATGGTTTTGTGTGAAAATAATGCCTTGAATTTTGATTAAAAAAATTTTTACATCAACATTGTTCCTTAGATTTATTTACTTTCATTGATAATGATGTTGCTTTAATACACTTGGTCTATGTGGAAATGATGTTCATGTTTGCATCGAATAAATTCAATGTGTTAATCCCTCTACTGTTACTAAGAACTTTTTTGTTGTTGCTGGGAGTGTATATAAGGTAAATTGTCCCCTTATGGTCACGCGTGAACCTCTTTCTCTGCATTTAACCCATTCACCAAGTGAAGCAGGGGGCTGCCACCAACAAGGGGCGCCCCCGGAGAGCAGTGTGTGGAGACAGTACCTTGCTCAGGGGTACCACTAGCAGTCCTGGGATTTGAACCCACGTCCTTCTGATGACAGGGGCAACTCTCTAACCACTAGGCCACCAGCTGCCCCAAGAGCTTTTACTTTTACGGGCATATGGTAACGTGATGGTTCCAGCTCTGACCTGTAGCTCTGACCCTCAGGGCAGTTATGATTCAGAGGGTTTGGCTGCTAGGAGGATTACCTTTCTGGAGCACGGGAGAATTATAACAGACAAGGAAATAAGAAAGGATCTAAGCCGGGCAAGGGGGAGTTGGGGGAGGGGGGGCAGTTGGTAGTGGCAGACAGTGACATACACACACACACACACATAAACAGGACCAAACCTTGGCATTCCTGCTCACGCAGGCTGTCAAAATGATCCATCCCCTAATGATTGGCATCGTCATCGTCAACACGTCCATGTCTGTGATCTTCTGGACTTTACTTCTGGCCAACTCCTTCTTCAAAGAATACGAGGACGAGCCCAGCAAGCCCAAGTCCAACAAAGTCGCACCTGCGTAGGACGCCGGGCATCATGTAGTTTGACCTAACCTCTTTCCAGCAGTTTGTTTAGAGCTTTTTAGTGCTTTTTTGTCATTTTCACCTGGATTTAGTTTTTCTCACCACCTTCAAAGAGCCCAAGTCCTGTTTTCAAACCTTTTTTTATTTTAAATCTTCAAACTCGAGGTCAAAGCTTTGTGGAATCTGGACTCAAGTACAGGTAATTTACTTTTACATTATTTTTCTTTTATTCTTAATTCCAACTAAAGCGCTGCTCTCTATTCTCTCTTTTCTGTTTGTTCAGTAGTCTCTCTTCTTTATTTATCTACTTAACTAGCATTGTTCAATGAAAGTGTAGGTCATTTCCGTGGTCAGGAAACACTTGATGTTTTAAAAGTCCTTCTGATCGGGTGCATCATTCATTCATCCTTTTTTTAGAAAAATTTACTCCAAATTCAAGCACTCTTCTCTATTCTCTCTTCTCTGTATCTAATCTACTTGTTCCATGGAAGTGCAGGTCATTTCTGTGGTCAGGAAGCACTTACTGTATTAATAGTCCTTGTGCATCATTGATTTTTTTTATTCCACTTTTCATTCTCTGCCAATTTTTCACTCACCATTTTAAGCCCAAGGCCACGATGAGGATCATCCCAACAGGATCACATGCTAACTTGTAATCCCCAGCAGATTATCATGGTGTTCATTATTAAGTCTGAAAGTTTTCTCATCTTTCTTTTTCTGGGAAAGCTTTGACACATTGCAAAATGGCCTGTTGCATGCAAGTACATTGTGTTATTTTCCCTATATATTGAGTTCCTGGCTGATATATGAAGAATTTACATTTAATTTCCATTTTATTCAGGAGATTATCTAGAAATATACTCTTTTTTCATCGAGGATTAATTAATTGTTTATTTATAGTCATTTTACTTAACTGAGAGAGTGTTTGGTTAATGTAAAACCAAGCTTGTAAATAACAAATAGCGTCCTATCATTTTTTATTCATGTTTACCAAAGGTGCCATAATTTGAGTGATTATTTGTATAGAGTTCTATTGTCAGGGCTTGTCTATGGAGACTACACCACCAGCGTCAGCAACTGGATCACCTTGAAAGAGCTGAAATCAGTAATTAGAAGGGCTGTCTGGATACTTTTAGATGTACAGTGTCGAAACCGAGATCAGAGACACAATTTCTGTTGTATCCAACACTGCCAGGCTATTACTCTAAATTTCACATGATGGACCACCAGCTCATGCTCATTTTTCAAAAACATCTTGGCAAACCCCACCAAGAACTTGCTGCAGATTGCTATTAAACTTACAATAATCACTTTCAAATGTTATAACCTGATCAGCTTTGACTGTCTGATTAATTTACCGAGCATGTTTTTTTTTAAATTCCATTAAAATCAAATGTATTTGCATAGCACTTTTTACAATGTGTTGTCACAAAGTACATTAAACGCCATCTATGGCCAGGAGTCTTTGGCTTTAACTTTGTCATCTCAACCATATAGAAGTATACAGAGAGACGAAATGGCGAAGCTCAGGTTCCACAGTGTACAGTGCAATAGACTTAAGATGCGGTGCGACATACAGAACGGTGCAAGTAAAGAAGTATAAATAAGAGTAAGGTTTGACCAAACCTGTCCTGAGCGTTGTAAAAAGTGCTATGCAAATACATTTGATTTGAATGGAATTAAAAAAGACGTGCTCCGAGTGTGTGGACAGCTCTGTAGAATATATATAAATATAATACATATAAGTATAATTTTCAATGATTGAAAAATATGTGCAGTGTAGTAGAGAATTGTGCAAACAGTATAAACAGTGTAGACAGTATAACCAGTATAAATCGCAGCTTAAGTATGCATTCTTAAAAGTTTGTGTGCGATTTTCAGTCTATGTGGCTGTGCATGAGTATAAGTTCAGTATAAACAGTTTGGGGGGGGTGTACCACGGGCAGCATGGTGTTGAGGAACCTGACAGCCTGGGGGTAGAAACTCTCCCACAGTCTGGCAGATCTGACTCTGATGCTGCAGTATCTCCTCTTTGATGGTAGGAGTGTGAATAGTCAGTGGGAGAGGTGGGAGGGGTCCTGCACAATGCTGCAGGCCTTACGAACAGTGTGTGTGCGGAATGTCTCTTCTAGTGGGGATAGAGGCACTCCAGTAATGTTCTCTGCTGTCCTCGCTACCCTCTGCAGGCGCTTGCGGTCCGACATGTTGCAGTTGCCGTAGCAGGTAGTGATGCAGCTGATCAGAACACTTTCGATGGTCCCTCTGAAGAATGTGGCGAGGAGGGGAGGTTGAAGGCTCACTCGTTTCAGTCGTCTCAGGAAGTGCAGTCTCTGCTGGGCTTTCTCTGATAGGGAGGTGGTGTTTCTGGTCCTCAGATATGTGCACACCAAGGAACTTGGTGCTCCTAACAATCTCCACAGCAGAGCCGTTGATGTTAAGTTGAGTGTGGGTAGGACGTGTCTTCCTGAAGTCCACAATTATCTCTTTTGTCGTGTCGGCATTGCGAGAAAGATTATTGTCTCGGCTTTGTCCTCTCTGGGTGGGTAGGAAGGCCCTCCCTCTCCCCCATCACTCAGCACGATGCTAGCTAGCATCTGTCTGTTAGCTGTCGGAACGGATTTAGCTGTTGTTATCCTCCAAATGTGCTGAACCGCACAGTGACATTGTGTTTGCAGCACTTTAAAAAGATGTGGTGCCACTTCACATGACTCAGTGGAGCACACTCAGTTTGAGTGGTAATGGTAATGTTTGGATGAGTGCTAGCCAGAGGGTAGAAAGGAACACAAATAACACAAAATGCGGCCTGTGCAATCATTATGGCACATGTTATATTGTATGTTTTTTTTCCCCCAATATGTTAAACTCATAAATAGAAATTGTGCACTGAAATTTAAAGAAAAATACCATATTTAGAGGATGTGTACTTATTTTCACTTTGAAAAAGAACAAAATATATCATCACTGCTGGTACAGGAGAATAGAAACAGTCCAAAATCTTAAAGTCCAAAAATAAAATCTCACACACAATAACTTATAGAAACACTGATTATTGTCACTGCAATGGCCATTCATTTGATCCTTAAATGTAAAAAATAATTAAGAAAAAGCATAAATACATAATATTTTTATGTGGAAATAACAAAAAAGTGACATTATACACACAAACACACACACACATATGTATATATATATATATATATAGAGAGAGAGAGAGAGAGAGAGAGATAGATAGAAAGATAGATAGATAGATAGACAGACAGATAAATATGTAAATATATATATTTAGTTTTTTTTTTTACATTGTGACCTCATGGACTGATCGGATGTTATGCAGTGACACATGTTTGTGACACGGTTATTAATAGGCCAAGCCAACTAAGTCTTGGTGTTGGTATTCAGAACTGCTGTCGGTGCACTGTCAGTACAAGCCCTTATGCAACAGATTGTTATTTTTCATTTGTTGACATAATTATAAGATGTCAGCTGGCCTTTACATGTGAAACTATGTATATGGTTATACATATATATATATAAAACAATACATATATATGCATAAATACATGAAGTTTCCCAATTTTCTATAAATTCTACATAATACTTGGGTTACTCCACCTGATCACCAGTTACAACCCTGCTATCAGTGTCCTCAGTTTTGATTAATATCACTATTTTACCATGCTCTTTATTTGACACTTAAAAAAAGAGCAAATACCTAATTAACAAATTAAATAATCATTAAAAATAAACATATGAAGCATATTGTCCCAGATTTATCCTTTTCTTCCATGATATAACTGCAGCATGGCCTACTGTTATGTAGTAACACATGTTTGTGATGCAGTTATTAATAGGCCAAGACAACTTGGTCCTGGTGTTGGTATTCAGAACTGCTATCGGTGCATTGTCACTAAAGGCCCTTATGCAACAGATTATTTTTTGAGGAGCTTATGACGAGGTCGTTCAGGATGCCCCCAGGATTATGTGCGAGATATAATGGAGAGCCCAAACAGAGGTTCAGTGCACATCTCTGCTCTCCTCTCAAAAAAGCGTTAGAAACCAGTCTCGAATTGCACCATTCTGCTAATAGAGCTCCTCCGTCTTCAGGGCAGTCATGCTGCACCCGCTTATGATTGGGATCGTAACAGTCAACACTCTGATCACTGTGGTGGAATGGACCTGGATGATGGGCGAGGCCATGAAGCCGGAAGAACACTCAGAGAATGCAGTTGCACCGGTGTAGGCGTGTGCTGCCAGGCAGCCTGCTCTCAGGATATGGAGGTTTTAGATCTCCTCATGGATCAGGGTAGTTCTAGGAGAAATTCTCTCGTTTCTAAACTGCTGCTTGTAGACCAGCGCCAACTGCAAAACGAAAGAGCATGTCACTTATCAAGGTAAGACCATGAACTGTGGTTCACTTCAAAGAGCCTTCTCTTGCTTATTCTTAATATAATGTAATATAATGCAATGTAGCTTTGGGAGTCTTTCCCAAGGACACTTACTGGTATAGTGTTATTGGTATAGTTCTTGCCTGGACTGGAAGATTGAACCCCAGTCTGAGTCTGCTGCATGGAGGACAGTAACATTTCCCAATGTGATGCATCAGGAGTGTCCAGTCTAATCTATAAAGGGCCGGTGTGTAGGTTTTCAATCCAAGTAAGCAGGACCTCTACTGAATCAGTCTGATACTATCTGATCAAACAGATTCAGAAGAGGTCCTGCTTGTTTGGAATGAAATCCTGCACATTGGCCCTTTACAGATAAGACTGGACACTCCTGGACTTCTACCAATAATAATGTCTTTACTGTGCGTAAATACAATATTGTTTATATCTAATAAAAAATAATATCGGGAAAAATATGGCAACGGCATAATGGGCTGACATCTACTCAAGTATTTGTTCTGACAGTATGACACCATTGGTTGTTGTTTACAGGCACCCTACAATTGGTCTCAGTCCCTACTTTTATAATGCATGCAACTGGTCAGTGTTCTCTGAGTGGTCATACCTGCAATGTGTACATTATTAATATGATATTCTCTCTGCAATATCTTGAAGGAATTCTCCACCATTCCACCACTCCTCGTTTCGGAAGGATAAGCTCCTCACTCCTGTTCTTCTTATCCAGGGAAACATCCTGTCCTCAGGACCTTCTGTGCCATTGTTTTGTTCTACAGGCAAAGTCAACAACGAGGATAGGCTACATATGATCAAATATGTGATACTTGATTAAAACGGGCCTAAGCTTCTTTCTGTTTCAGCCCCTCGCATCGCTCTGCTGTCCCATAATCCACGCAGAATCGCATTTTTAAAGCTTGCCATGGAGGACGATTTACCTATTAACCTCCTTCACAGGACGAATTCTCATCACTTGACCCCTCACCATCACCACAAATAATCTTTCTCTCTTTGAACTATAGGCTTGAGGACATTCCACCAAACTTACAACCCTCTGAGTTATGAATCGTGCCTTTAGGTTTGGGTAGTGATGCATTATTAGACTCATGGACAGTTCTTAGTAAATGGACTGAAAAAATGACTTGAAACTGACCAATGGGCAGGCTCGTCTGAGCCTCTTCTAAGGCTGTGCAGTACGGGAAATTACTGTGGTAACCAAGTAAATTAGATCAAATAGTTGAAATAAGAGGAATTCTAGATACTTGTTTTATTATAACATTATTTTTTATGCTTCCTCAGTCATTTTAGAGCTCTTCTACAACTCATTTCATCTCTATGTCCCCAGCTAAAGTTTTCTAGGACCCACTAATCATCAGAAACCCACTCAGACAGGACTAACATATTAACATGTTATATATTTAACTGCAAATTGGGCTTAAACACAACGTAACCATGCTGGACTTCTTCCTGTCCACACAGAATAGCTCCGTGCATAACCATAAGGATAGCCAGAGTCAAGAACAATGGCTAGCAGTGGAGAAGATCTGATATGGAACATCACGAGCCTGCCTCTCCCTGGCTCTCGGCACCTGCTCCAGGCCCAGAATGGAGATGCGGTTTACTTTGTGGATTACAAACCTCCAGCCCGTGACTCCATCACCCTACCTCGTAATCTTCTTTACGTGCTGGCTGGAGTGGTGCTGGTGGTGGTGGCCACCTACGCCATAGTGGGGCACCTCATTAATGACCTAATGCACGACCTGGCAGGTAGCTTGGTGTCACCCATAAAGCCTTGTGTTTTCGTCCTCGCCATCAACACAGTGTCAGAAAATTGCCTCATGTCTGTCCATGCATCCATCCTTGTTCATCGTGAGTTTCTCTGCCCTTTTTTTGATGAAGGAACATCTAACATCATCTTGTTGTGCCCCCTGGAGACCCTTTTGTGTCTAACGGGTTGTGCAGTGAGAAATATTCCCAAGTGTTTGCAAGATGTCATTGAAAAACCCAAGCAAGATTAGCATTCAATCTCAAATCAGTCATGATAACCTCTCTTTCTTCTTCTAGATTGGGTCCTGGGTCCGAAAACTGAAGTGGAGGATGCAGAAAGAGGCTCTGGAGGAGGAGATGAAGATGATGATGATGACAGCGAGGATGAAGACGACGATGGAAGGAGGAGGATGAGTGGAGAGGTGCATGCTAATGAGGAAGGAGCTGGGCTGCTGCCAGGGTTGCAAAGATGTTCTAGTATCTCCTACCCATGCTCTAACCAACATGGCGGCCGGGCCAGTTTCTCCAATCAGCCGAGAGGGTCATATCCTTCTACCAATGAAATATCAATCTCAATACCATATGTTACTTCCCTATGAGTTTTAAACACAAAGCGTTCTTTCTTTCTTTTTTTTACTTTTCATATTGAATCTGTTGTAGCTGAAACTTTGAAAGGTACAATAAGCAGCATTTTTACAATGGCATGGCTGGATGTTGATTGTCCGCCTGGCCTCTGTAGGAAAGGAAGGGATTTTCTCAGCCAACCAGAGATTTTTTGACTGTACATCCTTGTAAAACGCGCTTAACCTAAATTTAGGCGACATAGAAAATCCTCCTTATTGTACCTTTACATTCCAGTCCTGCTCAATTTGTTGCTGTAGAGAAGCAAAGCAGGGTCTTCTGTTTAGGATCAGCACAAACAATAAGCTTGAACACACTGCCAGTACATTTAATTCATTCTGAATGATCTGTACGGCTCTTAACGTTAATCTGCGGCGTTTTATGTAGAACAGGGTTCTACAAAACAGCTATGTAGCTCAATGATATGTTACAGAATTCCAGAATTGGTTCTATGAAAAAGAGTTCTAGAACATCTCAGGTCAGAGTTCTAGGCCTTCGTAGACCACATTCCATAATATTCCATGTAACTTCTTGTTGTGTGTGACAGGTCTGTGGAACAGCTGGTTGGTTAAGCTTCTCAATAAAGAAATACACTGACTCGTCTTGTTGTGTCTGAATCATCTCTTTATCCACTACTAATACCTGGAACAGTACAGAAAGTTCAGGGTCAGGGTCAGGCCGAGGGTCCGGTAAACAGGATGAAGTTCATATAAGTTTCTTAGCAAGGATTTAACTGTTGTACAAGATCTATTATTTAATGCTAATCATCCTGAGAGCATAAACTAAAGTCGTGACAGGCCCGTTTTTTAATTACAAAACATTAACATACAATATTGTATGCAAAGCAAGTGTTTTTTTGCTTAACTATATTAATTAAGAGTAGACAATTAACATGGTGTATGAAAAAGTTAAAGGTACTTTACTTTTGAAGTTCCATCTCAAATATTACAAAATAAAAGTTAATTTAACATTACACTTCTGTGTATATCAGTTCAAAGTAAATACAAAAGAAATATAAAAACAAATACTATAAAGTATATGTGTCTGCCACTTTAATTCTTTCCACCCCAACTTATTAGGCGATGCAAAAATAAATGTAAGCAACTGTCATATTAAACATGATGATGAGTAAGTGACATAATTTAAGGGGAGTTTGGTCCAGAAGCAGGTAAGCTTCACTGTTATTCAGTAATGATAATATACACAGGTGGACATTACTTAGTTATTACTTAGGTACTTAAGTATTAATCTGAAAGATTTGTACTTTACCTGAGTATTGAATCCTTTTTTTGACACAGTCCTCATATGCTCCCTTAAGTATAATTTTTTCTGTACTTCATCAACCCCTTCTTGTTTTCTCCATCCCTAACAGTGTCCATCAATCAGATTCTGAATCATTTTATTTTGAGGTGTCCTGGTGAGTGCACACAAGTAACTTTATAAACAGGCCAGACAAATATACAGACTTATAGACAATATAAAAAACATATTAAATAAGAGCTAAATTAATTAATTAATTAATCAATCAATTTAATAAAATAAAATAAATAAATAAATGAAACAGCACATGTATAGCACAGCATAACACATATATATCACAGCATAGCAAGTATACCAGTTGGTCACACAAAGTACACAGAAAAAAAGTATTTCTCAGGAATGTATTGCAGTTTACTATTAAAGTGTAAAGTGACCATTCTGTCATACGTGAACACACCACAGCACAGTGTGAACAGCACAAAATTCTTCCTCTGCATTTAACCCGTTCACCAAGTGAAGCAGCAGCAGCCAGGAACACAGCACCCAGGGAGCAGTGTGTGGGGACAGTACCTTACTCAGGGATACCTCAGTGGTCCCACTAGCAGTTTTTGGGATTTGAACCTACGACTTCCTGATTGCAGGGCGAACGCCCTAACCACTAGGCCACCAACTGCCCCGTTAAAAACTGACACGTGATGGTCTAGCTTTGATAACAAGGAGCAATGCAGCCGGTTTATCCTGAAAATGCTCAGTGTACTGGCACTGGTTATTTGAAAAAAAAAATATATATATATATGGCTACTGAATTGTGAAAATCTGGAGTTGGTAAAAGCAATATAGAAAGTTATTGAAAAATGATCAAACTACAATGTCTATTTAGCACTGAACTCACAAAATGACTCATAAACCTTTACCATGAAATTAGCAGATGGGTGATATTGTTTTCCTTTGTAAAAATACACCCCACCCAAGGCGAGTCCCTGACCCCCGCTCGGATAGGCTCCGGGTACTCGCGACACTACAAAGGATTAAGTGGTTACAGAAAATTAATGAATGAATGAAATTCTTTGTCGAAGTGCTTCTAAAATGGTTTTACTGCAATCCAATGTTTTGGCATTTGCACAGTGGTGGAATGTAACAAAGTATTTGTACTTCGTTACTGTACTTAAGTACATTTTTACGTATCTGTACTTTACT
>JBBPCZ010000042.1:35729333-35742205 GCA_037974445.1 Brycinus macrolepidotus
TGTGTGTGTGTGTGTGTGTGTGTGTGTGTGTGTGTGTGTGTGTGTGTGTGTGTGTGTGTGTGTGTGTGTGCATGTCTTTCTGAGAAGTCTGCAGTATTATCCAGCGAGTGTGCTACAGGAGTGTGTGTGTGTGTGTGTGCGTATTTGTAACGTGTGTATGTCTCTCTCTGTTCCAGAGTCTGATTGAAGAGCAGCAGTCCCAGCTGAACCAGTATGAGTCGGCTGCAGGGCAGTGTGTGAGTGAGCTGCAGAAGGCTCAGCTACAGGTGCAGTCTCTTCAGAGTAAGATCCAGGAGAGCGAAACCAGTAACAAGGTACCAGAGCTACAGATTAAGTTAACTGCATTACCCACAGTTGACCTGTCAGTTCTCCACTCACAAATGT
Organism: Brycinus macrolepidotus; assembly: GCA_037974445.1. NCBI lineage: Eukaryota > Metazoa > Chordata > Actinopteri > Characiformes > Alestidae > Brycinus > Brycinus macrolepidotus. Next base: position 35,729,718 of record JBBPCZ010000042.1, read on the forward strand.
GTTCTTACGGAATAGCTGTTGCTAGGATTTACAGACGGCTGGCAATTTATCAATTTATCACTAGCTACCACGACAGCTAGTGATAAACACACTTGGGATGTAATGGAATAGAAAAATTGGGAATATGTATTCAGAATACAGTTACTTTTTACATTTTTAGGAAATTACTTTGAAAATACTTACCTAAAGAACATACAGTGTTTAAAAGGAACAAGGAATCAATGCTTGTTTACAAACCTCTTGAAAATCAGTGCATCGGAACATGTAGAAAATACAATCCTTATACAAAAAACAGCATCAACATTGCTGCTAAAGTCTGAGTAGACTGATAAATCAATATGAGGATTCAGTATTACTAAGCTCTTTTGAGGGACGATCAGACACCCCCCTCAAAGCAGACAATGACAAAAAAATCAGTACTTTGTGTAAATGACCACTACATTTTTCATGAAATCTATTGATGTAAGAATTACATGAAAAAAAACAGTAAAAAAAAACAGGATTTTCTAGTAACAGAGAAAATCCAATAAAAATGACAGCAGCTGCTTTATCAAATAATTCTGGATATGTTAGTTTTTATGTATCATAATGAAATACGTTCCTAAATACATTTAGCACAGTGTATTCAGTATTCGGCCATTGCGTGTTTTCCAAGGCAAACCCTTGTTATGAGTATACTATAATAACAAAAATTAGTCAGTATTCCTCCAGGTTAAATACCATAAACAAATGTTTAGTCACATCTGTGAACAAACCGTTTTCTAAACGAGCTTTCTTTGTTTATTTAATCAAATATGCATGTAGGGCTGTTGTTAATGTGTGTGTGTGTATGTGGGTGTTTCAGAAGCTGCAAGAGGAACTGAGTGAAATGGAGACTGAACTGCATTCCATCAGACAAGCAGCTCAGGATCAGGAGAGGAGCATCCAGAGCCTCACTGAAAGCCTTACTTCTAAAGAAACAGAGGTACACACAACTTCATATGAAGCCACACACGGACACACAGATATGCACATACCAACGACATGAGTTGATTTAGTCCAAAGTCGAGTCTTTAGTAAGAATTGAGTAGTCAGTGGAGTGGAAAACAACATTGTAGAAAAGTCTGGATACGTTTGGAAATTAGAAGCTTAACTCATTCAGACTGTTTTTGATTGTTTTTGAGTCAGAGAGAGGGAGAGCGAGTCATGTTATGAGTCAGTTAAGGAGAAATCTGAGTTGAGATTTGCGAATATCCCTAAGCCAATTATATTACATTACTGAAAATCAAAATAAGCTTGTTAGAACAAATGTGATTATTGGCCTCAGGGTTAGAGTCACTAGGCATAAATATGCATAAACATCAATTTGCATAAAGATATTGTGTGTGTGTGTGTGTGTGTGTGTGTGTGTGTGTGTGTGTGTGTGTGTGTACAGGCTCAGGAACTTTATCAGGTTATAGAAGGACAGAACACCACTATGTGTAAGTTGAGAGAAATGGCCCATCGCAATCAAGTCCAACACATAAAGGTGAGTGTGTTTCTCCATCTGCCTCTCTTTCTCTTTATTTCTGTCTTACACACACACACACTTTACCTGTATAGTTCCTGTATCTATTTTTCTCTCTCTTTCTCTACAGGCTGTAGATGGAGCAGAGCCACACACAGTAGTGCAGCTACAAGGGGAAATAGTGGGACTGCAGAGTTCTCTGTTCTCTTCTCAGCTGCAGCTGGAGGCCAGCCAGCGCGCTCACAGACAGAGCCAGAGGGTGGCAGATGACCTGGAACGGGCCCGCAGCCGCCTTCACAGTGACCTGGAGGCAGCGCTTCAGCACAGAGAGACCACCGACAAACACAACCAGGTAAAAAGGACAAGACATATGAAATACATTTTTGTGGATCGCAGTACGTCATACAGTGTCAGAAAGCTTTTTGAGCATCCCTGGTGAAATTGCACATTATGTTGATTAATACATAAGAGAACACACAAATTTTAGAGCACACTTAAACATGTTGGAAAGAAACGTTAAATAAAATTTGTGCTGGATCTTTTGCACATGCCACAATTTATATTTTTCCACCCTTTTATTTTTTGTAAAAACATGTTAATTTCATCAAATAAACCGTAACTGTGCGTATGAATGTGCAGAAGTGTGTTCTGTGTGGAGGATGCATACTTCACTTAGAAAATCAATGTATCATGTAATCCAAACTTTCCAAACAGCTATACTCTTATGTTTGTCTTGCAGGATCTGCGTCGCGTGGTACAACAGTTGCGTTCAGAGCTTCAGGTCAAGGATGTTCAACTGAGGGAGAGTGAGAGTGACAAACTCTCTGAGGTTGCAGCCCGTGACAAAACCATCTCACAACTCCAGCTCTCTCTGAAGGAGAAGGAGAAACTGCTGCAGGTTAGATAGATACACACAAACACACACACACACACGCAATCAGTTCAGGTAATCAGCAGACACTTCTGGCTGATTTCCCTGCCCCAGAACAAAAACTAAGCCTAGATTAGAAGTTTCAGAGAGCCCATATCTTTTATTTTACCCCTATTTGTAACAGTTGTGTGAAGTTGGTAACCAAAAGCGTATAATCCATTTATTGTTGCTGTGTCTTTAAGGTTCATTTATTTAAATGACCTTTATTCTTATTGGCTTCCTTGTATTGTGACTCATTGAAATAAGAGTCTGGGCTGAAACAATTTATATAACTTGAGTTTGAAGTTCAGCTTGAGCAGAGCTAAATCATTGTTGAGTAAGCAGATGTGTACATGCAGTGTACGGACTGGGCAGTAAACGGTATGTTTTTTAAAAACAGGGGTACATCAAAAATTTGTTTTTTTAGTTATATGGGCCCTTAAATGGTGACCAAGACTGGGTTTATTTCATGTCCAAGAAATCATCCCTTGATCATTTGTGTTAAACAAGGTTTAATCTTCCTAATCATTTTGTCTGACTCATCCGTTGTGTGATTGTGTGTCAGGAGTATTCTGAGCTGTTGGACCAGCCTGTTGATTCTGGTCGGCCCCAGGATGCCCTGATAGACAAACTGAAGAGCCGCATACATGAACGGGACAAGGCTCTGGAGGTACTGCGCACACACGACAATAACACAACACTGCTCTGTAACTGCTGCAGACACACACACACACACACACACACACACACACACACACACACAATATATTGCAAAAACACAATTTTACCAAATGACTGAAAGTGCACAACCTGTGAAAGTACACAGGTTGCCTGCAGTGAGACCAAAAATCTCTAGTCAGATCTGTAGAATTATGTAGAAAATACAGTCCTTAAATTAAACAAAACCATTCAACTGTAAAAAAAACAGTTGGAAGTCATAAAAACACTTCTGTTCACACATTGCCCGAAATGTTTTTTGCATGAACTACAATACATTTCTTTGCATATTTTTAGCGTGCTATAGATGAGAAGTTCCACTGTCTGGAGGAAAAAGAGAGCGAAGTGCGCAGACTTCAGTTAGCACTCCGGGAGAAGGAAAGAGACCTGGAGAGACTGCGCTGCATTCTGTCCAACAACGAGGAGACAATAACGGTGTGTATGCTGGGTGTGAAGTTAGCACTTTATTATTCAGTTGTAACTTACACAACAATAACCACTATTATTGGTGTTTTTAGTACACTGATGATGTGTGTGTTGTGTTTTGTGAGTAGAGTCTGGACACCCTGGTGCGCGGTAAGGAGCTGGAGCTGGAGCAGACTCAGGATGCCTGTCGGAAGCTGCAGTGGCTCAAACAGCAGTGTGATGAAAAACACACAGCTGCTCTACGCGAGAGGGACAACATCATCACACAGCTACACACCACCCTACACACACGCAGCAAAGAGACAGAGGTAAACACACACACACACCACCTGCCTTTTTGCCAGTTTTTTTGGGTTTCATTGATTCGTGTCTTTGCCGAATGTGCGATACTTTTCAGTCAGACCAGAAAAACCTGAATTACTGCTTTTCACCTGACCAGCCCAAACAGTAAGAGACTATGAGAAACAGCATGCATCCCAAACTGTCCAGACACGCCTTATAATGGGCGAAATTATTAGTGTCATCAAAAACTGCGTCCTCTGGAGTTATGGAGCTTCATCTAATACCTTTGGGATGAGCTGAAGAAGAAACTGTGATCCAAAAGTAGTTACCCAACATCAGTAAAAAAAACCTCACTAAAGCTCTCATGGCTGAATGAAATCAAATCCTGACGACATCTAGTGTAAATCTATCCCAGATGAGTAGAAACTGTCACTGCAGCAACTGGGGGGACAAACAGGAGGCCCTGTCAATATCAATCCCATTGATATCTGAAGAAACAATACACTATAAATAAAATATTGAGATAACTCAAAATATCAAGGCAAAACGATGCATTGAAATTAATATTAACAGCTGATTTTAAACCAGTGTTTAATTTATTGATCGGGAAAGAACCAAGAGTCTTTTGAGCAAGATTCCTAATGCTACATCATTTACCACTAAACCTTGACTGGAAGTTGTCCCGTCTGAATTGCCATAAATATACGGCTGTATGGGCTGTGGTAAGTCACATAGATTATTTTTGTTATCTTAAGTTGTGTATATGAGCAGGTGATAAATATAAACTTGTTCATACTTTAAATATTGGGTACATTATGTATTATATGCCCAATGTGGAATAATTTAATTTTGTTTCATTTAAGGACCTGACCGCAGCATTAATGGCTAAAGTGTCCCCGGGCCCTAATGAAGTGGTGGAGGAGCTGAGATCACGCCTGGCTCTGAAGGAGCGACTGTTCCAGGAGCTGCTGTCTGACCGTAGCAGGCAGACACAGGAGCACCACACGCAGGTTCAGGACCTGCTCAACACCATCAGCGTCAGAGACCAGTACATCCAGGTAAAGTTACACACTGACCCACACCTGTACTTCAATACAGAGGCCACAAGGGGGCTCCACTCTAAAAAGAGCGTCACAGTCACAGTTCTGCTTGTCTTTCCTGTTTGTCCCCTGTTCTACCCACACTAACTTTCCATTTCATTTTTCTTTCTCCATTTTATATATAATATAATTAATAAAGAAATTATAAAATGAATGTACTAACATGATTACACAATGTAGACTGCTATATGTGGCACAAAATGCAGCATCCTACAGAATAGTAAGGAATGGTTATCATCCAAGGTAATGAATTCCATTAATGTTTAGGTTATAATTTGCCTTTTGGCTCTGGTATTTGTGATTATTTTGTCATTAATATGAAAACAATAGTAGTAGTAGTGGTAGTAGCAGTGCCTTGAAACATGACCCTTGTTATCAGTTTGGTCCATTTCTATAGATTTTTCCATTTTCAAAACTGTTTTTTTTTTTTTTCATTTATATAGATCCATTTCAGAGTATAAGTTTCCACATGCCTCAGGTGTAAAAAAGTGCCAACCTGACTAATTAACTAATTAACTCCAGGGGAAAGTCGTGTAAATTAGATTTTTTGCCTGTGTGAAAATTAATGTGATTAGAGTGAATTTAATCATGCATGCTCTTTCTCTCTCTCCCTTTCTCTCTCTCTCTGTCTCTCTCAGGAGAGCGGTGAGAGATTGAGGCAGGTGATATCGGAGCGGACCCGTCAGGTACAGGAGTTGCGGCGGCAGGTGTCCTCACAGGACCGGGAGCTGGTGGAGCTGACACGAGAGAGAGAGCGGGAGAGAGAGAGAGGAGCACCTCTGGCCACCGAGATGGAGAGACTACAGAGTTTACTGAGAGAGAAAGAGAGTCTTATACAGGTTAGAGACACTCGCACACTCAGAGGAACATTCCAACTCCACCGTTCATATGAATCACGGTTAATGTGATGGATTTGTATTTTAGGATCTGATGCAGGGTCAGGAGGAGGCAATGGTGACCTCTAAACCAGCAACAGCAGCACAGGGTAAGTTTATCAGCTTCAGAATATATGTGAACACTGCTCAGACTCTTTATATATCATATATTATATATCTGAACTTATATCTCATATTTTTATATCTCCTTTATTCCTTTGTGTTGCTTTATTCTGTTAACTATATTAGTGTCTGTTAGTACTTTCTCTCTCAGTGTATAAATTATACCCTCAGTGCATCAGTTAGTCATTAAGAATACATGAATAATTCATTATTCATTTATGTCTTTTGAGGAGGAGCAAGGGATGGAAACTCAGAGTTGGAGATACAAGCTCTTACAGAGGAACTTCAGATTGCCCTGAGGAAGCAGAGAGAGACAGAGGTGCGTGCACACACACACACACATACACACACACACACATTCCTTCTTTCAAATATGATCACTTTACCTTTCCTTCTGTTCATTTCTCTCTCTCCTCTACCACTTCATTTCTGTTATGACAGCGGGAACTGTCTGAGTTAAGGTCCGCTCTGGCCCAAGAGCATGAAGACCGTGCTAGCATGGAGTCCAAGGTAAACTTCTATAGCATTTAAAGCAGTAGTGGTCTGTTCACATCAAGTGTAAGTGTATATAACGTGGCTCTAACCCTACAGAACGCTCTGGACCAGCTGGTTTCAGAGTACCAGCAGCTGAACCAGGCTCTGAGAGCCGAGAAGAAACTCTACCAGAATCTGAACCACATCCAGTCCAGAGGAGACAGGTCAGAAACCAATCAGGACCTGGGCTTATTACATATCCAACATATCTTGGATCAGTTCAGCCTTGTTCATAACATTGCACTAATTAAATAATGAATAACAATAACTGATTTTCATTCTGAGAAGGTAAATATTGACCTAGCAAACATGGTACAGCCAGTAATTAGATTTATTGCATTGTAAATGCAGCATTTCTGCACTGATGTGAATAGTTCAGCAAAACATCCAATTTATACTATTTTCCAATCACCCCAAATCAAAATTTTGCTTCCACCGTTTAGCAGTTTAGCACTGTAGCTATAAGGACTATGTGCCTAACAAACACTAGAAATCAATAGTCACCCAAAAGTCACCAGTGTTTTACATCTCACTGTAAGTCATACTGTGTCCTAAACCACATACTCAAGTCCAGTACACCCTGAAGAAGAGCTGAACATGGTTTGAGTGAGTTGAGATGAGATTTGAGGATGTATTGACTTCTAGTGTTTGTTAGCAATATTATAGGTCACCATTTGAACTACATTCAGGTAGAAAATTGTGTGAAATTGACTTTTATCAGACTTTTCCTTTAATATCAGGCACTGGCAACTATTTTGGACTTTCACTGTCCTAATTTCTACATTCAGACCGCTACAAATAGACTAGACCACGCTTATTTAGATGCAAACGCAATCCCTAGAGCAGTAGTGTACCATTTAAAACGGGTGGAACATAACTGTGGAAAAGCCTGAAGGCAGTTTTTTCAATAATATTAAGACAGGAAAACCAGATGGTTGCAGATAAGTTTATAAGCAGGAAGCTGTAAATAACAGATGAAATAAATTTCAGATTGTGTCCAGCATGATGAACAGAGCTGTAGATGATCTGTAATCTGTTTAACATTGAGAATTAAGTTATAATGAAATTAATATCTAGCCTAAGTTTTCAAAAGTGGTGATGCAGAAAAATACTAAATTAAAAATCTAACAGTCAATTTTGGCATCTAGTATATCATTTGAATCCACATTTTATTAGTCATTAGTGTGTCTGACATAACATACATTATTCATTTGACATGTGTTACCATACTTTTGAACAGTAGTGTGGATTTTAAAGAGTAAGTTTACCATGTGAGTGGTGTTGTGTTGCTCCAGCAGCGCGGAGAAGACGCGGGAGTTACACACGGAACTGGACACGGTTCAGGCTCTGCGGGCTCAGCTGGAAGAGGTCCTGAGCAGGACCCGAGACACAGCTCTGGCACTGGACAGGGCAGCTAAGGCCCAGGCTGACTATGGAGGTGGGCCACAGCAGAGTTTGGGCTGCACGTTACAAAAGGCCTCTGGGCCAGCAGGGGGCGCTATTCCTAACACTGTATGAACGAGTGTTCTTCAGGAAAGCAACTAACAGAACGAACAAGTGTACTAACAGCAGACTTTTATTGTAGACTCGTGAAGTGGCAAAGCAAACAAATGTGACGTTTTAATTTATTTTGTGTATTTATTGTGTGTGTATGCTTTGTTTTGGGAGGGTTGGGTGCAAGTGTTCTTGTCTGTTTTGCCATTTCAGTGTATTGTGTTTTCTTGTGTTGCCGTTACAGCATTTTTCTGTAAAGTGCTGATATCTGTATGGTCTGGCTCATTCATTTTCTTTTCGTTGAACCATCGTCGTTTACACACAAAGCCTGGATATGCCTGACATTATGTTCCACTTATGTGGAAGCATCGCCTTAGACTTGACTTGAAAAGCAGAGCTAGTCTAAAGCTTCAGTAATAGTGTGCTTTTTCCTAAACTGTCCAACTTTCTCCCTGCCCCACTTATGAACAATATATGCAAATGTCAAATGCAGTAGCTGGTGTTTGGTTAGTGGCTTAAATTAGCTGTTAGTGGCATCCTGCATGGTATGCATGGTACAATAGAGTTACAATAGCTATTTTTTCCTCATGTGCCCATAACTGCAAAGTTAAGAAGCCTTGGTCACCCCAGCTCCTCACACGTCTCTGTACTGGACGACCAGAAACTCAGTGCCAAACGAGATTTTGGACTTTTGCAAAGCAGCTTTCGCATCAGTCAGGTTTCTCCACAGATATTTCACAGCGGAAAAACAAACGCAGGTCATTTTAATGTACTTCAAAAACTGACGCAAATAAATTGACACCAGCTTTCATGGTCAGAACTGGTTTTTTTTCGTATTTCATTCTTATTTTTTGAATGCCATTCGGAAATGCCTTATGTTTACACTTGTCTATGATACTGGCATTTTAATGGGACATGATAAAGAACTCTTTTGGAGCATATAACAAATACAAGGTAAGTAGTGTGCTACATACAATATACTAGTATAGGACATGAAATACACATTTCCTCATACATGTCATTATCAGTCTTATTATTTAAGGTAATTTGTTTGATCCCAGTCATTGATAAACACGAGTTTGATTTAAGTCGTATATTTTAACATATGCTGAGCTGAGCTATACATCCAGTAGTGTTCAGACACATGCATGTTAGATGTGCACGCACTGTGTTTGCATGCCTGCCGTGTCACAGTGGGGTTATATAGTAATTTTATCCAAAAATCCTTCATGTTTGATCTAAAACAGGCCATGGATGAAAACATCCATTTCATATAAGGCTGCGTTTTTCTACAATGAACTAAGTCACACAAACACAGTCAACTATGCACCTCATACATTTTCCAGAGGACGAAGCAGACCTTTTATGCCTCAGTATAGTGTCTGTCATGGTCAGAGGAATGGCAAACATGAGTAACTTAGGTACTACACACATACTATGCAAGCATTTTCATATTATAGTGGCTGTCAGAAAGAATTGCCCACATGTGTGTTCCACACTGATTATCAGATGATTTTGATTTTATTCTATCTGCTCACTTAAAGGAGAAAAACATAAAAAATGATGGATATTCCAACAAGACCCAGATGTATATTAGGTAACATTGAGGGATAATTTTAAACAGAAAACTTCAGAAAGTTGCGACAAAGCAGTGTGAGTAGAGACGCAACAAAATGCGGATAAACACTGTGAACTTATTAGTGTGTATATCTTATTTTGCCTTCATTTTTTTTAGTATCAGAGATCATTATTAAAACATCAAGCTGTTTTTGAGAGTGTTCCGTCAAGAATTTTGCGGGTGCTCTTGTTGACCCCTTCGCTCTATGTCATACTTTCCTAGTATTTTTAGTAACACTTTACTAAAGGGTAGTGTTTGTAAGTCTAAATCACACTCTTATAAACCGTTCGTGTCGGTGTAAATCTACATAAACATTTAGAAAAGCATTTATTCCAGCAAGAGTCAGCATTTGTTCATTAAACCTCAGCAAAGTGTCACAACAACTGACATTCCTCAGATTGAATTACAAAGGCCTAATATATAATAAAGGCCTAATAATGATCAAATCAAATGTACATGCATTTAATTTATATGAGACAGCTTTTACAAACTGATCCTTTACTTCAATGCTTCAAAAATATTCCAGTTTTTTTTCCCCCCGAGGTCCACGTTTTGTCCATTTTGTGCCACACAGTTGTTGCCAAGAATGACTGTAATCCCCCATTAATGCACAAGTCTGCACTCTCTGGTTCCTCTGGTGTCTCTACATTTCTGTTTCTGAAAATAATAAGGCATTTGGACTTGATTCAAATGTAAATGCCATTTCCGTATAAATAAGATATATTGCATCAATACATTTACTGTCAGAAAAAAACTGAAATCTAAATCAAGTCAATTCAGTGCATCGTGTTTTTGACATATTAGTGCACTAAATAAATAGGAGAATAAGCCATTTCAGTTCTATAGGCCCTAACGGGATTTAAGCGATGTAAGCTAACAGTCAGGAGTGACACCTAAGCAGTGAATCAGATGATTCTAGTTGAACTGGCTTACTTGTTTCAGATGGGATTTGAATGAGGTAATGTCATCATTCCTGGCAATAACAACTGTGTGGCACAACATGGCCCTTTGAACAGAGAACTCTTGAGCAGGATAATATATCGACCCTGCAGTTTTCGCATATCAGCCTATCACTGTTATCCCAGTGATTTTATACATTACCGTACAATACTGTGCAAAAGTCTTGAGTGACTCCCTATTTCTTCATATTTTGATTCCAAAGAGCCAGACTTTCTTGTATTTTTAATGTAGTCTTGAGGAACAGTTCTCCAGGCTTCCTTCCTGAAGGACTTTCAAAGGCTCTTATTTTCACTCCAGTTCCGGAACCTGACCAGTTTCCTGTTTTTTGTTGTTAGGCCACACAGTGACCTATGTATGAATCATTCAAGCAGAACAAAGCACATCTAACTTAAGTCCTGAACCAGTGAAGAAACAGGAGCAGATGATTCCAGATGATCAGGCGGTGATCAGTATACTGGTGGTCCTGAATGCTGAGTGGTTGGAACTCCTTTATCTAGGCTCCTTGTATCTTTAGGCACTTGGCAGACTGTCACAGTAAAACATTTGTTCCCATTTCTTTAATCTAATCTACTCAACATGCCAAAGGCAGGCATAAATTATTATTCTTGTTCCAATAAAATAATTCTAAGAGAGATATAAAGAAATGAGGGGTGGCTCGAGACTCTTGCACAGCACTGTATGTTAGAGGATCACTTTGTAAAAGCTGCATCATGAATAAAATGAACTCAGATTTGTGATAATAAGCCATTTATCCCAGAATCTTCTGGTTCACTTCTTGTCACCTTTGTCTGTTAGTTTGTACACAGCCTAAATCCTATTAGAGGTCAGAGAAGGAACACATGGCCAAACACTGAGTGTTTGGGATTTCTTTTGAAGTGAAACACTCCATATAAGCACAGTCCTGCAGGCCTGATCACTCTCTCTCTCTCTCTCTCTCTCTCTCTCTCTCTCTCTTTCTCTCTCTCTCTCTCTGCCAAAGCTTCAGGCCTGTTATGAAAACTCTGCTTATGTAATTTTTTTAGAACACGTCACTCTCCTGGAGCTTTATACTCACCAAGCACCTTGCTCTACGTGTGTGTGTGTATGTGTATGTGTGTGTTTTATATGTGTATATGTGTATGTATAAATGTGTATGTATGTATGTGTCTATATATATATATGTATATATATATATATATATATCAGTTGTATGAAGTGAAGTTATAGGAAGCCTTTTTTGCCTTGTATGTGTTTTTGTGTGTGAGAGAGAGAGGAAAAGGGAGGGAGGAAGAGAGAGAGGAAGATCTGGGCAGGGCTTCAGGCAAACTTTTCCACTTCAGTCCCATGACTGGGTCCGAAAGTGCGCCGGCTGTCAGGAAAGGGGCGAGCGGAGGAGAGAAAGAGTGGAAAAATCATTTCAGTCCAAGAAGTAACATAAAAGCAGAAACAGTTTGAGGGCTAGTAAAAAAAAGAAAGAAAATATGTGGAAAGAAGATCAAAAATAGCATCTGAAAAAAAAACCTCCTCCATGTGTTTTTCCTTCTAGGGTACAGCTCGGACGAGACCGAGGACGAGGAGGACGACGATGAAGACGCTGGCAGTAGCAGTGAGGAGTTCACAGACAGCATAGAGGACGATGGTGTGAAACTGACCGCTCAGAGTCTGGCCAACACACAGGTAAACACACAGCAGGAAAACACACTTTAGTACAGTTCACACTCACCACTGTGAGGAAATAACTGAATAATATGCCCTTGAGTGCGGAGTGCAGAAGTCTTTTTGTACATACAGTACTGTGCAGAAGTCTTGAGCCACCCCTTGTTTCTTTATATTTTGCTTTGAATCATCTTGGTACAAAAATAGTATTTTGTGTCTGTCAAACTGTCTTATCTTTGACATCCTGAATCGATTAAATGAAAGAAATGGGAACAGATGTTTTACTGTGACAGGCTGCAAAGTGCCTAAAGATACAAGGAGCCTAGAT
>JBBPCZ010000042.1:35823639-35834421 GCA_037974445.1 Brycinus macrolepidotus
TGTGTGTGTGTGTGTGTGTGTGGGAGAGAGAGAGAGAGAGAGAGAGAGAGAGAGAGAGAGAGAGATATCAATATACACATATGTATATATACACACATTTATTTTGTTGCCATATCTAGCCCTAATCTTTGCATTTTCTAATTGTATCAGCATCTATGTCCCTTGGCACCAGCATATCAGCATGGGCACCAACCCACAATTCCCATATCAGCACATCATTACTTTCTCCAAAAGAAAAATCAGCGAATGACACAGCAGAGAAAAAATATGGTTGGCTTAATCGTAACGAAAGGTCGAGGGGTTTAATTTGGATTTTTAATCCACGCCGCATTAAAGGGCATCACCACTATGACCTTGCGCATGCAGACACGGAAAGTGGGTCAATAGTAGGCACTTTTATGTCAATAATAGTGCGGGTTAGGTCCTAACATGATATGATAGTTACTAGATTGCCTGGCCTCATTACCATTAATGTAACGCTCCACCCTGTTACCATAAAAGGTACGGGTTTTACTGTTACAGAATGAAACATATTAATCACCGACAGGCCGGCTTTGGTGATTACCTTGAGCTGGAGGGAGCGGGTCTCCTCCGGGGTGTACAGGTTCCAGGTAAGTCGTTTCAGCTCCTCTGCGCTGTACCGACACGTCTCCACATGAGACTTCACCACATTCTGGGTGATCCGCTCTACACACACACACACACGCATTTTTAATGAACCTTCATATGTATTTTCAATGCACCTTCATATGTATTTTCAATGCACTTTCTGTAACTGACACGTTTACTGGCAGCAGAATGAGCTGGTGGCATTTTGAGTTATTTATTTATTTTTATTTGTCTGTTTGTTCCATTTCCATGATGCCTGTGTTGTTTTTCTTTGCAGCAGTAGTTGAAGATTTATCAATATCCAACTAGGCAGGTTTAACCGGAATTTCAGTGATAAATGAGCAACTTCAAACACTCCGGGTTTAGCAGTCGGTGTTCTTGTTATCACTTTAACTATTGTTGTCAAAAAGCCAAAGCTTTCAACTGGCAAATATTTCAAGCAGTGGAGGTGCCCTTTGACTGAGTAATATTAAACCAGTGTTATTTTAAGGCTAGCTGTCACATCAAAACCTCTAAATCCAAGTATCAATCTACTCCTATATTCATTATTTTACTATAAATAACATTAAAGAAATTACATACAGAAATTAATTACCCTTGGCTTTAAGAAAGGCGCTATATCCATTTTATGTATTATTATTATTATGACAATAGAAATAATAAAAAATTCATTTATTACATGAAAAAAAAAAGTTTTACTTCAGAGCTTCATTAGAACCTTTGAAATGTAAATCAAATTAAACTTATATTTTAAAAAAATCTCTGGATGTTTAGTAAGTGTGCAAGTTTAAAGTTGAACTAAACTATATGTCGTTACTGTCAGAAAACAAAACTTCATATCTCCATTTCTCTCAGTATATTTTTACATAATTTGAAAAAGCCGTAGATTACGTTTCATGATTTCATGACGAATAGAATAAATGCTTCACAATTACAAGAAAGTCTTGTTCCATTAACTTCCATTTAGTGTTAAAAACATTTTTCTGTCTTCTGTAAAGTTACTATTCCGAGTTTGCAGGGGGACAGTAAACAGGGCTGCACTGACTACAATTGGGCTAAAGTTTCTTTCCTGTTGCACAGATGAAAACCAGTGTGTAGACATGAACACGGCTGACAAAACCCTGATAGTTCTGGCCAGCTTAACGTGCAAGAGACACAGGAATAAATGTCCATATGGGCGGAGCTCCTGAAACTGAGAATGTATGGGTCTATTGTTTGTTGACTGATAAAAGAGGAATCTTATCGTACAGACGGAACTCTAATGAATGATGCGGAAGCTGCAGAAGGCACGGTGGATTGAAGTTGACGAATGTATGGATAGGAATAATATTAGTGTTTTAGCAAAAGACCCACCTATTTCAAGGAGGGAGCAGTCGTCAGGCAGTGCTCCCAGTAGTGCGTGTGTGAGAAGGCTGGGCTCAGGCAGCAGCTGATACTCGTGCTTTACTCGTCCTGCTTCAGCGATGTCCAGGACGCATGGCTCCGGTGAGCTCTGATTGGACGAGCTGCCACTTCCCGCACTCCCGGCCCCGCCCCCTGCTCCACCGTCCAGCAGCTCTAGGCCGCAGTACTCTCCCGCCTCGCCCGGAGTCAGCGGCAGGTCGAAAAGCAGGCCATCGGGCAGCGTGGCGATGTCATCCAGGTCACTGAGGGCCACACTGGAGCCCCCGCTGCTGTACGAACGGCTGTGACCGCTGTCCTCGCCCGCTTCCTCGTGCTCCCGGGTCAGACCCCCGTCCAGGCCGGTCAGGCAGTCCTGAGACAGCTGCTGGTGCCGCTGCACCTCCGCGTACAGGCTGTCGCGCTGCTTCTTGGACATACGGCCAAACTTCACAGCTACAGAGGGTATAAAGAGATTAAAATTAGGGATGGAGATTTTTTCCAACAATACGTAGTGTTTTATAGCACTTGGTATCGGTTACTGATGTACTTATTATTCTATTAATAAAACATGCACACAAAAAGGAAAGAAAAGAATAAACACTGTTTTATTATTCTATATAATTTGCTGACAAGGAAATATTGCAATATAATCTAAGGAACACCTGCACTCTCTCCACCTTTAGTGAATCTTGTGTGTAAGCAAACAAACACCTGTTGCGTTCTGAAAGTTTGTGTATAAACACAGTCCTGCCAGGGGCCAAGACCAGCCACAGAGAGAGAGAGAGAGAGAGAGAGAGAGAGAGAGAGAGAGAGATTTTTAATCACTTATAATCAAATGCTGTTCAGAACCTGTCATAAAGGGGCATCCCTAGTTAATATTTAAAAGGGGGAAGATAATAAAAATTATAAATAAATTATCAAATGGATCATTTACTCAAACATTGCAAATGGGACCACCAGCAAATATAAACAGGATGAAAACTGATCTACTCTGGCAGTTCAGAAAGAAAGTGTTTAGGTTTTGGGCTAGTGTTTGTCTATAAAGGCCTTTACTAAGGACTGGTCATTTCTAATTTCTTTTTTGACTCTTAATTTAATGAGGCTACAGAAAAGCAGGAGTGGATCCCTTAATTTCGACATCACACAGGCCAAGTAAGATCATATATCTAAGTGCTATGACAGTATCTGTGAAGGTTCTCATTTACCCAGGTTACTGAAATGTCAAGTCGTGGTATAAGAGTAACTTCTTGTTGTCAGGTAAGATTGTGATTGTTGCAAAGCTAATGCAGAACAACCAAATGTAACACTTCACAGGACTGGATGATCTGCTGCAAGCTGGCCCAGTGGTTCTCAATAGACCCAGGTCTCAGGGACCTCCAGACAGTCTACAGTTTTGTAGACCATCTGAGGGTCCCTCAGGACCAGGCTGAGAACCACTGGCATAGCCTGCAGACCTGTTGGCTAGCATACAGGTTTAAAGTAGGGAATAACCCAATCACAGTTGTGTGTGCCTGGACATGCCATGTATTGTGCATCATAGTGAAATCCTACAAGTAAACACACACCATCACAAACACAGATCCTGCAGGAGATTTCACCCAACACGTCGCTTCAGTTTCAACATGACACACTGAGGGCAGCTTGCTCAGGGCATCACCTAATTGCATAAATAAAACACACCCTGAACCGCAAGACCTCATGTCTCATCTTTCCTTGTGTTCTTCTCATGTCTGGCCTACATCTCTTCGGCACGTATTGCTCTCTTTAGGCCGGTGTTTGCCATACCTGATCTAGTTTCCATTTTTTCTCTAATAAATTCAGTTAGTTGACAAGCCCGGTGACCAACAGTCTGTGTGTGTTATCTGGCATTAACACACAGTCTGGTCTACGTGTGTGTTCTATGGATTCTGATCATTCTGAAATGTGTATATTAGCTCAGTCCCTGTGCTGAGATGTTCACACTGACTCACCGTCTCGGCTCATCCCTAGCGCCAGGCACTTCTGCAGACGGCAGTGCTGGCAGCGGTTACGGTTGGTGCGGTCAATCAGGCAGTTCCTCTGCCGAGAGCATGAGTACATTGCATTGTTTTGTTGGCTGCGGCGAAAAAAACCCTGCAAAAAGACAAGAAAATGTAGTCATCATTCACCAGTAATTTGGCAGCTCCAATGAGTAAACTGGATTTGGTTGTTGGTCAAAAAGAACATTAACTAGTCTCAAATCAGGTGAGAGAACAAAGTAAAACATCTTTACTGTAACAAAACCACAAAGGGTAACATGCAGGGGCAACTGATTTTAAAAAAATGACAAGAAGCTGATTAGTACTTCTGTGGAGCCAAGAACACCATCTAAATGTTTGTAAGAAAATCATAAACTAGCTCAGATGTGGCTGATTTATATCTAGCCCAAGCTGTGGATTTCACACGGCCTGTGATTCCATGTTAACTGTACTGTGATGTGTTACATGCAGTGAAACTCCCCCTAGATTCCATAGAGTCCATGATGCCTAGCTCTGTGGAAGCTCTGTGAAGCTTGTAATTGCTTTTAACAGATATCCAAGTAAGATATTGCTGTTCTACAGAGTCCTAATGATTTGATTTGATAGAGGCAGGTCTATTTACTTGTGACAGCCATTAGTTAATGGTGCAAATCAATATGCAAACATTTAAATGCCAATTAAAGATACTTAGACATCCCATAACACAGTTCCACTGCTGTAACTGGGAAAGGACTATCAAACGTGATGCTACAATGAGGTATTGACAGACGATTTTGTTCATAGTCCTTTTATTTAATAATATGACCAATCTTGACTGGCAAAATGCATAAAAAGGAAAAAAATTGGAAGTATGTATATCATGAAATGTTCACACAATGGTGTAAAATGTTAAAAGCAACCACATCGACCAGGGTTTTGCTCGTATAAAAATTCCATTCTGTTCCTTGTGCTCACAGAGGGAAGAAAACCTTTTACATTACATCTTGAACCGGAGAGTGACATGCCTTGGGGGAGGCAGAAGTGCAAGATTAGATGGATACAATTTCTACCTTGCAGCCTTCGCAGGTGATAACACCATAATGGATCCCGGAGGACTTGTCCCCGCAGATCTTACAAGGAATCACCTCTATTTGAGCTGTGAATGAAAAGACACAGGACAATATTAGACCGCTGCCTGCAGGGAAGTCACAATGGAGGGAGCCACACTGAACGGTTAGATAAGAGGAGTTATATTTTGTTTGTTTTGTGCCTCTGAACGGTCTAATTTGATGGCTTCTTCCTAATTGTCCCTAAATGTGAGCTGTACATTTGGACGGCGCACTTCAAAGCAAGCCATTATGACCAATGCTGTCCTCCCAAAGCCAAATGGTGAAGCAATAAAAAGGAGAAATAGGAACCTGTCATGTACCCTTTTCAGACAGTGTTTCAGACCGAGAATAACAAAGATTCGCCAATGGCTTAAGTGCACCCTTTTAGACAATAAAAAAAAGAACAAAACTATCACTGTCCTCTGACAGTGATTCACTGAGAGAGCATTAATGGGAATAAAACAGAGTGAGGTGGCAGAGGTCAGTTTCTCAACAAGAGCTTATTAATTTGTGATGAACCACTTTATGACAAAACTATCCATTTAATTTGTTATGAACAGAGGAAGTCTGCTAATAGTTTATGTGCTTCTAACAGGAGAGCTTTAAAAAAATTATATAGCTGCAGCGCAGCACTGTTAAAGACAGGGGGAAAAGATGTAATGCAGTGCTCTTGGAGTGAAAATCACTCTGGCCTCTCTATCTCGCTCTGTCACTCCACCCAAAGAGCGTCATATCTCTGTCACCCCTCACAGGCCCCCAGAGGACAGGTTGAAATGGCTTTTAATGTGAAGTAGGAGAACATGAAATCCTGCTCCGAAATGAGGAACGAAACAAGCTGCTTTGTTTGACTTCATTTATATTTTAAACACTTTTAGTCCAAAAATATGTCCATCGCTAATACAGGTGTGTAATTTCTCACATATGGATTATATAATCTCCATAAAAACAGCACTGATGATAAAACAGGACTCTCTGGAGCAGCCACACATGAGCCTGAGGTCACTATATCGAATTCCAAGTGTTGGCTAGAGGGGTGTAAAGCCCCCCAGTGAAACTTGAGTGATTGAGCTTCATTGAATACCTTTGGAATGAGTTGGAGTGGAGTTTGTGATCCAGAAGTAATCATTCAACATCATTACCTAACCTTACTAATGCTCTTGTGGCTGAATGCAGTCAAATCCCCACAGCAATGTTCCAACATCCAGTGTAAAGCCCTTCTAGAAGAGAAGAGGCTCTTACTGCAGAAAACAAGAGGCCAAACTCTCCCTATTACTATATGTCAGTTTTTGGACATATAGTGTATACCGAGTGCTTTGCATTGCAAGCACATTTGTGAAAATTAGAAATTCTGCACTCGCTCTACACGTGCACGATTTGCCAGTTATCCTAACCCTACATACATATTTTATACTATATATGAATTATTAAACTATTTCCTTTCAAACTTAAAGCAGTTTAGTAACAAAACAGCGTGTTATACTGTGTGAATGCTATAAAATGCATTGTATCATAATCATTATGGTGTATTATGTAGTGAATGTTATAAAACCCCCTTTTTAAACCCCCTGAAACGGTCCTACATTCTTTATTCATTTATTTTGTGTCTTTTTGGGCCCGCAAATATCGCACAAACAAATATGCAGCAGGAGAGCCACAAAGAGTACTGTTTCCTTTAAAACTTGGAGCAGTATAGTATCAAAACAGCATGCAATAATGTTGTAAAATGCATTACATTATAATTTACACTGTGCACCATAGTTTTATACAGTGAATGTTATAAATTCACATTTTTAAATACCTGATCTGTCCTACATTATTTATTCATTTATTTTGTGTCTTTCTGGGCCCACAAACATTGCAAACAAAAACTTGAAGCAATGTTATAATGTTAAAAAATGCGTTACCTAGTAATTTTCATGTTATATAGTGAATGTTATAAAACACGTGAATCCGTCCTACTTTCTTATATTCGTATATTTTGTGTCTTTCTTTGGCCCCACAAACAAAAAGGCTGCACTACCCAGCAGTGGGTTTGTGATTCTAAAGGAGAAGAACTAGTAATTCGAGTTCATAATGCCTTCTCATAATTAAATAACATACATAATGACTTTGCATTCCTTGTGGAGGCAGCACGAACCACAAAAACATGCAGTGACAGGCGAACCTTGAAAAAAAAAAAAGGGAAAAAAAACGTGTCCTCCATTTTGTGTCCCCTCCCTGTGAGAGAGAAAAGCAATGACCGAGCCTGTGTACACATGCAATGGAAAAATCTGTAAAGCACCACGCCTCCCTCTCCCTCCCTCTCCGTTGCGAGTTATATAACCGCCGTCTGCCTGCATGCCTTCAACACAGCCATTCAGTGGGGGGTTGGTCTGGTGACGCAGCAGAACCTGCCCACTCCTGACTCGTGCATGCCCATTGGCTGCGGTGCGGAGAGCATGCGTGTGATTGGCTGATCGAAACGTCACTCAGGTGTGGCTGGCTGTCAGCCCATGTGCACTCACTGCCCTACTGACACACTTTCCCCATTGAAAAAAGGGGGAGGTGTGTGGGAGGCAGCTCAGCTCCAGCCATTTGAATAAGCTTTTCCTTTTTTTCCCCCCTTTCTGTTAAGGTGGAACTCGGCTCACGCGCGTTCGACACTGTAGGTGTCATTTAAGAGAGGGAAAAAAAAGCTTTAAACACACAATAATCTGCCACCAAGCTAGAACCATAAATGTAAATGAGAAATTTCTGTCTGTCACTAGAAAGCCATTTGATCTGCTCCGCAGATG
Organism: Brycinus macrolepidotus; assembly: GCA_037974445.1. Lineage (NCBI taxonomy): Eukaryota > Metazoa > Chordata > Actinopteri > Characiformes > Alestidae > Brycinus > Brycinus macrolepidotus. The sequence continues at coordinate 35,831,491 of JBBPCZ010000042.1, forward strand.
GCTATTTGGCCCTCCGGTGGGTCAGATGATCACAGTCATAGGAAGTTATTTAGACCAGACTGCATCGGTTTCTCATGTCTACGGACCTGGGCCGCCCTCGTAAAGCTATTTCTGCTCTCTGGCTTCGGCCTGCAAAGCAGCGGGAAGGCACACGGCTGAGGTTACGGGGAAGAGAGAGGGGTACAGGCTTCAGTTCTGCAGGTGGAGGAAGAAGTGGGCATGAAACAGTATCCTATTCTCGCCACTGAACTTTCCTCAGAACATATTGACCAACACACTACTCTATTCTAAACACACTGTTTTTCCTAGTTATCGTGTCTGGTGAGCAAGCAGCTCACAGACACGCAGGACTGTTATGGCTATGCAAAAACTGGAATAGTTTAGAATATACAGCAGTGTATAATAAAAAAAAAAAAATGGGGAAATTTACATGACGATGGCCTACCATGAGGAAATGTGAGCTATGTAACTTAATAAGGTTACCAGAAGGAGAAGACAAATCAGGTAAGATAATAGACAACGATACGACTATAATTGAACACATATTATCATATGGGAAGGAGCTTGTTCCACTAGCGACGGTGTACCAGGACGTGCTGTCCGTGTTCAGGTCCGTTTCTTTGAGTACAGCGTGCTACTCCAACACTCTTTGACTTTCACTCAAAGGTCAGAGGTGCGGGAAAATAAACATCAATGTAAATGTGTGATACCGTGTGCACCTTCGATCTGACTGCGGGGCGTGAAGAGGAATAAGAATGCACTAATGTGCACAGCAGTCCCTACTGTGCTTAAAAATTAGCGAGCAGGGTATCAGTGGCGCGTTTACTTTGATGCCGATGAATGCATAACGTCCCTGATAAATAATTAAATTATTATATAAGGCTCTTTCAGACTGTCTTGAGTGTATGAACAGAAAGCGTCCCTCACTGAGGGGTAAAAAGACATTATTCTGTAAATTAGGTCTAAGCTCGAAGATCAGCATCCCCTATGTAGGCCACTGGAAAGATCAATGACCTGCAAGTCACCGCTCGTCTCATTTATTGAACTCATAACCCAGCCGAAAGGCCCGGGTCACGGCACATGAGCTGTAGCTCGCAGGTGCTGCCGCGGTCAGGTGTGTGTGTGTGTGTGTGTGTGTGTGTGTGTGTGACAGTGATAAAGTTATCTGAGCGAGCGTGCCAGTCAGTGTGTCAGGGAGGTGGCGGTGAGGCCTCGGTCACTGAGGAAAGGGGCAGGTGTGCTTCTTGTGCACTTTAGAACTCGGTGATACAAGAGCGAGAAGCTAATGAGTCAAAAAACAAGCTTGCAGGGCCTACAAGCTCCACCAGGAACGCAATGGGACCCTCAATGGGAATAACGAGGCCTTCCTGTTCTTTTGTGCTCCGCTGAGATGGTCATGCGGTGTTTACATTACACACAAAATGCTTGAGTAACACGCGTGTAAATTTGATTTCGTTTAGTTTAAGAGATTTTGTCTGAATGTACGCAATAGTAGAGGTTAAGCTGGGTGTCAAGATACTTTCACGATACATGATCTGTTACAATTGGGCATGGGTCTTCACTCTTGAATATTCATTGAAATGTAAAAACAATCTACCATTTTTTCTAAAAAAAAAAAAAAAAAAAAACATATATTTTCCCATGTTTTAAGCCGCCACCACTGCCCACTAACACCCCAAAAGCACTGACGATATCCACAATACGCTCAGAAAACATACAGGTATGTAATTTTTCATGATACGGCCAAATCCTCGGTCAAGGTGCCATTCAGATGGCAAAACAGTTCTATCAGAGCATTCCACTGTAATAACGGAAAGTGCACAGTAGTTTCCTTTTTTCTGGACTGTGTGATACAGTAACGTACATTCAATAACTTACAGTACTGTGCAAAAGTCTGTGAAAATTGTATTTAAAACCTATTTAGCTGAGCAGTATGTTTTTAAATGCTAATATTAGAATATATACAAATAATAATACAGTAAACACTGATTTTATGTGCATCTGTGTTTGCTTAATTATTTCTAGACCTCTCCTCATGAAAGATCAGTATTACACTGTAGTTCCCATCAAATACCTCAAATACCTGGTTCAGTTCAAACGATACTCCATTAGATTAAATCAGGAGCGGCTGATGGAGTTTCACAAATCCAGGCGACTGAGGTGAAATCTGGAACCGAACCTGTGTTCTTCTAACCAGCTCACAGAATATCAAGTACTTTGTACAAGGAAATCTTGATATTATTTAATGCTTTCTTGTTCGTTTGGATTTATTCTAATGGTAACTTCTGTATTTTCTGTATTTTACTGCTCAGATAAATGGCTTTAAACTGTTTGTACAAGACTTCTGCACAGCACTGCATGTACCAAAATTATGGTACATAATTACCAAAAGTATGTTTGATCAATTTCAAAATTCTAAGATAAAATTAAACAAATATTGAAACTTGGTGCCGTTGTATCAATATAATATTACGCAGAAAATATTGTGATACTAGACCGTACTGATTTTCTCTCCCACCTCTTCCGCTAAGTCAGCTGATACTCTTTTTGGTTCCAATTCTCCTCATGTAACCCATTACTGAAAACGGCAGCAATACAAAGCAATATCTCTTCTCGTGTTGGTTAATGATTAGCGCTGTACAGAGATTTGTTTTTGCCCTGAAGCGGATCACAATAATTCTCTTGTTTGTGCCTTGTTAGATCAGGCAAGGTGCCAATTCATATCTGATTTAAAACATAATTAAACACACATTCCCCTTTTGCACCATCACAACACCACACCCACGGAGCAACAAAACAACGGCGAGATACAGTTCTGTGTGACTTTAGATCTGATAATAAAAACCTGCTAACAGAGACAGAGGCTGACATACAATCATATGTCACATTTTATTTACATACACACTTGTGTGTGTGTGTGTTTGTGTAATA
>JBBPCZ010000042.1:35834596-35850327 GCA_037974445.1 Brycinus macrolepidotus
ACACATATACATATATATATATACATATATATATATATATATATATATATGTATATATATAGACAGGTATATAGATATATTGTATGCTCTACAGAGAACAAAAGTCTGCATTTTACTGCACATTAACTATTTGTTTGCTGAATTTAACATACTGGGGGAAAAAAACATGAAATGTACCATGTGCAAAAATGACCGCACTTTTATATTCAATGTTCTAGTCGTTCATCAGCAAATAAACAGAAAATGTGTCTGAAATTTGAAGAAAATTAAAAAAAACGAAAGATGAAGGTGAAGTGGGACTCATGCTGCAGCCCCTGCAACAAACCGCATGGAGCTGCACGAATCTGGCTAAGCCACGCCCCTGTGCGCTGAAGCACCGCCCATGCTCCACCCCTGACTCCGCCCTCCCTCTCCCTCCCACATGGGGCTGACAGATCTGGGTCAGTGGAACAGGCAGCTCACACAGCCTGCCATGCTGCTCTCTGCAAACAAAAACACGCAGTCCACACGAGAGAGGAAGGGACTGACTCACATAGAGAGCAGAACTCACCCAGCGTGTGCATTTAGTCACCCTGGCGACCAAAAAAAATACACTGGATCAAACATCCTCATCATGCATCAATACACCAACCCATATGCAATAATACACATCATCTATAATTTCCATTTTTTTAAGGCTACACTATCAATTACATGGACTCACCACCCATCACGTTTACATATTTCCACTAACATTAATTGCCCCCTATTACGTAACATCAACTAGCTGTCGTCACCCGTTACCTGCCTGTTTATCCTAAAGTGTTTTTCCTTTTTTTCCAATGCAAATGCAAAAAATGCATCCCTCCGTGGATTTAAGCATCTTGCAATTTTTTGTATTTTTTCCCCCAATGCAAATACAAAAAATTATGCATCCCTTCTTGCATTTAAACAGGCTGCACTGGGTAGGACAAAAGATTAAAAATAAAATAACCTCGTTTAAAAATGCTCAAGGGTGGAAAACATGAGACAGAGATGTAGAAACAGAGTTAAGCTCGTCGTGGAAAAAGAAGAAAGGCAGAAAAGGATTAACAGATCCGCGTTGCGTACTTAGAAAATGCTTGAGCTCGAAAAAAGTGAGCGTACTTTCTGAATCTGAGCATGCGCACAACACGTGAGAGAGAGACAAACAAATAAACAAACACAAATGGAACGTTCGCTCCTAACGGCAAACGCGACGACTTTCTACCGAAAATAAAGGCATTTTCGTGTTTTTAATACCTTGGATTTGCACTGAGATACAAAGTGAAGAGACTTACCTCTCATTTTTTCAGTTTTCTTCCCAAAGTCCGCGATTTGCGGGCGAGTTTTTAAAAGAAAATAAACAAAATTACACCAAAAAGTTGGAAGGTGAGCTAAGTGGCTAGCTTAAGACAGCTAGCTAAAAATAACCTTTCGAGCATTATAGAAAGCAAAAAGAAGAAAATAAATCCTGGAAGTTGACTAAATAGTCCCTCGACCGTCTCTCTGGAGCTCAGAGTGCTGAAAAATGAGTTCTGTTCGTCTTTTAGCTCCGTTTTTACTACAAGCTGGGCGCAAGTGTGGCTAGTCTCCGCGGGCTCTCTCCGTGTTAGCTCTGCCTGCCTCTCAGTCTACCCTGCTAACCTACTTTCTGTCGCATGGACTCTCACATGATCTTCACACACACACACACTCCCCGCCTCTCTCTCTCTCACACACACACACACGCACACTCTCCTCACGGGGACGCGCATCCCGCCGCCTCTTAAGGTGGAACTGCCAAGTCAGCGTTAGAGCATTACACAGGATAAAACACAGCAAGAATAGAAGAAACCAGAACAAGAAACCTTATTGACTGAAACTGCTTGTGTCATGACAAGAACAATATAAAATATAACGTCTAATTCAATATAAAATATGTAGCATGAAGACAAGAATTCAGAATCAGAAACCTTGATCGATCCCTGAGGAAATTGCTTATGTTATGACTGCGCAGACACACAGGGACACAGAGACAAGAACAGTATCTAAATAAAGTCTAAATATAAAAATCTGTAGCAAGAACATCAGAAATCAGAATCAGAAACTTTATTGATCCCAGAGGAAACTGCTTATGTTATGACTGCACAGACACAGAGACAAGTACAATATAAAATATAAAGTCAATCAATATAAAATCTGTAGCAAGAATTCAAGGAATCAGACACACAGGGACAACAATATCAAAGCAATAAAGTCTAAATCAATATAAAATCTGTAGCAAGAATACAAGAAATTACAGTCAGAAACCTTATTGATCCCATTGAACAAAAGGAAACTGCTTATGTTATGACTGCACAGACACACAGGCGAGTACTATATAAAATATGAGGTCTAAATCTGTAGAAGAACATTAAAAAACATTAAAATCACTAAACCATTAAAGAGTCTGTAGAAAAAACACAATATGAAATACACTGACATATACACAAATGCTGGGTATTAATACTATAGATAAGTAACTTACAGTTGTGAATTACTAATAACACAAAAGGTGGTTAGGAGTGTATTACTGCACATAATAGAGATCAGTAGTATATAAGTAAAACTGACATAAGTAGTGATATTTCACATTGTAAGACTATTGCCCATAATAAGATATTGTACATAATAATGGTTAGCACCCATTTAGAAAACTTCACGTGGTAGACTATTGCACATCATAGCAAGATAGTAATGCACATAGTGATACACATAATGATAGTTATTTAAACCCGGTAAGAAGATGTTTTTATTTTTTGTACAAATTGAAAGACACAGAAAATGCTGTGTTGACGCAATGGACCAAAGTAGACAGTGAAGCTTGGGTTTCAAAAGTGCAGTTGAAAACTACTTTATCCTTTTCAGGGTTTGACAATGTGAGTAATCACCGTATTATTTTCCCCCCCAGAGCCGTTTAAGCTTGCTTAAGATTGACAGACAGATCTGAACATGTCCTCTATATGAAACAGTAGGGAAGGGGTGTAATCAACACAGCAAAATCTGCACCTGAAGAGTGAACGCTACTGTGGAGCATATATATATATATATATATATAAAATGAACCACACGACTATGTCTAATATTACATGCACACACACAAGTTTTCCTTATTAACACTTTGTATTTGGGCAGCTGGTGGAATAGTGGTTAGGGAACCTGAAGGTCTTGGGTTTGAATCCCAGGACTGCTAGTGGCACCTCAGAGGTACCCTTGAGCAATGTTCCAGGCTGCCTGCTGCTTCACATGGGTTAAATGCAGAGAAAGAATTTTGTGCTGTTCACACTGTGTGCTGTGGTGAGTTCACGTATGACAAATGGTCACTTCACTTCATATAGAGTGGGACCACACAGACACACATATATATATATGTATGTATGTGTGTGATCCCACTCTATATAGAGTGCTAATAAAGAACACTTGTGTGTTTAATGTCACACACACTAGTGATATTTAACACATTGGGGCTTTTAATACTCCTAGTGTTGTTTGTACTCCAGTACCAACACCAGAAGTCCCCCCCCCCCCATAGTTCTGATGGTCTGTCCATCACTGCTGGAGTGGATACGTTTAACAACCCTGCCTTTTTTTACGCTGGTGATTTTTTATTGTGTAATAACCCCAGCTGTTCTGGCAGCTCGACAGAAACCTTGAGTATTTGTCACACACTGTGGGGCTTTATTATTGGAAAACAAAAACGTGGCGCTGAAAGGCTCTTTCTCTTCTTTTTTCAGGGGAAAGAAACCCGTGCTTATCACCTGTGAAGCATGCATTGATTTAGGCCTTTTGAATGAAGCACCATTCCAGCCACTTATGCTTTTATGTGTGTGTGTGTGTGTGTGTGTGTGTGTGTGGGTAGGTGTGTGTTTATTATGCATTATCAAAATCCAAAATGGCCACGATGACGAGGAAACAGCGCAGAGAGCATGTGGGAAGGCTTGGTGATGCAATTCACTGGCAGGGGTCTGTTATGAAACAGAGAGAAGGAAGATTACAGTAAGTAGGTTACTGGAGCAGCGCTGGAGTACACAGTGTGATTCTCTCTCTCTCTCTCCCTCCCTCCCTTCATCCTGCAGTGTATTCCTCACTCTTTGTCTCTGCCATCGTTCCATCTCCACCCATCCCTTCCTCTCTCGCTCTCTTTTGTCTGCCTGTCTGAATCTCTCTCTCAGTTCGTTCTTCACAACTGAATCACCTCTCTTCCATTCCCCATTCCATCTTTTTTTTTAGTTATTTATATTATTCTTTTTGCATACAGTGTGTTTATGTCTCCAGCGCCCTGGCCCACCCCACCGTCTTTAACCAGGCATTCTCTGAGACATATTTCTCAGGACAAAAAGCCCTGGGATCCAAAATTGCCTTAAGTAGTCCCATAGTGTTCCCTCACCTAAACGCATTGATCATTGCATTCATTTCTCTCTGCACGATTAAACACAAAGGCAACCTAAAAGGGTTATCTGGAGTAATGCCTCAGAAGAACTACTTTGGGAAATAACGATTCAGTGGGCGGCTATTTAAAAGGTCATTGTTTTTGAATGGTAATGTTATATGTGATGGTAAAGATCCTACGCTTGATATGCAAGCTCCATACCAGTTAAAGATTTTTTCCTAGATCTAAACCTCCATGCCAAGAGCCATTCAGGAAACTTTATTTATACAGAGTTGGGGCTTTTTTGAATCCTTCCATTTTTGTTCACTCCCCCCCCCCCCCCCCCCCGCCTCTCCTGTCTAGCTAATAGCAACAGCCGTGACACTCTGACCCCAGGCCCTTACATAACTGCATACTTACAGAAATGGGAGGGAGGGGCTGGGGCGGCGAGAGGGGAAAGCAAACACTAGAGATAGATTCTATTAAAGCCACAATCAGGAATCAGTGCATCATTGCTGTTTGTTCTGCGCCAACAGAGGCTCACAAACTGTCGCTACAGGGCCGCGCCCCCTCATATCAAACATCGTGAGCTGTGAACAGGCCATCCTGTCCATGAGTGCCCTCGGGTGTATTCCCTGCAGTTCCTGATAGGACACCGGAGCGCCTGTTTATGAGGAATCAAAGAGATGGAGAGATATGAGGAGAGAGATGGAGAGATATGAAAAGAGAGGTGAAGGATAGGTGTGGGTCACTAATCAGACACATATATAGTTTCATTCAAATCATACAAACACATGTCATTTATAATCTCTGGATTCAGAACATGTTGTCCAAATGTTTAGAGACGCCTGCTTATCTGTTTCCTAAAAGCTTTAAAAGGAGAGTTTGTTCCTCATTTGCTGTAGTAACAGCCTCTACACTTCAGCGAAGGCTTTACACTATATGTTGGACCATTGCTGTGAGAATTTGATTGCATTCAGCACAGAGAGCATTAGTGATATGAAGTAGATATGGAAAGAGAGGTGAAAGATAGGTGCGGATCACTGAAAAGACATAAATAGTTTCACTCAAATCATACAAACACACGTCATTTATAATCTCCGGATTCAGTGCATGTTCGTCCAAATGTTTACAGACGCCTGCTTATCTGTTTCCTCTGAAATCAAAAGCTTTAACAGGAGAGTTTGTCTCCCATTTGCGGTAGTAACGGCCTCTACACTTCAGGGAAGGCTTTACACTGTATGTTGGACCATTGCTGTCAGAATTTGACTGCATTTAGCCCCGAGAGCTTTAGTGAGGTCAGATAGTAATGTTGGCTGATTAGTTCTGGACCACAAACATCACTCCAGTTCCACTGCCGTGTACACAATTGTCAGTAATGGGTGTACCATGTAACTTAATTCGTTCAATAGAAGCACTGTCTGGATACTTTTGGACATTATAGAGCATGTATTTTATATGAGCATGTATAAAAACGGTTTAGCCCTCTTTGTAATTGAAGCCGTTCTTTGTAAAATCATAGATCCCATACACACCTTTTTGCTTTCTCACTCTTTCACTTTCTTCCCTTCTCTCTCTTTCTCTTTCTCTCTCTCTCTCTCTCTTTCAGGGTTCCAGAGGGATTATGGGTGAATCCCGCTCGCGCACTGCGGTATAATCCTCCTACACCCCCCCCCCCCATTAATCCCTTGCTTTTCTCCTCTTTCCAAAGTGCTCTAAGCTGGTCCTGCTTGGGGCTGTAATCTGATGTGCCCTTCAGGACTACGCAACCAGGTCAGTGTGTCAGGAGAGCAAGGTAAAACCTGTTCCATCGTTCCTCCTTCCTCTGGTCTTTTTTGTGTCATCTCTCTATTTGTCCTTCCCACAGTTGTCTTCTTTTCTCTATTCATTCCATTCTCTCTGCCTGGCATCCTGACTGTTGATGTCATTTTTTTTTTTTCCAGAATGGCCACCCGACAATTTTAAAGTTAACAACCTTTTGACACTCTTCCTTTTTTCACTCTGCTTCAGGATTCTGGGTTAATGGCCGCTGCTTGTAACGTAATCATGGGTGGGTCAAATGTGGAAAGACACTTGTCCGAACAAGCGTAGCCTGGTTATCCGCTAGATTAGCGTTAATGTTAGCTAATTCACTGATAGCGTGATAGAGATAATAACTAAACAGCCAGCTATAGCAATTAAGCCGGTGTTACCCGGTGAAATGAGCATGAAGTATATTTTTTGGTGTTTTTGGATAAGATGGGGAAGATGTTTCATTCTTGATGGCATTCATAAACGATCAAAAGTACGCAAGATAAAGCATCAGATCTTTTTTGTTTGTTTCATTTCTCCATTATTTGATTGATGTTGCTGTGGAACATACTGAGACTTGTTTTTGGGTGGTGCCAGGTATTGGTTTTGCCAGTGCTTCTACCTTTGCCAAATCTTCAAGCTCATAACTCACGACAGAGAGCCAGTAGGATTTTCCTGCCCATTTTGTAGCACTTGATCAAGAAGTGAGCGCCATTACCGAGAATATCCTCTAGGATGGCTCAGTTAAAATGACCCCAGGGAATGTTAAAGGAAACTCTCTGTTAAATGTTAAAGGAAACTCTTGGTTTATTGGGTTCAAAGCAGGTTCAATGTTTTGACAAGACCTCTGGAGAAACCTTTTCTACTGAGACAGCTCTGCCCACAAGGCTCCAATTGCCCCCTGGCCTTAACAAATCCAATGGGGTCCTGAAGGACGTCTGGATCCAGAACTTTGGCTTTGCATCACATACCAAGGCCATAAGGAGTTTTTTAAAAGACTAACTGCTGCATCTAAAGATGCTGTGTGTACTACATTGCTCTTTTCTTTTCATTCCAGGACTGAGATGTTCTTTATCAGAGCACCGTAAAGGAGTAGTTTAGGGAAAATCAAGTTTACAATCCTCCCCTTAACCCAAATGTAGTGTCACTATATACTTGCCTTAAAATTTGTCAGGTATTCTCAAACAAACTTGCTTGTGGGGTTTCTGACATTTTATGGCACACTGGTAACTATGAGCAAAACTTCAGACTTCTAGATGGGCGCTACTAATGTTTTGAGTTGTCTGTTTCAGAAGCCAGAACCTACTGCTGTCAGATTACTCTTAAAGAGTCAGTTCATCATTGGTGACTTTCCTGTAAAGATCAGCACCAGTAGTCAGTGAAATTGTTCACGTTGGATCTGAGTCGTGCGACTGGAACGGGCCATCCACGGTTCCGCTTCACGTGTTTAATTAGTAGTTTTGCTTCTGGATAAATCTCCACTTAAAGAAATCAGAGCTAAACTCAACAGTGACGTTGCGGATGTTAAATCAACTACGTCAGTCAGTATGATCACATTCACCGTGATGCGAGGAGGCAATTACTCGTCCTGGATCTGCAAAATTGCTTTGAGACGCTTCATAAAGAAGACACCTGAGGTGGTGCAGGCATGATTTCTCAATTTGCCAACTCAAAGCCAACGGCAAGCCTGCCCAATTGTAAAAGAGGTCAATTTTGACAGTCCTCGTTTTGGACTTCACTTTAATCTCAGTTTGTAAAATACCGCACTGGCATTAAACTGAAACGACAACATGACTCAAGAACCATTTTGGAACCAGCAAAATGGTTCGAAAACAACAGTTCCGAGAGTATTGGTGGATGGAATACTGAACACAGTCTTTTTCAAATGCAAGAAGCTTTCTTGGTAGGCTCTTGGTTCTTGAGTCACGTTCTAGGAAAAACCTTTGATGGTATAGAAACTTCACATTATTGGAGATTCTTTCCATTCTAGGTTTTTTAAACTTTAAAAAAGGTCCTTCACACCTGCACATCACATTTATGCAGAAGGTGCATCAAAGAAGCTGTAATATTATTTAAGGAGGTTCTAATGTAGTATGACACCAAAGAACACTATATGTGTCAAAAGGATCATTTTCACCACTTTGTTACACCGTTATCCTATACAGATGTATGCAAACCTGTTGGTGCCCCTGGTCAGATGGACCCACTTCTGCACATTTTACTGCACAAGTACTGTTTAGTTTAACATTTTAGAAATAATTACACAAAATGTGTTCTCAGTATGTCAGTACAATATAGAAACGATGCCTAAATACTTGCAGAAAATTTCATATTTAAGTTTGTTCCCTGTTGAGGATTCGTTTCACTTTGAAAATGAACAACACATTGACATTTTACTGAGTCTGCTCACACATTTGCATGCGATTGTACTAAGAAGCTTGCCATTGAATCATTTAGGGCAGTGACTAAGGCTTTGAACATGTTGGTGTAGTCAACACAAGCCTGCATGACGAAAAGGGCTCGTACGCTTCTCCAGATCTCCAGATCTCCAGATTTCCCCCCCTCCTAGTGTTTACACAAAAACAAACACCATCTGAACTGTCGATCCCACCCATCCAAGAGAGGTCTGGAGTGATACCCGACACCTTTCTTTTACATTTCTCATATTTTACAGGCACAAAATGTCGCCCAAGATTCACGGCGAGGCAAAAGGCACAACACAAGTGATCTGTTGGCCATTTGGGAGGCAAATTATTTTCTGCCACCGATGGTTCCAGCACCAGCTGAGAGGCAGCAGATGCTAATAGGACTATGTGAGGCATGCAAAAGGGCTGGACTGCCACTCCACGCCGATGCTGCCATGGAAACGGCGCGCGCGTATGTGTGTGCCGTGGCTTGGATGAGTCAGCGTGAGATGCCATGTTTGCCTGACCTATATACACGCCACTGATACACTGATCAAGAGAAATGTATACCTCTCATCACTGCCACCCCCCCTCGCTCTCGCTCATTTGGTGAATGGGGTAAACAGCCTTGCTCTGTCTCTTTAAAGAGCACTTCACTTACTCTCATCTTAAGTACTGTTGATATTAGAACACAATTAAGGAACGCTTCGTTATTTTGAGGCCGTGTGCGTGAAGAGTCGCACGGAAGGAATGTGGAGAGAGAGGAAGAGAAAGGGAGTGGAAGAGGAGGAGTACAGTGAGAGAGGATGGATTTGAAGGATTTACAATAGTCTCTTTGATGTTAGAATCAAGTAAATTCAATGAATTACTCGTTACCAGGATACATACATACATATGTACATACATATATGTATATATATATATATATATATATATATATATTTATATATATATATATAAAGAGAGAGAGAGAGTAGATGTGTGTGTGTGTGGGTATGTGTATTTACTCAACAATACTTATGAACTAAATATCCAACAAATACGGTGTTGAAACAAATCACCCTAGATATTCTTTCTTAGTCTCTAGATACATTATGTATGACCGCCATTCTTTTTTTCCTGTCTAAGCTTTTTTCCATGACATTTTACCTCCTCCTTGTGTACTATAATGTGGAGACAATGCATGAAGCCCAGGAGTAAATCAATTGACTGGAACCGCTGTCATTTAACAGACTATTAATTGACTAATGTGCATCACGTCCCTGTATGACACAGGTAGGGCCATGGGACTTAGGCAGTTGGATTTGAGGAAATTAGCTGAAATAACGGACGAGGAACAAATATCCTCTCTCAGTTTTTACACTGAACGGGTTTCTATTGCTGACAGGATGCAGACATAAAGACTGTTTAAACAAAGATTATTATTCTAAGCACTTAAGCCCCCAATTAAAAGACATCTGCTATGATTAGCCAGTGCAATTCCCACGACAGCCAAACACAACAAGATACAGTGGTGTCTTTCCGTCTCCACAGTGCAGCTGATGGATGAGAATGAATACGACTTAAGACATCAATAACAACGCCAATCAGTTACTGATGCTTAGAAAATCTGTGCCATGCTCGGGAACCATCTAGACTGGTACGGTTTTATTTTTAACTATGTAATTTCTAAGGAAAATATCAGTGATAATCAGTATTCAGCTCACTACCCTCTGTTATTTACAGTATTTTTATTTCATAGTTCAATGTAAGCACTGTATACAGAACTAGCTAGCAAATACATAGGGCTGTGCATCATTGTGTCACACTGAGAACAAAACCGTAGTACCATTTTTGTTGTTGTTGTTCTTCGTTTCTTATCACAATCCGAAAATACTAGCTGCCCTTTATATTGTGGTAAAAGTTATGGGCCCATAGAAACGGTCCAAAATGCCTTTACATTTACCTTTACCTTTCACATTAACTTCCTTTGCAAGTTTTCCTTTTGTAAAAGTTACTATTTTGGACATACAAGGTCAAAAAGTGATGATGTATATATTCCCCTTAAAACACCAGGAGAATTTGATTCTTGCAAAAAGTAGTTGGGTCAGTTGCAGCAATAAGATGTCTGACTGTTTGTGTATGTACTGTTGTATCTATTATACAGTAAGGACAATTTCTGTTCTGTACTATTATCTGAGTGTGTTTCAATAGGCAAACTCATCCTTTTGAGGTTAAGTTGACCGCAATATCCGTGCTGCCCAGAGAAAAAACTATTACATATACAGGACAAGGACAAAGAAAAATCAAGTTTAAAATTACTCCAAGTAATTGTGGGCCAAACCTAGTAGTCCATTCGTAATGAAATGTTTAAACAATGTTAAAAAAATAGGTTTTCATATGGTGGTGACAATGTGAAGACAGCACTCTATTCAGGCCTTAATAATACCTGACTTCAGTATTAACTGATGGATGCATGTGATATCACTGCACTGCTGGAGATCTCCATTAACCAAATTTAAACTCAGTCAAAGGCCAATAAACCCATTACTGACCTGACAAATGTCAGATCTAAACATGTGTTGTGATTCCCTGAGAGGCCCCCCATTCATTTAGTGCAAGGGGGGATTCCTTCTGCTCTCCTAACCCTCATTAGCTCTTTTCTAAACCACAATACTTCAGTTGTCGATATATAGATTTCCCGTCATCACTTGTGGGGGGAGGATGGCGGGCTATAGTAAAGCATCTGAAGATTCAATGGAGGGAGAACAAACAGAACGGGCAGCTAAAGGTTAAATAAATTAGAGGTGTTTATAAGCTATTTGGGATATTACTTGAGGACACACCTCAATATTAACATGTCACATTTTATTTTTCATCCAGTTAGCTTAGCTAAAGGTGACCAGTGGTTTGTATGAATGATTTAGTACAATCGATCGGTTGGTGCTGGACATTAGGTCAAATTTTATGACTCAAATTTAGACATGTTTGAATAGGATTTACTTTCAAACTCTCTTCATATTTTATGATTGTAAAACATGCGAAATGCTTACCGCTGCCATGGATGGACACTTCTCTCAGACATTGTAATACAAAAGGATCCTTTTGTGAAACGTTCAGTTGTGTAAAAGAGAGAAGAAAAAAAAGTTCAGGATGTTCAGGGAACATTCAGTGTCTAGGCGGTGGCCCTGTTTACCTCCAGTTCGGCAATTTCGCAACAATTTTCAATAATCTTTTTTTTCCCCTCATCATCCTGTTTTCATAGCCACGCTCCCATCACCGCACCTCACGCCGAGATCGCCAGTCATGATTTAGCGGACAGATTACACCGTGTCTATTTAGAAAAAATGAAAATAAACCCCTACCAGTCCCCACGCCTGAGACTGCCCACTCAGCTGGAGAATAAACAGATGTACATTTCTTGTTTACAGATAGTGATAATTATCGGAAAACCATTAACATTCCAACACTATCCATACTCTCTTGCTGTGCTCCGTGTGCAGCTTACATGCAGATGTGCAAAGCGTTCGGACGTTCACCATTAAGACGAATGTTTTCTTAGATGAAGTCACTGTCGCCACCAGTCATGCTGCTCCTTTAAGTGCATGCTTGTCCCTCTCCAGACATTTTTATTTAACTGTAAAGGACAGGGTACTATTTTTTAATTGTGGTGCTAGTTATGGGACCAGAAAGATCTGATATTTAGTCGCTAGCGTTTAACAGTTCATGACTCTTTAGCCTTCAGGCTAATTTGGTGAGACTAGACCACCAGCACTTCCTAAGAAGTGATGAGTATAAACTAATAAACGAATACATTAATAAAATAAATTTTGCTTAAAATGATCATACATTAAGTATATTTTTGTTATGAAACAACATTTTCTGACTGAGGAGGAGTGTGTTCTCTTATTGCTTCAGTAATATAATCTAGAATTATATTATACCTAGAATTAGCCTATTGCTTTATCCAATGCATTATAGTACAATTTGTGCATAATCCTAACAGAAAACGTAAACAAATGTTTCTTAAAGTGTAACAAATCGAACCTAGTAGGAACAATTACTACTATATATTTCACAATATTTACTCAGTTCTTAGCAACATTAATATTTGAGTTAGGTATTAAGCCCCACCTACACTGTAGATTTTCAAGTGCATTTTCAAGTATATTTGCCTTTTAATTTAAGACCCATTAAACAGACCCGAAAACATCACACTACACCTCCTGGAAGTCCTAGTTACATCACAGAGTGTTGTAGTATAACTAGGTTTCAGTCAGTTGGAAATGGAAACTAGCTCTATGCTAAGGTTACAGAAAGATTCACTGTAAAAACCGAAAAATACAAGATAAAATTTATGTTAAAGTGTCTGGTTCAAACTTTAAACATTCGTATTTGATTTATGATGGCCAAACATGTTCATATGGATTAAGGATGGGTCATGATTTTCAAATATTCAAATAGACACAGACATTTTAACTCTATTTAAAATGGACTTCATATAAAATGTATATTAAAAGATAGATTTTCCTACCAGAAAGTGGTGGCTATGCACCTAAACACTGTTCGCCATCAATCAACAAAGGGAGAATAAGAAGAATGTGTTGATTCCAGCCGTAAGATGCTGTGCCAACATCCTACGGCTGGTAAAATGTGTCACATGTAACTAGATTTAATTAGATTCTATAGTGTATTCTATCTTATCCAGACAAGCACTGTGAAAAGCATGGATGGGTTTCTCTTTGCGTGTGTGTGTGTGTGTGTGTGTGTGTGTTGGGGACCGAATAGTTTTCAAGGAATATCGAGTATTTTTGCTTGAAATGCCCATACCTAATATGAATCACCATTAGATTCGCTCTACATATTATTAGAATCCCATAAGAGCACTAGTAAAAGGGGTGGTGATGGTCTAGTGCAGAGGTCCCCAACCGCCGGGATCATTTGGTACCGGGCCGCACAGAAAGACAGAATAAAAAATATATTATTGATTATCAGAGTCTGAAAGATCTTTTATTTTGAAAAAACGCTTGTCTCGCTCACGTGATACGGTACATCAAAAATTTAGCCCACAAGCTAGCAAAAATAAGTAAAAAACAAACGTCTTTGTGGAGCTTCTTCGTATTTTTATGCACTTTGTTTTTAGTTGTATCTATACCAGTCCGTGAAAATATTGTTTTACATGAAACTGGTCCGTGGCGCAAAAAAGGTTGGGAACTGCTTGTCTAGTGGGTAGGATACTTGCCTCTGGACCAAGAGGTCATGGGTTCGAATCCTACCTTCAGCATACCACCACTGGGTTCCTGAGCAAGACCCTTAACCCCAAGTTGCTCCAGGGAGACTACGCTGTAGTTAGAGAATGGAAGTCGCTTTGGATAAAAGCGTCTGCTAAATGTAAAAATTAACATACTACAGATGTTTTCCTTATTTTTGATTGTGTTTTGACATTTATGGCCTAAACTAAAGGCCTAATCAGTATCACTGTTATTACTTAACAATACTGATTTGTAGTGGTATTGATATCTAAAAACAGTTACTGGCCATTGTCTTGAACGAATAGTTCAAAATATATAAAATCTGAATAAAATAATATGTTTCCTTTCTGAAAATGTGGTTTCAGTCTGGTTCACATTCACACTGCATTCTTTTGGTAAAAATCTGTTGCATGTAGAACAAATTAGTCAAAAACAGTTCAATCAAATCAAGCAATGTCAGGTTTTGGGATTATGGTTTTAACAAAGATTAGGATGACAAGAAGTTCAATTACTCAGCTCATTTTAGGGAGGGAACTTATACATCAATTGGTTAACCACTACATATGAAGCCTGTGATTACTGTGCTTGGTGTGATATAATTGGAAAATATTGTGGTGCTGAATTTTATTAACATCATATTGCGCAATGTTTAGAACCCTTGGACAGAAGTATCAGGCACCACTGCTGAAACTACCATGCCATCTGGAGTCCCTCAAGGATCCATTCTTGGGCCTTTCCTGTTCAACCTGTAGATGCTTCCTCTGGGCCAAATTCTTAAAGAGAATTCTTGAAGTCCTATCATAACTATGCAGATGACACTCAGATCTATCTAGTTCTTTCACCTAGTGACTTTGGTTCAATAGAGTCATTGTGTTGGTGCCTTGAGAAGGATGCATCAAAACTTTCTCCAATTAAATAAAGACAAAATGGAGATTATCTTGCTTGGGAATAAAGAGGGAAGATCAATTTTCAGTTCCCACCTGGAATCTAGAGCACATAAGATGTCTACCCATGTAAAAAAAATCCTGGCATGATCATAGATGGGGATCTTAGTTTTAGTGATCACATTAAAGCTGTAACAAAGTCAGTATTTGGCACCTTAAAAACA
The DNA here is from genome assembly GCA_037974445.1 of Brycinus macrolepidotus. Lineage (NCBI taxonomy): Eukaryota > Metazoa > Chordata > Actinopteri > Characiformes > Alestidae > Brycinus > Brycinus macrolepidotus. The sequence goes on from JBBPCZ010000042.1 coordinate 35,849,519, forward strand.
TTGCTAAAGTAAGAGACGTTGTGTCCAAACAAGACTTAGAGAAGCTTATCTACGCTTCTAGTTCCTGCAGGTTGACTCTTGCAATGCTCTCCTCACTGGGATTCCCAAAAAGTCTATTAGACAGCTCCAGCACTTCTATACCAGCACTTCTATTGCACTTTCAATCTTCTTTTATTGATTTTCTATGTATTCTTTTAGTTCTTCTATTTTTTTTTATTTTACTTTATTCTAATTTCATTGTTATTCTATTCCTGTAAAGCACATTGTGTACACCTTTGTGTGTGATTATGTGGTATATAAATAAACTCTACTCTATTTTAGTTGAAACCTCAGTTTTGTTGAATTCAGTTACATTGTGTCCGTATTGTGCTTTTGCAATAGACAGTGTCGGAAAGGGACTTTATAAGTTCAGACTAATGGGCAAGCTGGGGACAAAAGGAATGGAGATGAGAATGAAAATACATGAGGAAGAGAACATGAGATCAGATGAGACTTGTACAGCACAAGTTCTAGAGGTACTGGGTGGTCTGGAGCATGTTGCACCAAAGGGCCGATAGGCAGGGTGATGTGCGTTGAGTTAAGTGATGTGGACTTGAATTTATGCCCCCAAGTGAACAATGAAAACTCAAAGAGGGTATGAAGTGTGGTGGGTTTTTTTGTTTTGTCACATTTGCCACGAATATCTTAATATACAGCTCTGGAAAAAAATAAGAGACCACTGCAACTTATTTTTAAATCAGCATTTCTATGAGTATGACAACCATTCCATGCCAGTGTCTGTTAAATTCCTACACAAGCACCTCATTCTG
>JBBPCZ010000042.1:35850427-35875962 GCA_037974445.1 Brycinus macrolepidotus
TCTGCGATTGGGTTCATCCACCACGCTACACTGGTCTAACCGAGGTTTCAGCTTCATTTCTTGTCTGCTCCGTGACACAACCATGCTCGAGTGTAATACGGATCGCCTAGTGTGAGTTCACCCTCAGTGTGACAGTGTAGAAAAAATGTCAATGACTGTTATAAACACAGAAAATTCTGATCCAAGGTCATTGCTTACAACTGCTTTGTGAATACCAGCTCTGGTGTTGTTTGAAATTGTAAACGTGTATGAATTTTTATTATTTACAGTAAGTCATATTGAGGCCTAAATCACATCGACAAGTCTGCACCACCTTAATGAAGAGCTGCATGTGGTTTGGCCTGTGGGGAGAAGTTTTTACAGAAGCAGATTGGGTGGTTATTGACTAAGAGTCCTCCTTAGAGGAGCTTCCATCATGCAGGCTATGATGCTTAGCCTAACAGTTAAAACAGGGGTTCACATGTTTGTTCTAAATGTCTTGATTATGTGAAAAAATATTACACCCAGATCTTTCATGCATACACAAAGTTTAAAAATAATAAAGCACTGAGTTGTGCATTACAATTTCTCGTCCTAACTTGTCTTTTGAATGTATTTTAGCCTGGAAATGTCAATTATTAAGGCTGTACAAGGTGAAAAGAGCAAACCCAAACAATCCAATGTGTTTATTAGAATGATAAAATATCCATGTTGATTTACAGGCCAAAATAAGTGTGTGTGTGTGTGTGTGTGTGTGTGTATATGTGTGTGTGTGTGTGTGTTTTTGCATGTGTATGTGTGTGTGTGTGTGTGTGTGTATGTAACTGAGATTTTAATGGTGCATTCATATACATGTGTGATGAATTTTTAAAAAAAACATTATTCGCTTTATACACTCGCATACATGTATCTTCAGTACACAGGAACATGAAAGGTCTTGGGCTCGACCTCACTATTTCAGCTATGTACAGTTTGCTGAGTCATGGACAGGAACCTTCTAGGCCCTTCGATCAGAAATCAGCAAAACACTGAGTTTTCCTTACAAAAGAAACTCAAAAAACAAGACCCCGTCGATCCCATTTTTTTCCCCCGGACCTTGCCAAGGTCCTCTTGAGGTCCATGTGGGTTCCTCTCGGTCCTAATCATCAACAGATCCTTCTTACAGGGACACAAACGGATCAGTCGTTCAACGTCATATGGTCAAGTAAACTGGCCATCGTTTCGGATCACAAAAATAAAACCCTCTTGTGCTTATGTACAGTAGTTTCTTGTCGGTTTATGGTCGAACAGTCTTCAGCTCTGAGAGTGAAGTTCAGGGCCTCTAGTAGAGGGAAAGATACGGCAGTTGTGGTAGAGACCAGTTGAACAGATGTACAATATAACAGCACCTTTCCCTTCCACGGCCAGACAAAAGTAAGTGAACTCAAGCAATACGACAGAAATAAGCTTACAGACAGGCTTGAAAATCAAAGCAGACGTTGGGAACAGTTAACAAAATTAACAACATTTTAAAACATTGCATTAATGCCTTTTGATACAAAGAGACATTCTGCTGAATACAAAGGTACAGTTTGGCACTTCAAGTATGTTTGTGTTCCAACCCAGCAGTCCCGTCCAGTTATGTTTCCTTCCATCCACTGCATGTTTGGTTTGCACTGCAATGGCACAGCATTTGAACCACTTTATTAAAAACACCTTAGTTTGGGTCTGTCGTCCTCAGAGGTCAGTTTCTGACCACAAAGCCACTATTTGTTGGATGGTGGTCCACTCCACCTGTGTAAAAACTACTCCGCTCTTTCAATTACTCTCATATCGGTGCCACACACACTTTAAGGCCAACATCACTACTGTGCTACAAATGGTCCACCACCAGTGTTGGGGTACTCAACTCAAAAAAATGTAATCAATTACAAATTACTACTTAATATAACTGTAATGGGATTACTTTACTCATTACCTCCAGAAAAGTAATCTCACTACTTATTACTAATTAATCAAATCTATGAACGAAATGTAAAGCTTACGGAGCTGTTTCTGGCCTGTTACGTACATGCTACCCCCAACACTGTCCACCAATTGAAACAAACTGGTCAGTAGAAGCCAGTGGTCAGAAAATATCCAATGAAGATATAAGAGAAAGTGCATCAACAGATGGACTACAGTCTGTAATGGTACTCCTGTCTATAGACCTATAAGGTAGGTAGAGCTCATAAAGTGGTGCGTGTGTAAGTACAAGGTAGGTGTTTTTAATAAAGTGGGCAGTGAGTGTGTTTGCTAATGCTGGATGATACTATTGCAGACCATCTCCTTGGTTTGAGGTCTTTTGTATAACTGCAAATGCTACGTCCTGAATGGAATTACAGGTTCAGGTGCTTTTGACCTGTAAGTGAAGGGCAGTGACCCTGCATTTCCCCTCGGGAGGGCTCTATTCCTTGTATTTTAGGACTGGTTTCCTGGAGGGATGTCCTGGTGGCCTAGAGAAAGCACACACACACACACACACACACACACACACACACACACACACACACACACACACACATGCACGCACATATGTTCAGAGTCTCTTCTTCACACACACACAGACACACACACACACTCTGTGTAATCAAGCATGAAACCTTTCCAATTTCATTTACCTTGGTCACGCTGCATGTGTGTACATCTTCCTGTGTGTGTGTGTGTGTGTGTGTGTGTGTGTGTGTGTGTGTGTGTGTGTGTGTGGATGCATATGGATGAGGTGATGTATCCTCCTGATTGACAAGGGCTTGAAACAAACTGCAGATTTGATTCATGTGTGTGAGAGAATACACACAGGTATATGGGTCCCACTATGACCGTTTGTCTTTTTTTGTACACACTGCTGCGTCTGTGTGTGCAGCCGTTTTGCTCTCAGCCCCCGCCATATGGTTTCAATCTCTCACATCTTTAGAGTATTAGCTCTTAAAGAGCAGAACTAATTATGAATGAGCTCGACTGAATCTTCTTCCGCGCAGAGAGACACAATGCAAATGCAGGTGTGCTCTCTGTGTGTTTTCTCTGAGAGGATCTGCGAAGGCTAAAGGCCGCTTCACTCCGAAGGAATTCCTGAAGCATGTTTTCTTTCGTTTCAGTCGACACAAACCACTCACGCCTTACACCCATCACCTGTCCCATCCTGCTACATCGACAGACCTACAGCATTGTGGACTGTATTTAAAATGATAGTACACTTCAGTGTTATGATCTTTTCGGCCCGCTGCACTGCACTAATGATGTGTGTACCATCCTGATGATAACCAGATGCCACCAGGAATAAACATCGGAATGTGTTGCAATTAACAGATCCTAGAAAAGAAAAGCTCCTGTAGCGCTTACGGAGTCGGAAGTGATTGGAAAGTTGGTCACTTGCTAAACTTACGCCACTTACTTACACTTCACCCACAAAAGCATTATTTTAGCATCTATTAGACAAGCTTTGCAGAATGTGAGCAGAATTTAGGCTGGAGTTTAGATTCGTCTCCCGTGTGAAATGCTACATTGTTGGAACTAATTGAAAGTAGCCTTCGTAAAGTCTATCACCTTTCACACACACTTTCTGTGAAGCTTGTCCAACCCGGCAACAGTTACTAAGCAATTGTGGGTGGCAGGGGCATCACTAGAGATTCATGAATAGGGGGGCTCAGCCTTTGCTAGGAGCCTTTGCTAGGAGGTCTTGTAACTTTGGAGACATGATGGCGTAGCTGAATAAGGAAGAATGAATTAATGAACTACTGACGATTTAACTTAACAACGCACGTTTATTTACTGAGGCTGAAGAACATTTGGGGGGCTAAAGCCCTCCTAAAACAGGCCTAGTGATGCCCCTGCTGGGTGAAGCAAGGAAAAGTCAAATCAGAGTAACAGATACAGCTGCACACACAAAAACGTAGGGTAGCTCAACATCACTGACTTTCCAATCGCTGTCAAATGTCCAGGATTGGCCGGTACAACTGTAAGACAGGATTCAGGACATGGAAGGCTGCAATATCATCAGGATTCAACCTTGGGTGAAACCCTTTGGGCCCGTTAGGGAGCCCCTAGTTTCCGCAATTTTAAATGGACACATATGGAATTCATGCCCCTCTGAGACCCTAATCAGCCCCATGTAAATCATTCATATGGTCAGAAATCCCTCACCGCTGTGTGAGCATGTATTCTCCAGAAAGGGAGGGTTTAATACAGGATAAGAAGTCAGGTTCAGTACTCTTGAATATATAATGCATAAAACTTTGCCTGCTTGCTGACTTGGTGGAGTACACATCACACTCCTTTTCATAACTGAATCAGTAATTGGGACAGTTTCCTTCACACTGCGGTGCTGGCGCCTTCTTATGATGAATTCAAAGTTGTGAGGACCTCCAGGCCATGGAAAGAAAACACAAAACGAACGAACAGAACCGCTTATAATACAGTACAGTCTGAATGATCAGTCTTTACTCAGTGACATCAATGGCATCCAAATGAACAGTCCTCATTTGGCGTGATGTTTCTCATCTCCATTGTTTGTTTGTCCTTCTTTTCTTTTGAAAAGACTGTTTTAAGTCTGTTCTCTGTAATGGAGAGAGGAGCTTTGCCCTCCGCAGTATAAACTGCAGATAGGAGCACACAGTCTCCACATGAAAGTTCACTTGAAGGCCCTCGAGAGGTAGGTCAACACTGTGTCCTCCCTCGTACAGTTCCGCACCGTTCCTCTCCAGGTCCAGCGTACCTCGAGACCACAGACCACTTCAGAGCAGCTAGGAAAATTCACTGTACACTGTACAAAGAGGAAGGAATCACAAACCAAATTAAAAACTCAAGAAACTTTTGTGGGATCAAACGCCTCAGCATTTGCTTTCACTGGGTTTTCTCTCTCTCCGCTCGAAGAAAATTGCTTGAAGTTGAGACTTGCTGAGACTTTAAAACTCATCACATCTTCATCTTATATCCGTCCGTCTCTCTCTGTTTTCTCTCTCTCCTTCTCTCTCTCTCTCTCTCTCTCTAGATCATCAATGAATTTGGCTAGAAGCTAGCGGATCGTTAATGCTGTGCCAAAGCTTAGCTCATTCTGTGCTGCGATTTTTCCTCTTGGCTGAGAAATCTGCCAAGCACACTTCCACACACAGTGACACTAGGGGCGACGTATCTGTGGGCTGATAAAATCAGGCGATGTTAGGATTCTACACTCTCAGAAAAAGGATACTTTTTCCCAGAGGCAGAGGCATTTTTGTACCTTTTGGTAACTTGCAGGGTGTACGGAGTCAATGCAGCTTAAAAACTATAACTGAAACTGCAACAACATATGGTACAGTTATGTTTGCTAACTGAGAGTACTGACTATTTCCTATCTAGTCTTTTCTAAAAGCATATGGATTTGTTGTCATTGTTAAGTAGAATTGATAATGTACTTTAAATTTGATCTTGTCTGTTCTTCTCCCCAAATTTAGTCCTGGCCAATCCCAGCTACGCTAATTATGCAAGTCCCACCCACTGCATGATGCAGCCCAGCAGATGCTTTCTCTAAGTTTTTTTAAGGGGGCATTTGGCTGACGCTCTTATCCAGAGCAACTTACAATCATTCGTAACAGGGACAGTCCCCCTAGAGACACTGAGAGTTAAGTGTCTCGCTCAAGGACACAGCGGTAGAAAGTGGGGATTTGAACCTGCGACTTTCTGGTCATCAGGTTCACAGGCAAGTGTTTTACCCACTAGGCTACTGCCACCCCCAAGTTGTAACAACACTGCATTTTTGAAGTGGAGCAAATGCAATGCCATTAGACAGCTCAACACGCTGGAAAAAGAACTCTGACAATTTTTATGTCAGCTGGCATTGTTTAGCATTGTGCTGGGTAGAGGGAAGGTGGAAAGTCTTCCTGGCCAGTCATGCTCTCCTAATGACAGGGCCAATGCTTCCACTGCTGCACCACTTGGGAGCCCACTATATTGTTTACATTTTTTAAGATTATGTTTAAATTTCCAAGTTATACAGTTATTTAAGTGGCTTATCGTGTTTGTTATTTAAAGTGAGGTTCTGCTGTTTGAGTTTAAGAAATCTGACAATTGAGAGCTCTCAATAACATCAGGTTAGTAAAGCACAGCTTGTGTAAAACTACTTTTTATTTATTGGGTATGTAAATCGGACTCATCTGATAGTGGAAAAAACTTTCATACTTGTCGGGTCACGATCCCCATACATTTGTAGCCCCCATAATAATTATTCAGCATGGTCAAGAATGGTGGCGCTATTTAAACGAGTAAATGCTGGAGATGGGACAAGGTGCATACTGTCCCAGCACTGAGGAGGGGATCAATGCCTGTGGGCTGTTTTATTACATCCAGTGGCTTGGAAATCCTCTGTGAATTGAGAGCACATTCTGTAATCGACAGGAGAGAGAGAGAGAGTGTGTGTGTGTGTGTGTGTGTGTGTGAGGATGAGACATTATTTTCCTCAGCCAACACAGTGTCCACCACTGGGAATTGATATGGACATCATTAACTGGGCTGCATTCACATATTCTGCAGTTTGTTGCTGCCGCCTCCCTCCTGATGAAGGATCTGCAGTGTGTGGTCGGCTGCACAGTCTGTTTCCAGACAGGCAGACAGCTGCAGGGTGGGAGAATTTATCTATGTGTGTTAGGCTACATTTGTATTACAAACTTTATGTTCTGATCAAATCAGATTTTTGCTCAAATCTAATCTCTCAGCCTTGATGGTTCACACTTGTGCTTGTAAGTGAGCCATATCTGTCATTAGTCAATAGCGAAATCAATAACATCCCACGCATGGTCCACATATATGTAAAGATGACAGCGATATGTATAGAAATGTAATTTACAAGAAGAAAAACAGTAATTTAAAGCGAATACTTAAAGAAAACACGAATTCCGACCATTCTCAGCACGACTGAATTGCCAGATATCAGACATTTGATCTAGGACCATGTAAGAAATCCTTTGTTTAGACAGGCAGCTGGAATCTCATTTTTTGGTGTATCAGACTTGTGTAGGAAGATTTTCTACAGTCTGAACGCCACATGGAATCTGACATTTTCAGATTGGATTCAAGCAACATTTGTTTGTGCCTTCTATTTCGATTTAACTTGGATTTCTGGAGATGCGGCTCAGTTTAATTGGATTTCTGGTGTTCTTTTTCATCTCTCCCCGATCCTAGCCACTTGTATTGTCACTATGACAACCAATGTGGATATGTGAGCAAGTGTGACTACAGTCTAGTCATAAGAATCGGATATGATCACTTGCAATGTGGATGCTTGCTCTGAAAATAAGATTTAAGAAAAAATATCTGATTTGCCCTTCACTGTGAACAAAACCAGAGCATCTCAATTCTGATTTGTAAATGTAAATGTAACTCTTTTGTGTTCATGTGGTGCAAAATAATTATTTCTGTGTGGCATTTAGCTAATAAATCGCATCCGTGGCACTTCAGCCCTGCAATGTGAACACAGGCGTAGTTACTCCTCTTCAGCAACGTGAGCTATGAGGTTGAAAGCTATGGATTGATCCCAGCATGATACAGAGGGCTAGAGAAGATCAAAAGCAGAGCTTGCAGATGAGAGAGAAACGGAAAGAGAGAAAGAAAGACGGAGAGAGATGTTGTTGGCCAGATCCTGCTGGCTCTGCAATAGGTCTGAGGCATTGCCTCCTTCACATTTTCTTCTTAACAACTTCCGCCATTTTCACAGCACTTTTCATTCTCTCGCTTGCTCTCTCTTTCACTGGCCTGATGGGGCTCGCTCGCCGCCTCCCTTGCCCAGCAGGTGGCTGAACTCGGCCAGGTCCATGAGGCCACGGGAGCCGTGCAGGACGGAGCGGGTGAGGTGTGGCCCGGCTGGGGCATAGTGGTGACCAGGAGGCGGCGCGGCGTGGCTGAAAATGTAGCCCTCGTGGGTCCAGCGCAGGGTCTCTCCACCGTACTCCATTTGCGTACTGGGTGCCGATACCACCCTCCGGCGGTCAGGCGAATCCTGGGGGGTCACCGGGTAATCGTAATCACCTGCTGACTTGCGCAGCAGAGTCCCAGGCCGACCACCTTGCTCGCGGTACCTGGAGAGGGACACGTATCGCTGGCGGTCCATGGAGTCCTCGTGGCGTCTGTCACCGGCACTCTGGAGGAGCTTGGAGCTGAGGAAAATGGCAGAAGGAGGTGGGGGAGGGCACTGGGTGCCCACCGAGTTCAGGAAGGTCTGGCTCTGATCCCAGCCTGAGCCTGAGTCGGACAAGCGGAGAAGACCTGGAGGTGGACGCTTCTGCTGTAACGGTGTCTGTTCAGGCGTGGGCAGCAGCCCTGGGTCAAGGTCACCCGCCTTCACCCAGCCATTTGGCATGACGAAGAGCGTCTCGCCCTGCGGCCGCGACCGCTCTGCCACGCTGTGTCGTGACACGCTCATCACTGAGCCGCTCCCGCTCGGCCCCAGCATGCTTCTCTCCTTCTCGCTCTTCCGCTGGTTGCCGCTGGAGGAGGACGTGTTGCTGTGGGAACGGTGTCGGTGCTTCTGGCCCATGATCCAGCAAACTGCCAGGCCTGAGAGCGCTGCACCAGTGGAGAAGGCAGAAACGGCGGCCACCACCAGCAGGTTCAGGGTCACCAGGCTCTCAGGCTCGTCCATGAAGCTCTCACGCAGCAGACCTGCAGAGAGAAAGAGGAAGATGCATTAAAGTAACAGTTTATTGGAAATTTTCATTTACAGTATTCCCTAAATGTGGTCAATCAGCAGAGACCTATTTAGTGTCCATTTCCTTACTTTTGCACTGGAGCTACTAGGCTACTGTAGAATGGAAACAAACACCCCAACACATCCAGCATCAAACTGCATGTCTAGATCAATAGATACTTCCCTCCAACCACATGGATCTGTTCAGAAAATTCAGAGAACTGAAACACACTTATTTATGTCATTTCTGACACTTTTTGTCTACCGTTTCATCAACTGGACAAAAGGACATCACATAGCACCCTACTTGCAGACCACACATTTTGTCCATTTTATTCTTAAACTCAAGCTTCAAACTCTTCACGCTGTTTACAAACAGAGCATGCATTTGCCGAGTGCTGTGTTATGACCTGTACCGACACATTATATAACCAAAGCAAAGCAAGAGAGAGCTGACTTTATGAGGTTGACATCTATGAGAGCTAATGCCCCAGCATTACTAGAACTTCAGTAAATATTGACTTAATTAACCTTTTAGAGAATTACCAATTAAAAACAAATGTACCATGAGCACAATTGACTTTGCAATCCAACTTTATTAGGACAGCAGGCATTGCGGAATTGATCCATTGAGTGGCTTTCTATTCAAATGATCAATCCCGGCAAAACCATGTGGGCACGTGTCACTGCGCTCATAAAAGAAATGAACACATTAACAGAGACACACATCACAGCTGGTAACCCTTGGCAACCTGCAGGTTGGAGCCTTGCCAACAGAAAAGCTGGCAAGGAAAATCAAAGCTGCTAATACTGGAACATATCAACTTGCGATGGAAAGAGACAAGAAAACCTTTTCAATTCTCTGTCAGGTTGAAATAGAGGTTTGCAGATTGTAAACTAAATTGATACACGGCTTCTTAGGTGACGGCACAATAAAGAAAATACAGTCCAGCTAAAAAGGTTACAATTTTCATCAAACTAGTGGCAAAGTAACAAAGAATAAACAGCAGCCTTCCAGACACTGAACATTCTGTAGCAAAATAACATTCCACCTTAAAAAAATATGAGGATTTGCTTCAGGCTTCAAACTTCAAGTACACAGGGAGAGCAAGTCATTGTGCATCACTTTGTTGCAACTGGGTCTGTTTTTGTTGGAACACTGAAAACAGTGGTCCGCAATTTGTTGCATATCAGTCAAATGACCTCTGAATGCAGTTTTGTGCCACATTGAGCAACAAAACACTCTGGCAAATCGACTCTGGCAAAAGGAAAAGTAATGTGGCAGTGAATGCAATTGTTACTCTGAGAATCATGTTGGAATTGTTTGTAGAGATTCACTCAGTTATTCGTTCATTCTCTGAGCCGCTTATCCTAACCAGTGTCACTCTGGTGCAGGAGCTTTTCCCAGTGCTCAAAGAGCAAAAGTTGGAGAAACACCCTAGGCAGGTTGCCAGTCCATCGCAGGCAGACACTCAGACAAATGCATTCAAGCGCAGTCACACCTAGAGGCAATTTAGCATCTCCAATTCGCTTGATTTACCTGTCTTTGGACTGTGGGAGGAACCCCGAGCTCCGATTACTAGTGGCCAGAATGATGGCTGCTTGGTCATTTGGAGTTTGTACTGTTTTTGCTATTTCCATAATTAATAGTTTTCACTGAACTGTGGCCGTACACCCACACAGCTGCACAATTCAATGTTCCATTACTGTGGTGATACACTGAAGTGTAATACCGAGGATTTAAAAGTGTGGGTGTGTATAAATATATTCCTAATCTGCACCCTTGCAGACATTGTATCATTTCTCTCTCTCTCTCACTCTCTCCCTCTCTCTTTCTCTCTCTCTGCTGATGGCATTTCCTGTAATCTCTTCTCTCTGCTGTCCCTGTGGGATGTCCTTGATTTTCACCAGCATTTTCTCAATCCCCCTATCTCTCCTCTTCTCTCCTCCCTTTGCTCTCTCATTCCTCTCCTGCCATACCTCCTGCGTATGTGTGTGTGTGTGTGTGTGTGTGTGTTTGTGTATGTGTGTGTGTGTGTGTGTGTGTGAGTGTGTGTGTGTGGTGGTGGTGGTGGGGAGGGGAGGGGAGGGGAGGGGAAGGGGGGCGACTGAGTCTCTCTTCAGAATTCCATTATCAACCCGCCTGCCTGGAGATGGCTTAACTTCTGCCCTGCTGCAGCATGTTTGTGATATTGATTCAAAATATATTAACAACAAGTCCTCAAGAACTGGTATTTTGCGAGAAATACATGAAATACAGCTTGGATATGAGAAATAAAACGAGTGAGCAAGTTACTGCAAGTAACTGAAAGTACACACACACACACACACACACACACACACACACACACACACACACACACACACACACAAACAAAGTCACTGCAATAAAGACCTACCAAGTTATTGCAGAAAGGAAAAATGCAGAAGAATTTATGGAGACTACCAAACCCACATCAGTCCGACTACTGGACATACATCCTCTAGCTCAAAGAGGAACACACTGTATGTTACTGGACACTAACTTAACACTAGATTACTGGACATTACAGGTTACTGGACATTAATATTACAGGTTACTGGACATTACAGGTTACTGGACATGAACACTACAAGTTACTGGACATTACAGGTTACTGGACATGAACACTACAGGTTACTGGACATTACAGGTTATTGGACGCTGCAGGTTACTGACATTGACACTACAGGTTACTGGACACTGCAGGTTACTGGACATGAACACTACAAGTTACTGGACATTACAGGTTACTGGACACTGCAGGTTACTGGACATTAACACTACAAGTTACTGGACATTACAGGTTACTGGACACTGCAGATCATTGGACATTAACACTACAGGACACTGGACACGGCAGGTTACTGGATGTTAACACTACAGGTTACTGGACTTTAATACCACAGGTTACTGGACGCTGCAGCTTACTGGATGTTAATCCTACAGGTTACTGGACACTGCATGTCACTGGACATTAGCACTACAAGCTACTGGACACTGCATGTTACTGGACATTACCACACAACAGGTTACTGGACACTGCATGTTACTGGACATTAACACTGTGGGTTACTGGACACTGCATGTTACTGGACATTAACACAACAGGTTACTGGACACTGCATGTTACTGGATATTAACACTGCGGGTTACTGGACACTGCATGTTACTGGACATTAACACTGCGGGTTACTGGACATTAACACAACAGGTTACTGGACACTGCATGTTACTGGATATTAACACTGCGGGTTACTGGACACTGCATGTTACTGGACATTAACACTGCGGGTTACTGGACATTAACACAACAGGTTACTGGACAGTGCATGTTACTGGACATTAACAATGCAATTCACTGGTCACTGCAGGTTACTGGACGTTACCACTACAGGTTACTTCACATTAATCCTGCAGATTTTCATGTCGGAGGAGGCTTTGAGTGATAGAGACTCCTCCTCTGATGCTAATATAAGGACCCTTCGTGTAACATCAGGTTGAGACAGACACATTTTATAAACATAGTCTATATAAATGCAGCATGAAGTACAGCTTGCAAACCAATGCAATATTATTAATTAAAATAAGTGTTAATGGATACAGTAACCTAGATAAGGTTTAGCTTATCTTAGTCCTACTTCTAGCCACTCTGAGTGTGGTCTTTTACATAATATATATTAAATGTTAAATATGAATAAAAAATTATTTCTATTAAACAGAAATTATTATATTATTATAACATATTAAGTACTAAGTTGCTTTAATGGAGAGAGACACACACAATGAGTGAAAGGTCAGAAAGTACAGATGAAAAAAAGAGAAAAAGATAAAGAATATCAGGGGATGAATGAGTGTCACATGAATGAATGTAACAATGAGGGTCTCTAAAATTTCTCCCTCTCTCATTATCTCACTCTCTCTGTCTCTCTCTCTCTCACACACACACATACATTGACATTGAAGAATCTTCAACCATCATCACTTTCCACTCAGTCTCAGTCGGAGGCCCCACTTCACGATCTCTAGATCTTTAGGGAGCAGCTGGAGCAGAGAGAGTCAACAGGGTATTACATAATCTCTCTCTCTCTCTCTCTCTCTCTGTCTCTCTCTCTGTCTCTCTCCCTCTCTTTCTGCCATTCTCTCTTTCTCGATCTCTCCCCAACTCACTGTGCTCTAAATTCATTCCTGCTCTTGACGAAAGACAAAAAGAAAATGTTGCCATAGCACAAAGGATGGAAGGGCAGTCTGAAAAGAAGTTAGCTTTCAAGGCTTTCATAGAGCATTCGTTTTTTTTTTAATGAGAAAAAAATTGTTTTAAAAGTGACGATGACACATTGGCTTATGATGGCACAGTTTTAGGCCAAAAAGACTTCTGACACCACTAGTCTGGTGTAATACGAGCCACTCGTCATAAGTGCTCATAAAGGGGTTGGACAGCTTCCCCCACCCCAAATGTATCTGATCAGTTAAGACGTTTGGTGGGATGAAGACTGTTAGTACTGCAATTAGCATTGAGGATTCTGCATAAATCATCACATACTTGCCTGAAATCTCAATTAGACCTGCTCGTGTGGTTTCTAACACTGTATGACACACTGTTATCTACAAAAATAGACAAATGCACGAACAAAATTCAGGATTCTAAGTGGCTGCCTGCTACTATTTTTATTTTTGTCCAATATCACACACCATACTGTCAAGTAATCTCAAACAGACCCGTACATGTGGTTTCTAACACTGTATGACACATTGCTATCTACAAAAATAGACAAATGTATGGACAAATTTCAGGATTCGAAGTGGCTGACTGTTACTACTTTTAGTTTTTGTCCAATATCACACACCATACTGTCAAGTAAACTCAAATACAGGTAAAGGGGGCATTTGGCTGACACTCTTATCCAGAGCGACTTACACTCATTAGTTACAGGGACAGTCCCCCTGGAGCAACTGAGAGTTAAGTGTCTTGCTCAAAGACACAGTGGTAGAAAGTGGGGGTTCAAACCTGCAACTTTGTGGTCAGCGGGTTCAGAGGCAAGCATTTTACCCACTAGGCCACTACCACCCTAGACCTGCTGGTGTGGTTTCTAACGCTGTATGACTCACTGTTATCCACAAAAATAGACAAATGCACAGAGAAAATGTAATGTTCGAAGTGGCTGCTTGCTACTACTTTTTATTTTTTTTCCAGTATTACACACCATACTGTCAAATAATCTCAAATAGACCTGCTGATGTGTTTTTTTAACCATTGTATGACACACTGTTATCTACAAAAATAGACAAATGTACGGACAAAATTCAATATTCGAAGTGGCTGCTTGCTACATTTTTCATTTTTGGCCAATATTACACACCAACCATGTATCGACTAAACGCTACATTTGGGGGGAAAACATGTAAAACTGATTTCTCTTCAAACTACTGCTTTACAGACCAAATCCACAAAAAGGTTTTCCATTATCCAGCCCTCAAACGCACAACTTCTCAGCCCACCTTTGAGGTCAGTGTTAAAGACATCACGGCTGTAGCGTCTAGCTATGGAGGAGCAAGGCTCTTTGATGTGAAGCCGCTCTTTGATGTGAAGGAGGCTTAGAGACAGACAGGCGGAGGCAGTACTGTACCGGGGCCTCAGGTTCATCATGATGATGCTTTAATAGCACGGCAGACTCCACGCTCTGCCCATAAATCTGACTAGCCTGGCTGAGAGGTGGCCATTTTAGGCTGCTACGTTGCTTTGCCTTATGCTTAAGGCTAGATTTCTGTTTCTCAGCTGAGCAAAGAGTTAGACATTTCACCTCTGGCTTCGGTGGATACTGGGGATATAAGATCATAGAAAATATTAATACCAGTCACAATATTACTTTGTGAACATAGTAAGTAACATCCCAAGTAAATCGAAACACTATGTGAACTGTTAAGTAGCCTATCAAGCAACTAGCAGCTTGCTATTTTGCTATCTGTATAATGCTTATCATTATTATTATTATGATGATTATTATTATTAGTAGTAGTAGTAGCAGTAGTAGTAGTAGTAGTAGTTGTAGTAGTAGCAGCACTACTACTAGCAGCAGTAGTTTTAGTAGTAGTAGTAGTTTTAATAGTAGTAGAAGTTTTAGTAGTAGTGGTAGTAGCAGTAGTAGTAGTAGTAGTTGTAGTAGTAGTAGTATTAGTAGTAGTAGTAGTTTTAGTAGTAGTAGTAGTATTAGTAGCAGCACCAGTAATAGTAGTAGTAGTATTAGTTTTAGTAGGAGTAGTAATTTTAGTAGCAGTAGCAATTTTAGTAGCTTTAGTAGTAGTAGTATTAGTAGTAGTAGTAGTAGTTTTAGTAGTAGTAGTTTTAGTAGTAGTAGTATTAGTAGTAGTAGTAGTAGTAGTTTTAGTAGTAGTAGTTGTAGTAGTAGTATTAGTAGCAGCAGCAGTAATAGTAGTAGTAATTTTAGTAGCAGTAGTAGTAGCAGTTTTAGTAGTAGTAGTAGTAGTTGCATAACATTACATCTGGATAGCATTATGCTATATTGCAAGTACAATGTTTATCATTAATATTATTTAGCTAGCTATATAATGCTATATAGCATAATGTTATCTGGGTATTTTGCTATTTAGCTACCTATATACTGCTAGATATGCAAAGCTAGCTATATATGTTATTATCTCCCACTCAATTATGTTTTTTGTTTTCTATCCTATCTGTGTATAAGATAGAAAACCACCCAGTGTGTCTTGTTCACACTGTTGCTCATGCATATACATCACAATTTACGATGCTGCCTTATCTTTGTATGCACTGGATTAGCCTGGAAAACAAGTTTCACCATATCTGCTCTAATATTAACAAAAGATGGCCATGCACCTGCTATGCATATCAATATAAAGTAGCGTTTAATGCCAAAACACTGTATAACATGTAAGTAGCAGTTGTTTATCCTCATTTTTATGTAAGACAACACTAATTCCCCCTAGTGCTTTTCCATATTGTGCTAGCATCAAGCTACATACAAAAAAAAAAACTTCTTGGTTAACATACACTTGCCTGTGACTGTAAAATTTGACTGTGAAGTACAAGGTTCTTCTCAGCCTCAACAGACGAACTCTTACTATTAAGGCAGGCATGATTGCCTTGGGCCTTGACAGCATCAGGCTCTCCGAAGTAATGACATATGCTGGCCAATTATATTTCGACGTGTAAAAAGAAAATTGCTTCTGGAGGGAAAAAAAACCTATTACATCCTAAAAGTAAAGGCTTTTCATTCACAGCTCCTCCGGTTTATGGTAATGGCCGACCATTAGAGTTAATGTTGTTTCGGTGTAATATTTGTCTTTTTTTTCAGTTCCTGTCTAAGCAGAGGAGCTGAGGTCCAGCTATCTGACAAAGTGAAGATGCTTAAACATGTGCAAGGCAAAAAAAGAGGAAGCAAGTCCAGGTCATGGCTGGTCCAGCTGAATTAAGCTACAGTAAGGAGATAATGCAGTTAGTGGAATAAAACCTTTGGCCCTGTATTATGACAGGCAGGCATCAGAGCCGTGGGATGGCCTCAGGGGGAGCCTGCGGCTCAGCTGTGTAGACGAGCTTACTCTACCAGGGCAGTACTTCTAAATCCCAGTCCTGGCGTTTTGCTGCATTATGTAGTTCAGACCTTTTCCAAGCTCTAACATACCTGATTATCTCCACTGGTTAATTATCTAATCCATGCTAATTCAGGAGTTCAGTTAAACACTATACTGAAGGAGGGAGTGGGAGTAGAGCGGTCTGAACTCATCCTCAAGTACTGCTGCATCAAGGAGACACTCACTCATACAGAAGTAAATGTACCCTAGCGAAAACAACTTGAGTAGGAGTAAAAAAAGTCTTAGATTAAATAAACTACTTAAGAGAACTGCAGTGAAACTTTCTAGAACATGCAGTACAGAAAGTGAAGTTGGACTTTTCTCTTTTTTGCAGCCTATAACAAAATGCTAAAGCTCCAAAGAGACGTGCTGGAAAAAGAAAACTGACCACATTTGCAGATCATAAAAAACAATGTCCTTTATTTATTTTTTCTGGAGTGTTAAATGAGTTTACTGACAGGATCTCACTTGTACAAGTCTTCTAACCGTTCTAATCAGGGCCAACTCAGGCCTGCCAATGGCTATGCCAAGTACAAGCATTATCCTTGTAAGTACTTGAAAGTTGTTGGGTACTAGATAGATACATTATATAGACAAAAGTATTGGGACACACCTGTTTTCCAGAGGTTTGGGCTAGACCCCTTACTGCAGAATCTTAATGCTTCAGCATACCAAGACATTTTGGACAACGTCATGCTTCCAACTTTGTGGACAAAGCAAGCTCCATAAAGACATGGTTGGATGAGTTCGGTGTAGAAGAACCTGACTGGCCCACACAGAACCCTGACCTCAACCCCATCCAACACCTTTGGGATGAACTGGAACGGAGATTGCGAGCCAGGCCTTCTCGTCCAACATCAGTGCCCGACCTCCACAGAATGAACTGGCATAAATTCACTCCACAGAAACTCCAAAATCTTGTGGAAAGCCTTCCAAAAAGAGTGGAAGCTGCAATGGGGGGACCAACTCCATACTAAAGTCTATGTATTTCAATGCAGTGTGATTAAAGTCCCTGTTGGTCTAATAGTCAGGCGTCCCAATACTTTTGTCTATATAGTGTACTTAAGTACTTGTGACTACTTGGATTCTAGATGAATCCTTAGGTACTTGTTACTAGTTGAATACTAAAAGGGGAAAGTACAGAAACTGAAGTTTGTTGGACTCTTCTCTTTTTTGCGGCGTAGAATAAAATCCTAAAGCTCAGAGGAGAGATGCTAGCATCAAAGCAGTTCAGGGGCTGAATCCATACAAAAAGGAAATAAATGCTCATGATTAAAATGTAGCTGAGTAAATAGACCATTCGTTTTCTCACAAATATAGTCGACTACAAGCAGCGGGGTAGGCAGTAACATATTTTTGATCAGGCCCGTGAAAAAGTAGGTAGGCCAGTGTGGTCGATACAATTTCCAAACATGCCACATCATCAGCCTAAAGCCATGTGCTGACAGCAGTGCAGCCATTATCCTACCTATTCCAAAGCTTTTGCTCTACACTGATACAAAACAATGGAAAGCCTGAGGATGCTGAAATCACAAAAACTCAACCAACACAGCAACACACTTCACTGTACAACATGCATCTATTCAGGAACGTCTCCCCAGTGAAAACATAAGTTGAAAGTTCAGACAGCTGAGATGCACAAAGATAAGAAAATACATTAAATGGACAAAAGTATTGGGACACACCTGTTTGTTTCAGGGTTTGGGCAAAGCCCCTTACTCCCAGTGAAGGGCAATAATCTTAATGCTTCACCAGACCTAGAAATTTTGGACAATGTCATGCTACCAACTTTGTGGACAGAATTTGAGGAAGGTCCTTTTCTATTCCAGCATGACTGTGTCCCAGTACACAAAGGTCAATACAGACATGGTTGGATGAGTTCGGTGTGGAAGAACTTGACTGGCCCGCACAGAACCCTGACCTCAACTCCATCCAACACCTTTGGGATGAACTGGAACGGAGATTGCGAGCCAGGCCTTCTCGTCCAACATCAGTGCCTGACCTCATAAATGCTCTACAAAAAGAATGGGCACAAATTCCCACAGAAAATGAAAATGGACCAAATTTGCAGATAATAGAAAACAATAGGGGGGTGATAGTGATTAAATTAATTTCTCTATTTATTTAGGATCTCATTTTTACAAGTAATAAATATAAATGTAATATATATAATATATATAGCTTATAGGCCTGTAATCAGTTTTTACACTAAGTAAAAGCATTAGCCAAAGCCAACAAGAACATTAAGTAATGTACTTAATGGATACTTAAATACTTTTAACTAGTTGGATACTAGATGGATACTTAGGTACTTTTTACTAGTTGAATACTAAATGGACTTTAAGTACATGTAACTAGTTACCTCCAACTTTTGGTGTTATAGCACTATATTCTACATACCAGAGCCAGTTTATTATAACTGAATAAATGAATTATAAGTGAGGTTCTGGAGTTCCTTGTACTTTTAAAGTACCAAACCAATTAAAATTGCCCTTTTTTACCTTGTTTGTTGGTGCCTCTGGTCTTATTAAGAATGATTTATTACATCATGGGATGGTTTCCCAGACCCAGAATTGCCCTAGATACATATTAAAAAGAAATTCCAATGGTTAAATACTTAAGTGAAACTGAAATGAGTATGATTAGGCTTAATCTGCACCATACTCACACCATATCATTAAAAGATAAAGTTCTTCTAACCTTCTAAAATATAATGACTTCTGCCTGTCACTAAAACGTCTTCTGGTTTTTTTTATTATGCCACTGAGCACCAGCAGGCATGAAAAATTAATAATATCAAATTTGAACTTCACTCCCACCACACATGAACTGAAAGCGTTCAGCAAGCTTAGAGACACCCTTCCATTCAGTGCTTCCCTCACGGTACAGGAGGAAAGTGTTATGATTTCTAATTCAGTGCGTTGCGTTCCAGTGTGAGACTTTAGTCCGTTAACTTATAATATTACAAACCAGTCTGACGGTTTATGGTATTTTTGACGAGCCCTTGGGGCAGCTGGTGGCCTAGTGGTTAGGGAGTTGCCCCTGCGATCAGAAAGTCACAGGTTTGAATCCCAGGACTGCTAGTGGCACCACTGAGCTACCCTTGAGCAAGGTACCGTCCCCACACACTGGCTGCCCGCTGCTTCACCTAGTGAATGGGTTAAATGCAAAGAAAGAGTTTCACACTGTTCACACTGTGTGCTGTGGTGTGTTCACGTATGACAAATGGTCACTTTACACTTACGGTCGTTTTTGGAAGTGCTCTTTGTTTTTTCAAAATCACAGCAGCATGACCACAGCTGTTAATGTTTGTGTGCTTATGAATCAGTGATAGATTTTCTAAAGGCCTTGACAATACACCAAGAGGAAAGTGAGTACGTTTTAGTCTCTCTTTCTCTCTCTCTCTCTCTCTTTCCCCGTCACTCTCGCTCCATGGGCCTGGGAGCTGTCCCCACTGCTGTGAAGATTTCCTCAGCTCTATAATCACCTCGGCCGGGGCCAGCATGCCAACCCGTTCTGCTCTTCTGCTCAAGTGCTCTCAGAGCTCGGGCTTCGGAACCCCGCTGCCGCTCCACTTCTACAACTCCTCTAAAAGAACACTGCGACAAATTGGGATGCCGCGACGGATTTGTGATCCACGCGCTTGGAACGAGGACAAAGCGTGACGGAGAGAAACTCAATTCTACAGTGCCAGGACGCAGGCTTTGTGCAGCTTCTGAAAGCACATTTTGAACTTAATGGGAATTTGGGCTTTAAACGGCTTTGAAAGGAAATCATCTCCGCTTTGTTCTAAGTTTTTGACTCCAGTCAGAAACAAACGGTTACGGAACCTATAGATTTACAATTATAGATAGATGAACTGGAAGCTCTTTATTCTCCGTGTTATCTTTATTCTCCCTGTTGGTGGAAGAGTTTAACAAGAAGCTTCAGTCAGAGGCATTGATTTCAATACGTCAGAGTCAGTTATAATCAGGCTCAGTACTACCAGTTCACCCTTTTTTAGAGTAGATTTTATTGACTTTAAAACTGTGGAAATTATGTGGTAAAACTGTCACCAAAAGTGTTTAGGGATAACCTTAATTTTGGTAATCAGGATTAGTTTTAGTGTTGGGACTGTTCAGGGGTAGAATGAGTGTTAGGCTGAATTAGGTTGGGTTTAAGAAATATTCAGGTGAATGTAAACTGACACTGTCATCTGCAAAAAGTCTTTATAGGAAAATCTGTCCATTCGGCTGCTTTCCTGGCAACCTGGGCAGTTATTCCCTCTCATATAAAACCAGGCTCCTATCTCTCAAGCATGTACACTATATGGAAAAAAATATTGGGACACACCTGTTTTTCAGGGTTTGGACTAGGCCCCTTACTTCCAGTGAAGGACAATCTTAACACTTCAGCAGACCAAGACATTCTGGACAACGCCATGCTTCCAACTGTGTGGACACAGTTAGGGTAAGAACCTTTTCTACTCCAGCATGACTGTGTCCCAGTGCACAACAAAATCTTGTGGAAAGCCTTCTTAGAAGAGTGGATTTGAATGCAATGTCATTAAAGTCCCTGTTGGTGTAATAAGATAAACCTTTATAAGATAATGATCAGGCGTCCCAATATTTTTGTCCATATAGTGTATCTCTTCAGTAAGGATGGACTTTTCCTATTTGCAAGCAATCAAATTGGCTCTTTTAATTGAAAGGTGGGACTTTCCCCTCAAAAACAGATGCCATGATGAGTGTTTTGAGCCTTCCCGTTTATTTTTTAACCAGTGACCTGCATTTCTTTGGATTTTTCCTGATTTTCTGCCTAATTTTGTCATCTCCAATTCTGCCTACTACCTAGGACTCCCCAGTCACACAATACCACCAACAATGGGATGGTGAAGATGTGAAGATGTGAACTGCCGCTAACTCGACGTCATTGCACAGCTCAACACGCTTGGAGGAGAACAGTAACTATTAATTCGGGCTAGCATAGCATTGAGTGATGGGGGAGAGATGCTACCCACCCAGAGAAAGAGATAAGCCAACTGTGCTCTCTTGGACTCCCAGTCACGGATGGCTGAGATTTTATTTGAATGTTTAACCCTTAGAACACGAGCAGCACGTCTCTGTGCCAGAAGCACAACAAATGGTAAATTGTTGTCACGGTAAAACAACTCCTTATTTGGAAGTTCCCCCAGTTTGTGTTGATGCTCAAGTTGTCAGACGTCATGCTGAGCTTCGTTTGGTGTTCCTATGTCACGAAGAAAGTTAAAGTAAATTTAAAATACTAATGTAATACTAATAACCGCTACTGGGGTTTTAAAAATTGCGTCACACGCAAATGACCATAAAGAACAAAAATGAACTAATTTCTTTTATTTTAGGTCTTTGAACATAAAATCTTTGAACCTGGGACAATTTTCAGGATAGTCTGCAAATAGCGAGTGTTTAGGAGAACAAACACCGGGTTTAGACTGTTTTACACCCTTTATATTAGCTGAAATCAGATTTTACTACTACACTTTGAGTTCTAAAGGTTCATTTTTTTCATTCTTTCTTATTATAAATGTATAAGCACATTTTGTAAACGCTTGTGAAATTCAGTCTTCCTTCTGACAAACTGCAGTGGTAAAAAATATCTAATCTACTGTGTGATGGTCCCTCCAGTCACATGTGTGTATCAAAATAAATCAAATCATGGTCAAATTTGACATTTCAGGTCGAACCGTCCTCAAGGCCCCACGGTTCACTCTTTTCCTCTATCCCTCTGAGATGTGAGTTCGGCCAGAGCAAAAACAAACTGTCTAAAGGTCCTTAAGGACCACTGTCTTAAAGAATTAGTCTTTTCTTTTCTACTTTTCTATGACCCCCTCACTCTCACTCCTCACTCACTGAAGACCTACATAGCGATGACATGCAGAACTACTGCAGCCTCTACAGCAGCTTCACACCCTCTCGGTGCCTTTCTCCTAACTTCTACTAACTTTGTTGTCAAAGTTTCTCTCAATTACTTAATATTCTGTCGTTGTCTCTCTCCCTTTCTCTCTCCATCTGTGTTTCTCTCTCTGCGAGTGGCTGATCCATCTTGCTGCAGGCTGCTGCCAGTAGACGAGTGTTAAAAGACCAGCCTCATATAGAAACAGGGCTTACAAGGTGAAGTGTGTGTGTGGATAAAAATGGCCTGACTTGGAAAAGAACAGAAAAAAAAAAATCTAACCTAAAATATCAGAACCAACAAGAAGCCCTTGACTTTGTCATGTACTGTATTTTATACAAAAAATCTCAATGTTTCATTGTTTCCAACTGAAAGGACATATTCATTAAAATATTCTAACAGAATTTTATATTATCTTATCCATCTAGAATGGAAGCACGCCTGTAGAGTTAGGTCTTGCTGCTTTAGTGTCTCGGCCCCTCAGTGGAGGAATGAACATCCTAAACTCTACACTGCAGGCTCAGTCAGTTCCTTCCGCCGTGCTCTGAAGACCCACCTCCTCAGGCTGGGCCGTAGTTACTTGCTTTCTGCACTTGTCGTCACTTTTCTATGAATTATTGTTAAAAATTGTTTTTTGCTCACTTACAACAAAAGCAGGCAGCACTTTGTACCTATTTATGTTTGTAATTTATGTAACTAACCCAAGCTGTGTACATATATATATATACTGTGGCAAGGGAGGCGGAGCACCCTCACAGACTGAGCAGGGGGCTCCTCCCTTGATGAGAGCCAGGTGAGCGGCGTTAAGGGAGGAGCCAATACTCTTTAAAAAACGGGCTCTCCATGAGAAAAGGGAGAACGAGGAGAGGAGTAGGACTAGACAGAGAAAGGACTGTGGGACCAGGAGTGGCCAGTAAGAGTGAGGAACAGAGGAGAGCCCGGGTTTAAGGTTTCAGCCCTAAGGGGTGGTGGCTTTGTTTGTGTTTTTGAAACTGTGATGTCTTTTTGTTAAAAATAAAGCTCCGCTGTGCACCTACTCCGGTGTCTCTGTGTGGTTTTGGGTGTGTGTTTAGGCCTCCCAGCCTGTGGGTGGCGGCTGTTCCTTGGGCCGACCCTCACAATATGTATATTCATTGTGAATGTATAATGCAAAACCTTGCAATGTCAATTTTACATTTTTTTTTTACATAATTTGAAAATGGCAGCTGTCATTTTCATAGCGTCGGTTTCATGATGAACTGACAGAAACAGTCCATGATGATTTCAGATCTCTTTACATTAACTTACACTGAGAGTTAAGAGTGTTTTTTTCTTAAGTCTTTTTTGGATTTTTCAGTTTTATTTTGAGGTTTGGTTCCAATATTGACTATATAGAATGACCATGACCAGGTTTTTGACTTATTTAAGCTATTCACGCACATCTTTGGGCTCATCATGGTATTCATTCATGAGACAACTTCATACCAGTATTACCTTTAGTACAACTGTATCAATCCCATCACAAGCATACAGCTATATCTTGCGATATATGACATCATCGTTATTTTCTATAATTATATACTTTTCCATACTGATTACACTGAATAGATATTAACAAATACAATGAAATAAATAAAAGCAAGTATGTGTGTGTGTGTGTGTGTGTGTGGTATATAGGGTGGAATAAAGTTCCAGCTACTGTTTCGCTGCTACAAAACTCGGACCACCATCAAAAGCCAGTTCTCATACAATATGCAGAACACAGCAGGGATTTTGTATTGCAGTCTATGGCCCAGCCCTGTGCAATACCCATAACTCACCGTCACAGTCTCCAAGATGAGTGGTGTTGCCGTACTCAACATCCTGCACAAAGGGTAGCCTGCATAATAAGGAGGAAAAGTGAAAGAAATCAGTCCTGCTGACCAAAAATGAACAATAGAAGAATATTGTAGCTATCAGAACCTCCCAAATCCTGTTCCCTTCACATCTTGTGAACATTTTGTGATAAACATCATTGGAAAATGATCAAAAATGACTTGGAATCTAATGTGGTTGGATTTATGTACAGTCATGGAAAGGTTTGAACACCCCTAGTTAAATTACACGTTTTGTTGTGAAAATACACATTGAGTTTAACATTTTGGAAAAAATATACCACTACATATAAAATAAACCATTTGCATATTGTTTGTTCCAATATGTTAAATTCAGCAAATAAATAGTAATAGTGTATTAAAATGTGCAGCAGTGTGTCTCTGTACAGGATCTGTACTTAGGCAATCAACAAAACATGCAATTTAAATCGGGGTCCAAAACTTTTGCATATGTAAATGAAAGTTACGTACGTGTTTCTCTCTTGCCAGTAAAGTTTTTGTTTGACAGCGATATGATTAAGTGTTGCGGTATGTTCTGAATATGAGTCTCACCTGGTTCCAGGTCTGAGGAGAGAACAGGTGCTTCCTCTAGTCCAGCCGCAGTAAGGATCTCTAGAGGAGATGCAGTTCCTGCGCACACACACACACACATACACACAGTTGTATCAACATAAAACTGCTACATAACACAGACGCACAATATATTAAAATACATTATATGGTTAAATATATCAAAACACTATGTGCAATATATCAATATTTTAATATTCTTGTTCAATATGATATCTCAGAGGGCCACAATAGGCAAACAGGCCTTCTTCACAAATCTCCATTTATGCCTATTGTCTGTAGGCAGGTTGTGTTGAGTGTAGAAAACACTAGTATTCAATTGCATTGCTGCATTTTGTGATTATGATCCATCCACCCCTCCATTATTAGAGCTGCTTATCCTAACCAGGGTCACAGGGGGCACTGGGGCCTACTCCAGCCCTCCTAGGGTGAAATGTGATTACTACATTCCTTGTAATCTAAGATGCATTGGTGAATTAATAATGTGTTGTTAACCCTATGAAACCGAACGTCTAGCCAGTGAACCATGACAAGAACCAGAAATAGAATTAGCTTTATTGGCCAAGAATGTGTACACATCCAACGAATCTGGCTCTGTTTTTCATTACTCTCAATATACTTAGAACATACTAAACAAGAATGAATATACAACTAATGATGCAGAGTGCAAAGATGCTGAAATAAATATGGAATAAACAAATCTGTAATGTATAACTGGTTACTATATATACATGATGTCAGTAAACATGACAGTATATACATATGGACTTGACATAGAAACCGTATATATATATATACAGCTCTGGAAAAAAATAAGAGACCACTGCAAAAATGTTCAGTTTCTGAGGTTTTATCTTTTATAGGTGCAAGTATTGAACTGAACAGCTTTGCCTTAGTTTTTAAGAACTGCTGACAATATTTC
>JBBPCZ010000042.1:35883401-35897121 GCA_037974445.1 Brycinus macrolepidotus
CTCC
This sequence comes from Brycinus macrolepidotus, assembly GCA_037974445.1. NCBI lineage: Eukaryota > Metazoa > Chordata > Actinopteri > Characiformes > Alestidae > Brycinus > Brycinus macrolepidotus. The sequence continues at coordinate 35,883,406 of JBBPCZ010000042.1, forward strand.
AAAATCTTGTGGAAAGCCTTCCAAGAAGAGTGGAAGCTGTTATAGCTGCAAAGGGGGGACCAACTCCATATTATAGTCTATGTATTTGAATGCAATGTCATTAAAGTCCCTGTTAGTGTAATGGTCAGGCGTCCCAATACATTTCTCCATATAGTGTATTATAAACACATTCACCTAGGGGCAATTTAACTTCTCCAATGATGTGCATGTCAGTTCGAGGAAACTGCCAAATGGAAACCCATACAAACACAGAACGCTCCACAAAAAGGACCCTCAGCCGTCCCGGCTGGGAATCGAACCCAGGCAATACCAATTGCTGCCCCACTGTGCACCCCCACATTCTTTATAAATCAAATGAACGCAACAACAGCATTAAGAAATCACATTCAAGCAGAGAATAAGATTAAATGGCAGAAACAGATGCTTCTTTTCACAGTCATTATTGGTTCATTTGGGATAAACACACACGTCTCACAAAAAGGCAGAAGACGCTCGTGGTAAATATTGGAACACATCATAAGCAACCTTCTTAAAGTCTGCTTTTAATGTTACATAAGTATAAGCACTTATAAAAAGTTTTTTTTTTATGATGTATTATGTGTACAGGCTTGACTAGATGTGTTTCTAAACAATCCAGTCGTGTAACGAAGTCGGAGAGGAGCAAAAGCTGGATTAACACTGAGGAGATGAGGTCTGGAGGAAGATCAGCTGGAGGTTACACCAGGTGTTCTGGGATTTTAAACAGGGGGCGCGGGTTTGTGTGTGTATTTGTTTCTCTCGGGGCTTTGTTTCCCGCTGAGAGTCTTATCTGAACTGTCACATGTCCTGTTTTCCTATCCCAGCATGCACCTCTCTGAACCCCACCACTCTCTCTCATCAGACAGGCACAGCCTTTCATCTTCAAAACTGCATCCATATTTTCATCTCCAGCCCCCGCACCACACACACACACGCACACACACACACATACACTAAAACACACATAACGTAATCGGGGAAAGCTATTTGGATTTGTTTACCTCTTTTTGTTTTTGCTGACATATTTGGTCTGCCCTTCATTTACGGTGAAAATCAAGGACTTCTGAAAGCCTTTGAAGCTGAGGGTATTTTGACTCATCGATGAACTTTCTGAATCTACTTCATCTCTGTGCGTTATAAACACTTTCGCCTTGACAAATACTCTTCTAGAAATTGAATGCAAAAGTATTAAACAAGCAAATTTAACGATTGAAACTGACGTTTGATTAATACAGACCAACAGCCTTAAACTCATCATTTGACAGACCTGATTTAATATTCCTGGAATACATAGAAGTTCAGAATAACACTATTTGTAAACATATAGTAAATGCAAACAAGCATTCTAACACTTTTGTTTCGGTATTTAATATACTTTAAGTGCATATTAACACAAATAATGTCTTGGCTTTGCACTTGCACATATTACCAAAAAGTATTTTTTCATGAGCATGAATAAAGATAAAAACTGAATTATTTAAACGTTCATGTGCAAAATTTCAACAAAAATCTCTGTGCTTCTCATTCAACAGAGGACTTTTGTATGGGGGTAGGAATTGAGATGATTGTGGTGTCATTCATTACTTCTTGTTCTCTGAATAAGTGCTGTTTCTGCTGCTTTACAGTCATCCTACAACTCTTTTAAAGCACCTCCTCGCTTCTCTCTTACCTTCCTTATCATTATTCTGAAATCATTTTTGTATGGCGGCACATATGTCTAGGGATGATTAGCTGTGTTTAGATGAACATTCCAGTTGCATTTTATTGAACCAGTTGTACTGTAAAGAATCTTTTAGGTCTTTGCTAGGGCTCTGTATCTTTTTCCCTTTGAGTGTTAATTAACATTGCTCTCCCTATGTTTTAATTTGGTGTCTAAAGGACATTTTTTCTTCCGTTAGTTTCATTTTTGAACATATCTCTCCTTTATGCTTATAAATGCATGTTTATAAGTATGGAGTCAAAACGTATATGTGAAACTATGAAGTGCATATATGCAAAGCGTCTGAATACATGTTTTCCTTTATTATATCGATCATTCTGGTATATTGTTATATCAGAATGCAAACATTTCATGTGCAAATATGTCTTTACACTGGCATTTAAGAGCCATTTCTGAATCTCTAAAAAAGCCTTTTAGTTGATGGTTCTTTAAAGAAACACCAGCGTTTTCATGTAACACTCCGTCTGCTGCCTCTATGGCTTATAATTACTTACCGCAGACAATCATTTTACCTTGTACTTTGAAAAGAACAGAACGCCTGTCACTTATACTATAGAAGCCAGCAGGCAGCTGCTTTAGAACTGAGTCAACAGGTTTTCTGTTCTTTTACTACGTGACAATTTGCTATAGACACAGCAGGTTGCAAAACACTGAATATTTCTTTAAAGCACCACGCACTGAAAGTTTCCTCAGGGAACCAGGCTTCTCCTATGTTGTTGCTTCAAAGGCCCTTTTTGTCATAAAGTGTGTTCACCACAACACCATAAGACATGCACAATTAAACTGAGGGCCACTGGAGCATATGGGAACTATTAAAACTCTTAACACTACCCATACAAACACACTCACACATTCAAACTGAGACCGTTTGAGAAAAGTAACAGGTCCAGTCACTGAAACGTGTTCGTGACTAATAACGACCCACCACAGAAAGTGCCAGAGATTTGGTATGAAATTAGCAAACCTAATGGAAAGTGCTCCTACCTCTCAGGATTGTAGCCCTCCAGCTCCTCCAGGAAGATGTTGGTGTTGGAGTAAGGGCTGTCTTTGCCAGGAATGATGAGGAATTTAAGAACGGTGCCCCTTGTGGACCCAAGAAACACTACTGTTCGGTTTCTGTGAGGTCCTGCTTCTGTGTCCACCACCATTGTGTTGAGCTGGTACCTGTAAGGAGGACAAAATTAAAACCATAATAAATACCATAATATAACATAAAAAACATTAGTCTGATAGCAGTCTTCTGAGCTTGCTGTTAGTGGTATGTTTACTATGGTTTTGGGCTTTTTACTTCAAAAACATTTGATTTCTGACCACAGCCATACTCTGTTTTCTGTGTTATTCTACTCCATCCACTCAGTTAAAAACTGATCCCTAGTGGAAAAGCACTTGGTGTCATATTTGCAAAGACCATGCTAATTTGGTATGTTATCAGTGATGCTCTCCTGAACTGTCTGAAGTGTTTCATATCAGTGTGTCTAGTCTCAGTACATGAAAAGGTAAAGCAATACCCTTATGAATTGTGTTTGTTGCATATAATTAAAAAGCTGATGAAAACCAAAAGAATTGCCAAAAGAAATGGCAATTGGACAGTTTGGCTGGAAAGAAATTGGAATCAGTAATAAGAACTGAAAATAAGTGTATACCAAAATTTTAACTCAAGGATCAGAAAAACAATATTGCATGAGTTATCACTGACATGAAATATCACAGTCTCTACTAAAGTTTTCCTAAAGCTTTGTTCATAAAGGAATTATAACAATTACCATTATGCAGTATTCAATTTAGGGTTCAGATGCAGACTTTGGGTCATGGATTGGGCTACAACTGAACCAAGGTTGGCTTGCTCTGCTCATACCCAGGCCTTAGCCTCGTTCTCACACTAATTGCAACCACTCATTGCACTACGGATTTTTTTAAATTGCCTTCGTGTAACATTAAGGTCACAATTCAAGATTCATAAAAATCTAAATCAAGCGTCATAATGGCAGATAAAGACATTTCATTGATATTCATTAGAAGTCTCGTCAAGCATACATCTCATTTCTGCCGCCGAGAGCATTTCAATAGAAATTTGGTTGAATTTCACTTTTTCCATTTGAGAGAAAAAAAAAACTTTTGCTGCTACTGTCCACCAGGCTCAGAGCCCCAAGGTAAATAGCTGTCAAACTGCTCTCAGCAGCGCTTTTACAGCTTAGATTAATAAGTTCTTCGGTGCACTTGCATTGTTGGGCTAGACAGTTGAAGGCCTTCCTCATGCTTGCATTAACAAGACTTGACTAAACCGAGCCCCGAAGCCTCTTATACATAAGCTTCGTAATAGCATTTCAAACGCAAATAAGACATTTTCATTTTCTATCTACACTTATTCATTTTAGCGAACACTTTCATCAAAAATGACCCGGAGAGGCGAACACAATCCAACTATGGCTTCAATTTGAGAGTATTTTTCTATTTCAGCAAGGCAGCTGCAGAAGGAGAGGAACCTCCAGCGGAAGGGATGATCCAACAATATGCAATGACAAAGAGCGGATATATTGCACAATGCAAGCCTCAATTTTGTACAATAAAGCAGAAAGCAATAAAAAAATAACAATGAGTGCAGAGAGTAGGATCAAATGTTCGGGTTTTCATTGAAGAGGGGGATATTGAGAAGCGTCCTGAAGGTAATAGCGAGATGACTGGATTTACACAGCTCAGTCCACCATCGAGGAAACACATAAGAAGTGTTTGGAGAAGGGCTATCACTATTGACTGTATTAATAATAACATTTTTAACAGATTATTAACCACTTTTATTTTTTCACTATTTTATAGCCAAAATTTGATATCAGTGACCGATAATAAACCGTGTAGATTCCAAAAATACTTTTTCGTACAGAGATAAACCTTTAAAAACCTAATCTAAAAATGTGTATTTTCTGTAGTTTCTCTAAAATAATCAAAATATTTGTCGAAAGCTTGATTTTAATGTCTTTTTTAAAAGATGCAGGCAAGACAAAAAGCCAGTTATCAGGCTAGCTGGTCAGCATCCACGTTACCATTGCTCTTCTGGTACTTTCACCACAAAACAAGAATAACTGTCCAGTTAGCATTCGAATGGATCCACTGCAAGTAAGTAAAACTAGCTAAGTGAGTGCGTTTGGAGGTGACATGAAGTGAATATATTTTTTTAACCAGTCCAAAAACTGAAAGGGAAAGTGAGAGTGAGAGCTGTGCCTATGATGGGTCTGCTGCAGGAGAGCTAATAGAACAATATTATTATTTATCATAACTGTCAAAACGATATATAGGTGAGTAATAATTGAATTTGTATGCACCAGTGTCTGCATGTGTTGCAAAAATACATGAAACAATATAAATACAATAAAAGGGGTCTGTTAAACTGTGCTCTACCCCCTGCTGATACATAATGGAAAGCAGAGCAATCTTTAGATGTGATTTTCTCAGTTTGTGACTTTGTTCAACTTAAAAAAGCCATAGTTGGTCTCTGGTTGAGATATCTAAAAATTTTAAAAGGTTTGTGGTGGTTCATTTTTAAAAGAAACAAAAAATCTAAAGGGTTTCTGAGGGCTGACATGCAAATGAAAGTGTGTACCAGACTCTGTTTCAGACTCCAAGAGAGACCAGCAGGAGAATTTAAAATATGCATTATCATCATGCAAACTGCATTCTAATCAGTTAATAATTCATCAAGAAGGTACATTTTAATTAATGATTTTTATATCAAGTAATTGTGTTTATGCATTATTTACCGTGATAGTCCCAATCTGGAGTCTTACATCAAGTCATGCAGCACCTCCAACCAAATAAGCTTATAGAGAGATGCTGAAAAAACTGTGCGGTTTCCTACCTGACCATTGTTTTGACTATCCAGGGTCTGTGTCCCAGCAGAGGAACGGCCTCGTCCATGAGAGGATGAGTCTTTATGAAGTTTAACACTTCATCTGGGAAAGTGGTAGAGGAACTGAACCTGGAGCCCTGACCAGCACATCCACCGGGCCTACACACACATACACATACACATACACACACACACACACACACACACACAATGTAAATACTCATAAAAACCCATACTTCCTAACATACTCAGACATGATGCGCTCTGGTCATTAATTATTACACAAATCTTTTGTGCTGTGAGCATTTAGCAAAGGCTTTTATCAGTCGGGGCTTAAGGGCTCTCCCTACTATATAAGGGTAATTTATTACTTAGGGGCATATTTGATTGCCTGAACTGTGACCATTAGAGCTAGGCCTTTACTTCAGACCATAAATTTCAAAACATGCTCATAAATGAGGAAAACACACCTCTGAAGCTTGTAAAAGACATTCCGTGTTTGATGTGAAGCTTGTACATATTAACACATTGTACCTTGTATGTAGCATTTTTAGAGTGACTCCTTCAGGAAAGAGCCCTGGCATACAGCTGACAATGTTTATCATCTGATAGGCTGCTGCTCGTATTCATAGTCAGTGACATGATGGTCGTCCTGAAGGTCTACAGTGATTTTTTAACTTGTGAAATTGGTCCTACCCACGGAAAATCAAACAGACCAATTGGTTACACTGTCAGTTCCTGTTTCTAACGTTAGTGGTTAATCTTCCATGGTAGAACTTTAGTGGAGAGATCGCTTAGCTATGTCAACCTAGATTATATATTTTCATTGGGCTTTTCAAGAATTGAACTGTATTGCTTCCAATCAAAATTTAATAATGAAGTCAAGTTACAATTCCAACATCATTCTACTGAATAAAAATGAACTAAAAATGATATGAATGTATTTTTTAGTTCCCAGAAATCATGAGACTTTCTCTAAATTTTGAAATTCTGAATGAAATGTATTATAGTTTTGTTCCATTTATGGCACAACTTCTACACCAAGGCCCGATCACAACTTCGATCATGTTATGAATTGTCACTACCATCGCTATGTGTCATTACCATCACAGTCATCTGTGATGATTATAAAATCTCTTACAATTACTTACATTTCTGGCCATCAAAATGGCCATGGCAGCCCTGTGCTTACATATGTGCTTCTTATTTCCATGGCAACCACATCAAAGTCTGGTCTGAAAAAGCTGTTGCACTCATTGCACTTTAATGTGATAATGATAGAGGACTGGGGACGCCAGAATTTATACATATAAAATGTATAAATAGTCCATAAATATAAAGCATATGAATTTGAAATTCCTTTTCTTATGTAGTTTGAGAAACTCCAAAGCTGAAATGGAATAAATGCAACACCTTTCATTACTTTATTATGTCGAGGAAGTGAAAGGCTCTTGATTGGGACCACTTTTGAGAACCGAACCACGAAAGTTCTCCTAACTGTCGAACCGTATCTGACGTATTTGCTGGATTACCTGGGCTTAGGCACCAGCTCGTCGGGAACGGGGGTCCAGATGGATTCCGGAGACTTCTGCTCCTTGAACCTGCCCTCGAACACGCGCGCCAGCTGCTGCATGTCGAAGGCACACACCGCCGAGCCGGGGATGCTGCAAAACAGCAAACAAAAACAACAGCTGCAGTCAAGCCATCTGATCGACACCTTACACAAACTGCCATAACGGAGAAAAAAAACATCCCAGCAGGCTTTTTTCAGGCTTTTTTCCCGCTGCTGACAGACTGGTCCTCGAGTAGGCCTCAGGCAAAACTCATTATTCTGCGTTTCAGTGCAAATGTTAGGCTGTGTCATGCTAGGTGAGAGAAACTTCGCAGTAGGAAACATTTGGCACCGCTATAATCCCAAGCATTATTCACACTATATTTAACAAAAAGCTAGTACCGGCTGTGTATCCATGTAAACTTACCATTAACTGATGGTTAGAGCGAGGAAATCAAGTTTGCACAATTTTCCCTGTAGCTCAAACGTTGTCGATCAACCAAAACATCTTTGGGGTCTTAAGTTTCCTTCTGATGTTGCAAGGCTAATATGGCTACAACTAATAAAAACCCTATAGGCTCCAGTTAGCTTTGTGCAGACTGTCATGTTTTGGATTCACACATATTAGTGCTTTTCTCTGGTGTTCAACTCCAGTTTGTACATCTCGAACACACTCGTGGAACCCGGAGAACGAACAGATGTGTCTGAGTGAGGAAATCACTCAGAAAAACTGCGTCAAAACTGACTAAATTAGTCACATGACCAGAATTTGACTGGTTAGAATCAATCAATTTGAGATTATTGTGTGTACTAGGGCTCTGATAGTTGTGGTGAAGTGTTTGTGTGTGTGTGTGTGTGTGTGTATGTGTGTGTGTGTGTGTGTGTGTGTGTGTGTGTGTGTATGTGTGTGTGTGTGTGTGTGTGAGTGTGTGTCTGTGTGTTTGCATGGGGGGGTATTAGGGGGCCTGGGGGCTTAATTCAGGGTCCAGGTGCTCGCCATGTGGACCAGACGACACCAGGCCACCCCCAACAGAGCTCTGTCAACTACGCGCCAACACACAGCTCCAGCAGGGCTCGAGACTGCCCCAGGGAATTCTCGACCTAATTTGCAACTCCTCTCCCATTTCACTTCAGACCACCTTAAAGCCCACAGACTGAGCGGAATCCAAATGGGGCAGTAATAGGCAAGCACTGTATACCCATTCAATCGAAACTGACCTGGAGTGCGTATATTTAAACTTTAAAAGTCACACTTATAGCCAGGGATAGCAAAAGCATGGTATAGTTTTATATAAAGAAAATATTTTATATCATGAACAAGGCGGAATTGCTCATTTGTCCTCTTGAATTCAGATTTCTTTGCATAACTCGCTGTAATTGGTTGTGCAATTATGTAATTACAGTCAAATAGTACAGCAAATTGACATTAAAGAACCAGAGGGAGGAATATAATATGCACATATCTCTTCTTACTCCAGATGTAGGCTATTAGAAAAGGCACTTTAGTGTCCAAATGTTACTTCTTTAGTTTGGAACTGCAACCGCAAGGCTAACGCCGGTAACAAACCCTGGAACTCAATGGTCCACATAGTTTTTGTAAAAACGCATCACCAAAATTCCAACTTTCCCAACCACATCATTAAGCCCATTAGGTCCATTAGTGCCAGTCCTAAACTACCTGGGGTAAATGGAAAATTGTATTCATATTAGATCCTGATCTATTCCTTTAAAAACTCTAGATTTGTGTGGGTTAAAACCTAGAAAAATCACTTTTTTGCATGTTTTTGTCACCTTTTTGTGGAAAGTGATTAGACCTCATTCTAGAAGTACTTGAATATGGAATGTATAGAACAGCAACACAATAATCCTACAGGGTTAAAGTTTCGAGGGACTTTTGGGGCACTAAGGATGTAAGCATCCTGGACAACTGTGAGGGAAAGGCTTGGAGCGCCCTGCAGTCGTCGCGGCATCTCTTTTCTATATTGCTGTCACAAAAGCCCTGATGTTTCACCTGCCACCAACAAACCCAGCCATTCTTCCACCAGAGCTAGACACGCATCAGTCTCCGAGAGTGAGAGAACAGACACAGAGGAACAGGAACAAACGTACAGCGTGTAACAGACAGGAGAACACATTAGACATTAGACTAGACAGAAGAGAAAGCGAAAGAAAGGAAAGATGAAACATTGATGGGATGTGCACCACATGGTCTGATTCGTGTTGAAGAAATATAATTTAAGACATAGTCTGAACAAAGACCAAATGTATATTTTTTCCCTTTGCCCCAAGTGTAGTCAATCAGCCAAGATGTGTTTCTGGGGGTCTGAGAGCCCTTGACACCTGAGACCCCCCCCCCCCCCCCACAAGACTGAACATTGGGGGGCTGTCTCTGAAAATGTCTTGTGATGAGAAAATGTTGAAATAAGCATTTACTTGAGTTAAAAGAGGTTTAACTAGTCACCTCATTTCATCTTCCTCCCCGTCAACAAATATTTTGTTTTATTTTGTGCATCCCCAATTACTCCCATCCACAAAAATTTTTTATTTCGTTTTGTCCATCTCCCCTATTGACAAATATTTTCGTTTCATCTGTTGTCAACCCCCCAACAAAGACTCTGACTTTGTTTTGTCAGTCACCCCAAAAGTGAGAGACCCCAACTGCCTTCAGGCTCTTCACACATTGAGTAAAATCACACTGAAAAAGATTCTCCCACAGCAGACAGTGCGGGTTTTGAGAAGTGCTTCCCATAACAGGAAGGTTTTACCTGACTAACTGCAAACAGACCAATCACAGACCATTTAGCATGATGTGTGTGACCGTAAAAATTCACATGGTGTACATGAGAGGGTCTTTTACTTGCTACTATGGCTTCCAACTAAATTCTTGAATTACTTTAAAATACAAGCTAGTTTGAACTTTTTCAGCCCAAAACCATATCTGGCTGTAAAAGGCTGTAGGGGAAACACAAGCCCACTGCAACATTTAAGACTGATACAATTATTGGTTTGCTACCAGACTCATTAAAATGTTGAGCGATAGTCACGAAAGTGAGGATTCTGAAATGTGTGGTGATTTTAGCTTGCAGTTTACATTAGGCAGCCCGTGTCACTTTCTGAACAGATTGTCTGAGCCTGGAACAAAAACTCTCCTGCAGTGCTTAACTGACACCTAAGAACACAGCATCTGCACCTAAAATATTTTGCGCTCATGCCCAGAACACAAGAATTTATACACAGTTTTGGTAAGGACAACCTTAGCACTGCAACAATCCTGGAGCCTATTTTACAGACACCAGTAGATCTTACATCACCAAAAGCCACAGAAGCATGTCTGTCCGAGATTACTTAGCAACTAGAAGCAGCAGAGGCAAGTGTGTGTTAATTTAGGAGTGTTTCTGAAACTCTGAATGCTCGGGTAAACATGTCTTGGCTGAGAGAATGTCTTAAGAAGGAAAAATGTCTGCATTTAAGTTTTCACTAAACTATTCCTTTAAGCCTCCCTCACTGTCAGAAGCTGTCCTCCGAGCTGATGGATGATCTGGATAAGGCTGTAATTAGGGCCTGTACTGAGTCAAACCCCAGCTGGAGCAGGAGGGCTGGGGAGATGGTGGCTGCTTGGCGCTTGTCACCTGACACTGGGCCTGCTGGGATGCCGCCATAGAGCCAATGGTGGGCTAGAACTATGGCCAAGAAAGTCATCTGCCAAACCGCACTGCCCGCAGGCAGACCAATGGCCGTGTTTCGAATCAGTCACAGTGGCTGGTTCACTGCTCCCTATTAGATTCCATTCTGTGCCTACACAGATTGAACCAATAAATGTCAAAGTCCGCATGACATTACGGAATCCCCTCTCAGTGCTCTGTTTTGCTTAGTTGCCTCTTCATGCTGTTTTCCCCTCCATTTTTCTCACCGAAGTGGAGAAGAGGGCGCAGAATTGAAACACAACACAAAGAGAGTAATTGACAGATTTTAAGGGACTGTCCCTGTGGGCAGCTAATCGAAAACTCTTTAAAGAGTATGGAATAATTTATGGACGGAGCCCATTCAGCAACAAGGCAATGCAAGGAAAAGGAGCACAGGGCAGAGGAGTGGAGATGCTATCATTTGGAACGTTTCCCAAGACGCCAGCCTGTTGCCCTTATGGAGAAGACCACTGCCAAAGCTTCCACTGGCCACTCTACCAACGGCTCTCACATACAGCAGGGTCCACCACCAAGAGCAGTCTTCATTTAATCGGTTTTAAAATGACAGTATTTTACCCATACTTGTTATTCTACCACGTTTTATTTAGCCCTTATTTAGCAAACAATCTAATTAGATAGGAACTAAGTGCCTAATTAGTAAGTCTAAGACAAAAATACATCAATTGGGACAAAATGATCAATAAGTATCACTAATTGCATTATTTAGGGCACTTTCCATTTGCATCAAAGCTTAAGGCCATTTCGCACTGATTCAGAGTTTTACAGCAAAAATGACATTTTTGAAATTTAAAAACCACATCCACTTTTTTACCCATTAAAACCGACATCTCGACTAAGCATTAAACATTAAGAATGAAAAAGGTCATTCATAGAGCAAATCACTGCTGTGTGTGTGTAAATGAGACATGAATAAACTCAGGCCTGGACTGAATCAGAGCTCAGAACGCCCACACTTACAAAATGGAAAAAAAACAAAACAATGAATGCTACTTATTAATGTCATTAATTTTATCAGTAATGATCAATAAATCTACAAGAGATACCAGTCCTACTGATTAATTAATGTATTTACATAATTACAAGGGTGAAATAGTTAATGATAGACTTCAATTCAATACGATTGTAACATTCTCCTCGTTGTTTACTCTGTTTTTTGGCCTTTGTAAACGTGTGGTTTTGATGTCAGTCTCTAGTCCCACCTCCTCCGTAGTTTTTCCACTTGTGTCTTGTTCCTGTCCCCTCCCCTGCCCAGGTGTTCTCATTTCCCTTGTCAGTATATGAACCCCCTGTGTTCCTCTGTTTCAGTCTATGTTTGTGAATTCTTTGTATATTTTCCTGTTAATACTCTATTGCAGCGATCTCTAGTTTAATCCTAGTTCAATCCTGTTTGTCTGCCGTGCCCATGCCTTTGTTAACCCTGGACCCCTCATCCTGCCTGCAATCCATAATCACTACAGAGATACAGTGGCGTCTCCATTCGATCCATTTTTCGCTACAGCTAAAATGAGTGGCTGAAAAAGTGCCTTACAATTATTTATTTATGTTTCCATTTCCAGTTTATTAGAACATCAATACAAAGGTGCAATATTTGATACAAAAAAGTGTTCATTGCTTTCATAGTACCCTGATGCTCTAGCCACAAGCTAACATGTAACAACACAGCAATACGATACAGTGAGATTATACTGTGATACAATTCCATGCTAAATTTTAATCGTTACATCCTTAGTAAATGAACTACACTCCCAACGCACTCTCTGGGCCTCTCAGAAAGAGTGCTGGGAAAGTCTGCAAACTTTCCGAGTTTGGGCAGTTATTAAAGCTGTGATAAATCAAATTTACACTTTCCTCCTTACCCCAAATGTAGTCAGCGAGATGTGCTCGGACATGCTTTACACTTTGTGCTGGAATAAGACCGGCAAGAGATGTATTTGTGCTTCTATGGTTTCTGATGCTGTATGAGACACTTTTATCTATAAGAATGGAGAAACATAAGTTGCACGAGTAAAAAAAAAAAAAAACAACAAACAGGGATATGATGCATTTAATAAAATAAAATGTAAATGCAGAGAGAGAACAGCTCTATAAAGGTGATGAAATCAGAAGTACTGAAGCTGTGTTGCGCACCATAATGTCCTCAGACCTGTTTTATTGACTCCGCTGCACCGTGAACAGAATGTAGGCCATGCAGGGATGACAAAGAGCACGTTTTCAGGAGGTAAGTGTAGCTGCTGCTGGCTCTGCTCCTCCACTACTTTATAAATGAGATATAAAGAGACATGGCAAACAAGTGGGAGTCATTTACTGAACTCATCAGCCTCATCTCCAGTCCAGCCAATGAACTGCCACGAGCTTCAACCTCACACTTCTCTGGCTCCCTCTCTCATTCTCTCTCTCTCTCTCTTTCTCTCTACTGTCAACGTCCAAATTTTGTCTATAAAACATAATCATATGCGGCTAAAATCTTTTCTCTCAGTTTCTCTCCCATCTTAATCTCTCTCTCTCTCGCTCATGATTTGTCTCCTCTCTCTAAATCTCTCTTATTTCCTTTGCTCATAGTTTTCTCTCTCCTCTTAATCTCTCTCTCTCTCTCTCTCTCTCTCTCTCTCTTTCTGTCAGCATCCAACTTTTGTCTATAAACCAAAACAAATAAACCATAATCATATTCAGCTAAAAGTTCTCTCTCTCTCCCTCTCTCCTCTCTAAATCTCTCTTTTCATTTTCTCTCAGTTTTTCACCCTTAATATCTCTCTCTCTTCCTTTCAAGAATTCTCCTCTCTCAATATCTCTCTCTGCCTCTCTTCTTTCTCTCTCTCTCTCTCTCTCTCTCTCTCTCTCTCTACTGTCAACGTTCAAATTTTGTCTATAAACCGAAACATAT
>JBBPCZ010000042.1:35918034-35941319 GCA_037974445.1 Brycinus macrolepidotus
GAGAGAGAGAGAGAGAGAGAGAGAGAGAGAGAGAGAGAGAGAGAGAGAAAGAGAGAGAGAGAAAGAGAGAGACTGCACATGGGTGAAGGGAGAACAGAGAGAAAAGAGAAAGAAACAGGGAAGAGAGAAAGAATGAAAGAGGCAAGGAAAGGAGGAAAGAATGACAGAAAGAGAAAAAGAGAAGAGAAAAAAGAGTGGGGTATGAGATAGAGGGGACCAGAATGTGTGCAGAGGAGAGAGAGAGAGAGAGAGAGAGAGAGAGAGAGAGAAGACGAAAAGAAAGAGATAGAGAAAAGGGAAACTGAGGGAGAGAGAGAGGGATGGAGAGAGGAAAAAGAGTAAAGATGAAAGAAGAGAAAATGAAAGAGAGCTAACAAAGACAGAAGAAAAGGGAAGAAAGAGAAAGTGGAAAAGGGGGAGAGAGAGGAAAGGGGGGGTTGAGAGAGAGAGAGAGAGAGATAGAGAGAGAGAGAGAGAGAGAGAGAGAGAAAGAGTGAGAAAGAATAAGAGAGAGGCTGAAAAGATTCCTGCCAGCCTCTTATTTTCCAGCTGAGAACATGTGGTCAAATATTTGATTTCTCCTTGCATGCCTGGGTCAAACCCAGCATTCTATCACACCAGACAAGAGCGATAAATGCACAGTAAGCCTTTGTGAGCATGTGTGTGTGAGTGTGTGTGTGTGAATGTGTGTGTGAGTGTGTGTGAGAGTCTGGGGATGAGGATGGGATGGGGAGTTAGAAGTGGACAGACAGAAATAGGCCTGCTTCATTTCTTCTTCAGGTGGAAGTTCAATAAAATGACACCTTTGAAGTAATAATTCAGTGAAACATCAGAATATCACAAATTATCATTACACTGTTTTCTTCTTACTCCAAATGTAGTCACTTAGAAATAGCATTTGAACACCTGACCATCAGACCTATATGAGCTTGTTGGACTTCGCCTTCCAAGACCATTAATATGGAGTTGCTCCACCCTTCTGAGAAGACGTTCCACAGTGTGTCTGTGGGAATTTTTGCCCATTCAGTCAATAGTGAAGTCAGGCAATGTTGAACAAGAAGACTTGGCTAGCGATTGATCTTCAGTCCCAAATGCGCTGAACTGGGTTGAATCAGGGTCCTCTGGAGGTCACTGGAGCTCCTCCGTACCAAACTCATCGAACCATGTCTTTATGGATCTCTCTTTGTGCACAGTCATGCTGGGGCCTTCCCCAGACTGTTGCCACAAAGTTGGAAGCATATAACTGTCCAATGGTGCTTTTCCACTGGTACAAGGAACTGCACCATACTGCAAAAAAAAAATGTTATTCCGTTACAAATAAAGCGACCCGTACCCAAGCTGCACACGTGCTGCTCGATGGCAGGGCCAAAAAAAAAGTGGGCTGGAGTCGAGCTGACCACGTCACTGCTTTTTGATTGGTCAAAATGTTGTCATGACAACAGACAGACTTAGATAAAAAGGCCATTGTTTTTGTTTTTTGTTTCTTGTCTTTTTTTACTGTCTGCACAAATAAGACAACGGAAATATAAAACTGGAAGTCGACAGAGTACAGGCACTACTATTTATTTGGGCTAAAGATAAATTTCAGTGAGAAATGCAAAGATATCCCAAGACATATCTAGCAAGTTAGAACGCCGAGATAAAATTAAAAGACTCAGACAAGGCTGTAAGAAATAAAACACAATAACAAATTGCGCTGCCAAGGAATCAGCAACACTGTTACCGGGCTGAGATACACTGGAAAATTCTTTAGTTTAGCATTTTTCCTAATTCCATACAAAATCACAATTTATCTGAATTTCAGAATTTCTTAATATTTGATTTGTCCCCCTTTTGCTTTAATAACAGAATACAGGATCTGCCTGAGTGTTACCTGAAGGCCTTGGTTCACAAATTGGCCTAAATATGACCTGAAATACAATAGAAAATCTTCAATACTTCAATGTCCTTGTCAGAACTACTCAGACATGTTCACCGTTCTACCACTTTCTGTTTATTTCCAGACTTAAATGAAAAAATCCTAGATTTCTAACGCGGTCTTACCCTTTTGGCCCCCATTATAGGTCCAGCGAGACATGAATAAGAAGTCTAGAAGTCCAAATCTTCAGCAAATGTGTCACTCAGTGGCTTCTCCCTCAAGGCCTTGCAAATGCAGCCCCCAACCACAAACAAGGCAAGTGGCTTTCCACCATTAATTACATTTGTTTCTAAGGGAGATACTGACGCAGAGTTCCTTCAGCCTCTTAGCTGTCCATTCACGATGCCTGACGAAACTGTAGCAACCGTCACTCATTAGCTCAGAACAAGCCCCCTGAGAAACAAGACTCGGATGCAGGCAATCGGCTCCAATTATTTCATTAGCAATGGCCAAGAGAACCATTTCACTCACTTGTGATAAACACGTTAATAAAAAATAATGTGTGTACTTACTTATCACTGTCTTAAAAATCAGTTAAGCCACAACACTCAATACACTTCATGCGGACCAAACAGGGAAGCTGTTTTACGCTTCTTGTTTTTACGGATGTATGTTAATAATGTGTGCAATAACGTCGGTGCTATGTCTCAACCAGCTAAACATAGTGATCATAACAATATTTACTGCTGATGTGATGATTATGACTGGATCAGTATTTATGGCTGATGATAACTTTAACAATAAGTTTGATGACGATTAGGATTTGTACTGTTATGATGGTGTTGATTACAATTTGTAAGATATTTAATGTTGATTTGATGATTATTTGGACATATTTAACAATATTTAATGCAGATATGATAATGATAAGGATTCGGGTGACATTTAGCACCAATATGATAATGATAATTGCTTTTAGTTATATGATTATGATGACTGGATAATATGTATTGCTGGTATGGTGATGATAATTAAAATTTGGATACTAAGTAGTACCAATATGATGATTCCAATTTTGATTATGTTAGTTTTTGACGGTAACTGGACAAAATAACTATTAGTTAAATGGCAATGATATTTAGTGCCAATATGATAACACCAATTATATTGATGAAGTTGATGATGATGATGATGATGATGATGCAGACATTTATTAGATACTAAGTACTGCCAATATGATGGTTCCAATTTTGATCATGGTAATTTTTATGGTAAACTAACTATTGGTGATGTGGCGGTGATTAGGGTTTGTTCAATTTTTTAATGCCAATATAATAGAAATGTTTATTTGGATGATGATGATGATGATGATTTCATATCAAATCTGTTAGATTCAATCTATCATTGTCACAGTTTTATCTACAATCCAAATCCCAGTTTTGTTAATGGCAGACATTTAGATTATCAGTATCAGCTCAGGCCTTTCACATAAAGGCCCAAGGCTATTCGCATCTGCAAACCTCACATCTATGTCTCAGCCGTAGCAAACAACAAAAGCAGCCCAAAAGTCATAGGCTACAGCTTTAAACAGAGATGCATAATGACATGGTACTTGATGGGCCACGCTCTGGGCAAAGTCAAGATTTAGAATTCGGAGCATGGATTATCATAGTGATAATAATAACGACATGAAGAGCAGGGCATGATTCACATCAAAGCAATTCCTTTTAATGTAATTTACTACCTATAATTCGCTGGCATATTACAGTGATTAGTCATGCTCACACTCCCCCCAAATATAATCATAATTAGTTATATAAACGAGTATGATGAAAGAACGACGTCAAAGCCATTTATACGGGCTATGAGCCAGGATCAGTTATCAGTGCCAATATCATGCAAATAAAGCATTTACAAACAATTTTAGGCACTGAAAAGGGAACGTGTCTGGGAACGGTTTCTTGCATCTATTCATATGAGCACAAGTATCCATACAAAACATCCTGACTGAAAAA
The DNA here is from genome assembly GCA_037974445.1 of Brycinus macrolepidotus. NCBI lineage: Eukaryota > Metazoa > Chordata > Actinopteri > Characiformes > Alestidae > Brycinus > Brycinus macrolepidotus. The sequence continues at coordinate 35,921,908 of JBBPCZ010000042.1, forward strand.
AAAAGTCAATATGGTAGATTGTTTGTACCCGGGCCCATGCGAGAGTAGTGTTTTCGCACAAGGACACTGCTCTCTCTTTCTCTCTCTCTCTCTCTCTCTCTCTCTCTCTCTCTCTCTCTCTCTCTCTCTATTGTGTTGCGTCAGGCTGACAGCCCTCTCAGATATTCAGTCCAGTCAGCCGGTGTGTGTGTGTGTGTGTGTGTACGCGTTTGTGTGACATCTCCATCCATCTTCAATAAAACAGACAAAATGACTGACGTTTTCTCACTTTAGTAGACAGAAAGAGTAAAAAAGTGTGAAAATGTCCAGCAAACACATTAAGGCTGTTAAGCATAGGCGTTCATATCACTTTACGCAAGTCTGAGTCAAGTTTTGAGTCTCTGAGGTGCGAGTTCAAGTCAAGTCTCAGATCTTTGAGGTGCAAGTTCAAGTCTCGGATCTCTAAGGTGCGAGTTCAAGTCAAGTCTCGGATCTCTGAGGTGCGAGTTCAAGTCAAGTCTCGGATCTCTGAGGTGCAAGCTCAAGTCAAGTCTCGGATCTCCGAGGTGTAAGTGGGAGGTGGGAGATTGAGATAAGTCTTTAGGCTCTGAGATGCGAGTCCGAGTTGAGTCTTGAGTCTCTGAGGTGTGAGTCAGACTCAAGTCCTGCATCTCTGAGGACAGACTGAAATCTGACTGAAGTATTTTCTAACCCAAAAATGTAAAAAAACTGCTCATTAAATGAATCCATAAGGAATCTGAAACTGTTTAGTCTTGAGTCAGTGTCACAAGTCACTCAAGAGCAAGTCTGAGTCTGAGTTAATGGCGTAATGTCAGCATTTTCAAAACGCTACCACACCAAAATCTTTATGGACCTCGCTTTGACATGCTGGAATAAGAAAGGGCCTTAACCAGACTGTTACCACAAAGCTGGGAGAATATAACTGTCTAAAATCATGTGTCATTTACATGTCTCTTCACTGGAACAACAGTGAAACACCCCAAGACCATTATACTTCCTCTACCAAACTTTATTGTTTCCAGTCGGTAGTGTTCTGCTGGAATCTTCCAAACCTAGAATCATCCATTAGACTTTTCCATCAGTTCACCACTAGGATTGGGTATCATTTGAATATGATCAATTCTGATTCCAGTTCTGCTTATCGATTCTGGTTCTTATCGATTCCCCATTTTGGTTCCATAAAGGTAAAAAAGAAAGACAATTGTTTAGATCTTTATTCTGAACATTTAGAATGTCCCAGCAGCAATGGGAATAAAATGCTAACTAAAATGTTACATAAATATGAATATGTTGATGCAGGATTTATTCATTAGAATCAATAAGAAAATACTGGGTGTAATTTGGAACCTACTTTCAGTTCCCAACCCTATTCACTACTCCAGAGAACATGTTTCCACCTCTCCAGAGGTCAGTAGCGATATGCTTCACAACACTCCAGCTGAGGTTTTCTTCTCTAATTTTGTAAAGGAACTGCAAAGTTAAGAAGTATTGGAAGTTCAGTAGCACCAATTAGAGTCCAGTCAACTGGGTGTCATTGTACATGCAATATAAAATAACTTGTTTTAAGACTCGCTTCTGTGGTTTTTGACACTGTATGACACATTATTATCTATAAACATGGAAAAGATTATGTAGAATAGCCGCAAAACAGTTCTAACAGCTATTTTGAAGCCTTCTTCTGTAGTTTTGCCCTTTTTTATAGAAAACAGTGTGTCATACAGTGTCAGAAACCACATCAGCAATGTCTGAGTTAATGGCGTAATGTCAGCGTTTTTAAAAAACAGCTCAGTTTTCAGTGACCTAAAATGCCATTTTCATGTGGACGTGACACCAAAATGCAGAGAAAAAACATGTTTTCAAAAATAAGGATACATGTGGACAGGGTCTCAACTGAGCCACAAAAATGACATCATTGATTTCCTGCACATGACACCCGGTTACTTGCTGTTCTTCATAAAAGCATAAAGCACAGCAAAGAAAAGACAAAATAGAGAGAAAGAGAGAAAGAGAGAGAGATACAGACGGAAAGAGACACTGAGAGATAGAGAGAGAGAAAGAGAGAGACAGAGAGAAAGAGACACTGAGAGAGAGAGAGAGAGAGAAAGAGAGAGACAGAGAGAAAGAGACACTGAGAGAGAGAGAGAGAGAGAGAGAAAGAGAGAGACAGAGAGAAAGAGACGCTGAGAGAGAGAGATAGTGAGAAAGAGAGAGACAGAGAGACAGAGAGAGAGAGAGAGAATTATTGTGATTATACTATAATCAAGCACCTGATTCTGAATAACTCCAGCTGGTCTGGACACACACTCATCCATTCTGCCACTCGTCCTGCACACACGCACACTACCTGACACACACGAGTGGGGTATGTTCACTCAACAACCCCACTTACGGCCACACACACACACACACACACACACACACACACACACACACAGACTCTCTCTCTCTCTCTCACACACACACACACACACGCACACACACACATACACACTGCTTTCAACAAGCCAACATTGTCTTTTTCTCTGCCATCAGCACTCACACACACTTTGTACCTTCTCTCTCATTGCTCACACACACACTCTCACTAAGCTAAACTCAGATGAGAGAGAGGTTAAAGTCATTGAATAAAACAAGAGGGTTTGAAGCTGCGGAATAATCTAGGTCACCTTCACATCCAACACACACACACACACACACACACACTCACACTCACACACATACACACACACACAAAGCCCATTTATCATACTGTTGATCTGTGTCCGGCACAGGCCTCGAATCCATCACAGGATTAACCCTTAGAGGTCTAAAGTTATTTTGCTGTGTCATTTAATAGTCGCATTTTTTAACCTCGAAAGGAAGAGTGTGAACCAACTTTAAGTTTTCCTGACAAAACTCATGAATAATAGTGAAAAGTTAAGCAGTTTTAGACTCTTTTTTTAGCTGAATGTGTTTAGCAGGTTATTTGTGGGTTATGTTAAGTTAATGGGGACTTATTTGGTTGTTTAATTGTTGATAAAAGAGGTTGCTATGATAGTCCAGGTGGTTACAAGAGTGTCACCAAATGGAAGCCACCTGGCTTCTATGGTATTCTGGGGGGTCAGTAGGGTGTTGTTAGGTAGCTTTATTACGTTATGTAATGGCATTGTAGATGGTTGCTATGGTAGATGTTTTGGTGTTGCTACGCAGTTGGTAAGGTATTCTAGTTGGTCGTTTGGGTTTCATTAGACAGTTGTTAGGTGGTTGCCAGGTTGTAGCAAGATGGTTTCTGTGGTATTTTAGTTGGTTTCTAAAGTACTTCCAAGTGGTTGCTAGGGTTTCCAAGGTAGTCTTTAGGGTGTTACTATGTCGTTACTTTTACTGGTATCCCAGGTAGGTGCTAAAGTCCTGCCTGGGTACTACCGGAGGTTGATAGGGGGCTGCTCATTTGTATGTATGAGAATCTGTATGTTATGTGGCAGGTATCCAGTGAGAGCATCTGTGGCACTTAGATTTGGATTTTTAAATTGTCCATTGTATCACTGTGACAAATGTAGAAACTAGCACTAAATATATCTGGATTGTACTACAGACGAATGTAAAATACATTTCCGTTAGGCTGCAAATACATTGGAATGAACAAAGTGCAGTAATTTTAGAAGAGAAGCCCAACATAAACATTTTGCTCTTACATATTACAATAAACATGCCATCAAATATTACTTTGAAATATTAGTCACATCTAAACATCGCGCCAATGCTGACATTTTTAAAGCAATAATCTGATATAATACAAATATGATTCAGTGTCATTGTGCATAACTAGGATGTATTTCTTTCCATTACACAAAAATGTACACACCACAACTCATCAAATTCAAATCATAATAAAATATCATCTCTTCTGCTTGCAAAAATGTGGTATTAAATTGACAGTTTGTAATCCACACTGGTGGTAGGGGGGTTGCATTGAGTAATCATCTACTATATTCAGTAGTTTGACCTGTGGGCACTGGCCAACTTGTTGAAGACAGTACCTGAAGTACAGCAGCAGGAGAAAACTGTAGTGTATAAGCAGGATGGGAGCCAATATAAACCCAATATTCAAATATACTCAAATGCTCATCAATACACTGCTTTAAAAATGATCTTGGCCAATGAATAGTCGACTAATAAAAATGAAGACTTCTGGTGGCAAAACCTCATTCTACAGCAGAAAATCTGAATACACGGGATTACTGTGCAAACATGGTTTTGTTTAAACATACACACACACACACACACACACACACACACACACACACACACACACACACATGCATACTGCAACAGCAGCAGAAGAAGCTGGGGAATCCATCCACCTGGGTCTTTATCTTATGGTGAAGACAGCCTTATTGGGTAATATGGCCTTTCCTGCAGAGCCCATCTCTGCTGGCGTCTTCCCCAAAGGGACTTAAGGCAATATTGCAATTTTGGGGGCTAAATGCCGTAATGTACTTTTCAATTTTCTGGCCAATTTATATGCTAATGTGCATTTACATCTCCATTAGATTGGCTGCCGGGCCGCAGGGTGATCAGGTGAATTTTCCTCTTGTGTTTCTTGCCGCTGTATAATTAAAGGGGCAGAACGAGGGGCCACAACGCTGCTTTACAACCAACACCTCTATTCTTCTATGTGTAACTCTCTCTCTCAAGTTCTCTCTCTCTCACACACACACACAAGCTCTAACTCTCTCCAAATAAAGCTTTACAATCAACAGCTCTATTAGTTTCTCCTATCTTTCTCTTTCTCTCTGAGTATACCTCTCACTTTGTTCCTGACAAAGCTTTACAACCAACAGTTCTACCATATCCCACCTCTCTTTCTCTATCTGTCTCTCTCCCTATATCTCTCAGTCTACCTGTCTCTTTCTCCAAACGACACAGCGTGTGTGTGAGAATGTGTGTCTGGTATGGGTGATGTGGACTTTGGTTTAACACAGCGGCAGACTCTGTGGCTGCAGTAATGGAATTGCTATCCTGGAGGAAAAGCTCAGAAGGTGCATCTCTTGTTTTCGTTCTTGTCTGCAGTGAATGCTGAGGCCCAATCCACGACCCCTCCGCTGGGGGGCAAATCAAACTCGCACGCTCCAGACTCATATCTGCATAATTTCGAGTCCCTTCTGTTGACAGACGAGATTCAAATTCACTGACAGCGCGCCTTTAGATCCGTCTGTGGCAACAAGGTGAGCAACCGCTTCATTTCAAGCTGATAAAAATCCTCAAGACAATAATGTCATTCGAAAGCAAGGGGAAAATCCATTCCTACTGCATGGTAAAGGGCGCTTAATATTGAGCCGATGTATCAGCAAGACAATGGGGCTGTGATAATGTCATCCAAACGCAATAAGCCCAGAGAGATGGGATCACTGAGAAGGCAAAGGCAAGAGGTTGCTGACATATTCATAGAGAGAGAGAGATAGAAAGAAAGAAAGAGAGAAAGAGAGAGAGAGAGAGAAAGAGAGAGAGAGAGGGAGAGAGAGAGAGAGACTAGAAAGACCACACAAAGTTTCACAAGCACTCCAACTAATCCTTCTAAAGATGGACCCCTAACACTATTTTTTTTTTTTTTACGGTGTTGTTTTCATATTTACAGTTAGAGAGCTCCATCAGCGCTGGCTTTAATTCTAGATGAACAGTTCAGCATCATCAGTAAACAGATATTGTTAAGGCCAGCCGGAACAGCCAGAGTGGCAACATGTCCTTTTATTAAACATATTTCAGACCTTAAAGCAATTTTAGCTGTTAAGCATCCTAAAATAAGACTTGCTTATGTAGTTTATGACCCTGTATCTATAAAAAGCACAGATAAACTCAGGCTTCAGGATGGCATTTAAAGAGCTCTTTTGTGTTAGCTCTATTTTTAGGAGTTTACAAGATCGATCCCCGGAGATGCCACAGCCATCCGTTGCCAGGAGAGCACAACTGGCCTCACTCTCTTGTTTATTCGATGGCCCTTCCTCTCCTCCCATCATTCGATGTGATGTTGGCCAAGGCTCATAGCTGGAACAGAACTGGTGGTTTGTAGAGTGTAAAGTTGTTCAATGACATTGTGTTAGTGGAATGTGACTCCTAGGAACACTAAACTGGGGAGGAAACTGGGCCAATTACAGATAAAAACATGTCTTCCAATCCAGAAACCATGTAAACCAGTCTATGGGGTAACATGAAATTACGTAGATTCAAATTTTGGCCAAAGTATTTCTAATTAGGTTATTTGCATGTTTGTCCTCACACCCTGGTACACATATATCATATGTCTTTCTACAACAGCTGGGGCATTTTACAATTGTGCGGACAAACAAGGGAAACATGTAGATATGTAATTCAATGATAAAATGTAGTCTGTTATGTTATGCATATCAGTAAAGTTGCCAGTTACATTTTGTCGCTGTTGGCGAATGTAGATGCCTTGGGGGGAAGGTGGTGGTACTGGTTGGGAAGAGGTAGGGACTGGATCCAAATTTCTGTTCAACTAAAGGAGTTGCAAAGAAGTTTTTTTTTTATTGGGGGGTAGTGGGGTGAACCAAAATTTCTTTCTGTTCTTCCTTTGAGAGATCCATATAAGAATCCATATAAGAAGTAAGTCAAAAAGACCTTCCTGTTTTCCAAATTACATTTCATGTTTCTGTAACACCACTCACCAAATCTTGGGATTTGGGAAATTATATTCAAATATATTATAACACTAGACAGACAGTAATGTAAATGCATTTTCCGCATTTTAAACTGAAAAACAAGCACGAAAATTGTTGCTTCACGCAAAAATAAAACCTGCACACCCATGAAGTCACTGCTTTTAATGCACAGCATGACTAAAAATCACTCCAATGAAAATGTAAAAAGAAGCATTATCACATTTATTGGTTGCTTCATTTAGGAATAGAACAAATAATATACAAACATCAATATCCTGTGGTTTATTCTTATTTTGAGCTCATTATAATGGCTTTAAAGAGACACCATTTGCAATCGCAGTGGTAGAGCGACCCTGCTGTTAAAGTATATCCTTAGTACGGTTAAGAAATTGAAGTGAACATTTTTTTTCTCCAGAGACATCAAGGTGGGACATACAAAGGCACAGGCGTACACAAACGTTATATTCACCAGCTGCTCATGGAGTTGCTTTAATATGGCAAAGCTATAAGCATTCACCAGCTATTCTTTCAATCCCTCCTACACGAGCACACACACACACACGCACACACACACACACCCACGCCCCCAGTTATTGCTGAAGGTTGACAGCATTGCCCAGTGAGCTCTCAAGACCCCATCACTGGTAACCTTGGTGAGCGTGCTGTCTAAAAGGCTGAGAGCAGCATGAGCCTCTACCCCCACCCTGCACATGGTCCTGATGGAGCTCCTTAACCACATTCATTCCATCTCTCACAAGGACAAGTGATAGCTCTAACCAAGAGTTAAGTGGCACCTGAAGAATGTCAACGGCCAACACTTAATGTAATAATCTCATAATAGTAATTTAGAGATGTCCAGTGCAGAACCTAAGATGTACAGACTTCAGTGACCCTTTAGGAATGATCATCATTGGGCATATAGAACTTTCATCTGCAAAGCCTCACAGAACTAGAGCTACGAATGCTTCATATCCGTGGCTGAATATTAAACCAGAGTGCACCGCATTTAGAGCCAGTTTTCAGACATGGATTAAGCCTAATCTTGGACTAAATTGCAGCAGCAGTGGTGAATCACCATAGTTTCTTTTCAGTGTAGGATTAGTGTTATTCTGTGTACGGGAAACGGGAATGTCAGCAATTAGCCTTTTCCAGGTGGGTCATGTTTTTGTTTTCTTTTTTGCATTTTCCCCACTTTTCACTCTAATTTAGTCAATTCCAGTTCCACCCACTAGCCACACAATACCACTAACACTAGTAGGGAAAAGGCTAGCACATGCTCCCACCAAGTCATATGAAGCGCTACTGCATCTTTTCTTACGGCTACTTGTCATTGGACAGCTCAACACACTTGGAGGAGAACACTAACTTCCAATTCTGCCTCTGTTTCCTAGCTTCACACTGAGTGATGTGGGAGAGGGAGGACCATCCTGCCCACCCAGAATGAACAAAGTCAAATATGCTTTCTTAAACTTATAGCAATACATGACTGTGGCATCAATCACCAAGACCTAAACAGTTGCAGCACTCAGAAGCCCCATGTTTTGAACCTCTTGTTGCTATTTATGTGGTTCCTTTGTTTTTCACCAAAACCTGCTATTTAGAAGCTACTAAGCGCAACATAAAAATTGGTTTGTGTGATGCAACCCAGTTTGGCTTAGTAATGTATAAACCTGAACTTAATTAAGTTAGATATATCCAGCCTACATTTGAACATACATCTGGTATAAACAGTCCCTGGAAACCCGTTGCTGAGTTGACTCAATCATAGGGTGAAATGCAATGAATCACCCGGACAGAATTGCAGGGACACACAGACAAATGCACTCACAGTCACACCTAGGGACAATTTAGCATCTCCAATTCACCTGACATACATCTCTTTGGACTGTGGGAAGAAACTGGAGCCCTCAACAGCAATCCACAGAACCCACCAGCAAAATGTAAAGAAAGATGGTAGGTAATCAAACCCCCTCTTGCTGTGAGGCAATGGTGCTACCCACTGCACCACCATACTGTCCCCTGGGGTTAAATTATTACATTAAACTTTGTTCACCTGGCCTTCTTCAGGCGACATATAATTGAACTCCTGGTTGTAGCTTTGACTCATCCATGTAAGACAGATGAATAGAAGGTCATTCAGGCTTTCGTTCCTACTCGCTCCCTCCACTCCTCCAAGGAACACTGTCTGGCTCTGCTATCCCTACACACAAGGCAAACCCAGTCGAGAATGGTCTCATTCGTGGTTCCCTGCTGGTGGAATGAGCTGCCAAAGGCGACCAGAGCAGAAGAATCCGTCTCAATCTTCAAACCTCCTGAAGACTCATCTGTTCAGAGATCATCTCCTTCTTGCACTACTCCCTACATAAAGATTTAGCACTTAGAACTCTCCTCTGATTCTCATACTGTCCTGAAACTTGAACGTTTCCTCAAATTGTGCGTTGCTTTGGATAAAAGCATCTGCCAAATGAATGTAATGTAATGTCATGAAAGCTGATAGGGGAACCAAATACGAAATTATTGAAAATTATCTCTTTAAAAGACATGGAACATGAACTGTATGTTGAGAGACACGCCTTGAACTTGAACTTGAGTGACAAGCCTTGAACTTGGATCTTAGGATCTGCAAGGACTTCTGGACATGGATTACTTTCACTGCGGATTTCATTGAGCCAACAAAGCGTTTGAGTGACAACAGCAAATCCAACCTTGCTATGTGAAGAATCGACTTAGTTGGTGAAAAAGAATGCACTTTGGCTTCTTCACACTGCAGGCATTCCTCTCATCAAAACCAAAGAGGGTTCACAACAAAGGCCAAGGATGTCATTTTTGCAATCTGTACAAAGTAGGAAAAACAAGCAAATTAGGCAACAAGAATTTGGCATCTAATGGATCTCAGAAAGATCACAGACTGGATAATATATTATAAAGGAGGCACACTGTGGGAAAGCTGAGGGTGCTGTTCATGAGGCTGACAATTCAAATGAGTCAACGTAATCGTGTTCCAAAAATCATTTGCATAAACTCTAAAAACAGGGGTTTTATGGCGATTATGATCTGTTAGCGTTGATCATTCACCTCAGAGCGGAGAGCTTTACCGATGAATACATGATCAGAACCAGAGGGCGGGAGGGGTTGAGCCAAGGTCAGTGCTGTATTAATGCAAGCTATAGAGCCCATAATCACACTAGGACATTTTATGCAGAGAACAGCCACAGAAAGTGCTGCCTTCAGCAAGGATGAGTGAAGAGTGTTGAGGAGCCCTCTTATCCAAGCAAATGGGATGTAAATCAAGAAACAAATGGAAGAAGGCATACTTTAGCCTAAGTCCAAAGGAGTTCTACCATAGATTCTACCATAAAAGCTATTCCCTTCCCAGACTTCAAAGCAGAAATGAACTTCTTTTGCACTATGTGCACCTAATCCAAGTACTTGAGACCGTCATTTTTCTTACTGTGGAACAGGGAAGGATCTCGTGTGATATCCAAGGTAAATACTGATGATATAAGACCAGGCCTTCAGGGATCGCTAGCTGCTCTTTTCCAAAAACCCAGGAAGAACAAAAAAAAAAAAAACACTCATCTTTCGTCAGCTTATGGATCCATCAGTACAACTGCTCCATTTTGCCACTTTACTGCACACTCCCACACCTCTCAGAAACAATAAGCCTGTTGCGCATCCCACATCCTTCAAGATCACGTCCATAGATATGACTCAATGCCTGAGGTTTCTTCAGCCTGACTCACCCCGAAAAGAGCGAATAGTTCTTTCTGATTCTGACTCACTGATTGGCGTCTTGCTGCTTACCATTGCTTCCCTAGCCAGCAGGACTCTCAATAGTAGGCATTTCAGAACGTTGATATAAGAAACGCACCACCACACACTCGTCACACAAGCAATTTCATTTGGTTCTGGTGAGCACTCAACGGAGTACTTCACTCCAGTGTTTATCTGATGAGCTGAAGAAGATTCAAGGAAGGTTACGAAAGACTATTACATTCTTATTTATTCCGAAATATCTTATTACATTCTGAAAAGAATAAAAACAACCAAGCGCTCAACTGATTACATGTAGGGCTGCTGGATGTGAACAAATGGTGTACTGGTTGATAGACTGTGGGCAGTTCTGGTTGGTAGCGAGACTGTAATACAGTGGTAACCAGCCCTCCTCCTGGAGATCTACTTTCCTGCCATGTTTAGCTCCAACATGCATCTAACATACTGCTCCCTCTTGCTTTTTGAACGTTCTAGCCAATCAGGGACTACTGGAGAAGTTCTAGGAAAGCAGAACTCCAAGACTAGAGCTGGTGACCACTGCTGTAACATAACAGTTCCTAGTCCTACAAATCTACAAATGTTAGACACATTTTGTGTAGCTGTTTAAATAATTATCTAGGTAGAATAAGCAATAATTTAGTATGTAAGTCAGGGGTGGGCAAAGTAATTAACAATATTTATGAGGATATTATGAATATTTTCAGTAATTAAAAAACACTGGACAAGTTTCAATACAAAGAGAGTATAACAAGTCTGGTTTAATTAATGCAATATACCAACATATCGTCCAAGCTAAATTTAAGCGTTAGTGAATGATGCCATAGTCAAAGTATACTGGACAGGATACTGGTTCAGAAAACAACATTGTGGGAAGTGATGGGCTATTTTTATTATAAATGTGATGTGGCACTAGTCCCACCCATGTCATGTCATTTAAAAATAGCAAATAAAACCACAGACCCCCTGGCTATACATCACAAATGCCACTTTGAGAACTTAGGCAGTCTCCATAGACACTCTGTATCACATATTTAGGTGTTTTCTTTGCTTCAACGTAACCTGGTCCAGCTCAAATAGAGCCTATAAATTTGTTGCTGGCTTGAATCAGGTTAGTTAGGAATCTATCAGCTTAGTTAGAATCAGAATCAGAATCAGAATCAGAATCAGAATTGCGTTTACTGGCCAAGAATGTGAGCGAGCACATACAAGGAATTTGACTCTGGTTGAAACAACAACAATATGTAAAGATATGATGAACAATATACTGAACAATATAATATACAATAATATACAATCTACAGTATGAATACACAATATAGATTTATGTTTATAAATATAAAGATAAATATTAATATATGTATATAAATATTCTTTGTGCATATAATATGGGCCTAGCTTAGGAACCACTATGATACAGTAAACTTGAGGAAACCACTTGAGTAACCCCTTAATATCCATGTGTCAAAGGTAGCATGAAAAGATTTTTGCGTCTCTTTGGGAGTGCAAATAAATGTGTTGTGAGAACTTTCAAAAATCTTCAACCCAAACACCATAGTTTGGTTCCACTCAAAATACACTCAATACAGATTTCTGGAATCTGTAACAGCCCTCAAAATTGATGAGTGGCACCTTTACTAGAGCCACTTGTGTGACAGGTATGCAGAAATAAACAGAATGGAACTGCCCGTTGCAATGCCCAGGAGCGCGGCGCAATATTGTGATATCGCCTAACACACAGTAAATGATACTCTGCAGCCCTGCTCAAGTTCCTCCAAGATCCCTGAGACTCGGAGAAAGTGGTGAGATGTAAAAGTAAGCAAGCGTTCACTCTGATAAAAAGTCATCGTAAGGGAGTGGCTGGAAAATTTAATGGGACGGATTGTAAGGCCCTACATGGTGGCTGTATTACAGAATATCCTTCAATAAAAAGTTTAAGATTCAAGATTCTTTATTTGTCACATACATAGTTATACAAGTACAACATGTAGTGAAATGTGCCCTTAAAAGTGTGCAATGGAGTTATACAGTAATTGAAATTAAAGAGAAAATAAATTAAGGTGATAAAATATACAGAAAAAAGTATATTCCAGCTAAAACAAATGTTACAAATATTACAAACAGGAGCAAGATCTATACAGTGTGCAAAAATATAACAGAATATCTGTGCTGTAAAGTGCAGTGTGCTGGTTTCTTGGCTGACATTTGAGACGTAAATGACAGACAGCAGGTGAGATACAGTGAGGTAGAGAGTTCAGTCTGAGTTATAATGAACAGTTAAGGTTGTGGGGTCGTGTCCTGGTTAAGGAAAAAGTGCTGATCTTCTTGATGATAAAGCCTCACTTGAGGTGGAGACAAACATAAGCCAAACTATTTCTGGGTTTTTTGGTCAGATTTTGCCAGTGACCAATGACACATCTGTTTTTAAACAACATTGTGACTTTCTGTTTCATGTTTATAGGTGTCTCCCCTCTTTAAAGTGATAAAAGCTTCATTATGAATGACTGGAAATAACTGCCCAGAGGTGTTAGAAAGACGGATGCTGAGTGGGCAGCTTGTTTGTAGTTCTTATCTAAAACCCCTTTTGTTGCGGGATTAAAAACAGGCTTGGAAGTCTGAGTTTTTTTTCCTGATTGGGGGCTTAAAGCTACATGCAGCAAGAAAAAAAACAATGGTGCTGATGAATTCTGGACGAGCAGAAAATGAGTTTTCATTTCCAACACTTTGCTCTTCGCTCCTGAATACTCCTTCACAAAAGAAGTCTTTGTGAACACCAGATAAGCACATGTGGAGACAAAAACAGTACAACGGCGAGCCTCCCACAACCTCAGCGCCAAAAATATGCAAATGAAACGTTTCCATGTCAGCAGCTAATGCGGCCCCCCCACCTCTGATGGATTTTCAGTGTTACTCAAAGATCTTTTCTGTGCATGATCTCAGTAACTGTTCCTAACTCTGCATGTAAATTGACTCTACAAGCATCTCCACGTCCTCCCTTAACCCATAGCTTCCTCTCCTCAGTCCTTTTCTTCTACCGCTCTCGGTTCCTTGCCACTATCACTCCCACGTTGCTCATTAGGGGTCCGGATCTGGATTTCTGCTTTGTTATCAAGTATATTTAAAAAAAAAAAAGGCCAGTAAAAAAAGCTGAATGTAGCTGAATATGTTTCCATTGAATGAAACAGTTAGTTGTGCTCTCAGAAATAAAGGTAGGGGTTCACACACACACACTTTTGGTATAGTGGATCATTCGTTAAAAAGGAATTTCTAAACGATGTGCGAGAACTTTAAAGAACCTCTCTGTTACGTAAAGGTTCTATACCAGTTAAAGAACCGTCAACCAAAAACCATTCAGGAAACTTAATTTTAAGAGTGTCTGTATAAAGAGATTGTGGGACTTTGGAAGAAGTAGCAGCAGAGCTTCGCCTCCTTGTTAAGCCCTCCTCACTTTACTCTCCGCTCTGAAAGAGAGAAAAAGTGACTATTAACTGTAACCGAGTGGGTTACCTCACTGAATATGAGCTCCACCAGTTCCCAGCCATTTATCTGCACAATCTGACAGTTTCCTAAACTTCATGTACTGAGGCGCGGAAAGTGGTCCGTGCCCAAATTTACCAAATTCATCCATCCCTCCCTCCTTCCCCAACTGTTGCGAAAATACTCCCCGGACTCCGGGCAGCCGCCCATTGGCATGGACTACCTCGCTTGCTGTCCAGGGAGCGTTCTGCTCTGGAGCCGGCGGGCTAAGCACTAACCACTAACTGCTTCCCTTTTAGCTGTCAAAACTGCTCCTGCTACTGGCCCTCGGGAGGCAGATCTATTTCCATCACACGATTCTCTGGGTGCCGCTGCCGCCAAGTCCCAGGCACCCAGCTACAGCGAGGCCTGCAAATGAAACGAGTCACTCAAGACTGGAAGCAGAAGTCGTTCGGCGCGGGCTATTGTGTAAGAAAGACAAACGCGTCTCACACCCGCGCACACAATCTGCTAGAAAAGCTATAACCCCGGTTAGCTCTGAGCCCCGCGCTGTTTTACACCCCTGTGAGCGGAGGGTCTATATAAAGCAAGTCGGAAAATGACTGTGGGCTTGCGAGGCTTGTGCTGCTGGGCCTATTTGTTAGCGAGCTAATTTCAATATCCAGGAGAGGACGATGACGCATAGGTCTTCGAAAAGCAAACCAGTTATTTATTTAAAAAACGGAAGCATGGACACTCCCGCTCGCGGAGTTGTCGAGCACTCGGTGCCCGGGTTCCAGCGAAATGATAAATAAATTGGCATTCAAACGTCTGACACCTTGCCAGCTTTCGCGCTCTCTGCAGCAATACACATATGCCGGTGGAGTGCTAAACTTAATCCTTCCGTAATCCCCCAAAAGGGAAAAAGTTATCAAGGCAGGAAGGGTGATGTGCCTGCATTTTTGGAAAGGAATATGAGTCTCTCTTTTTTTTTTTTTTTTGGAGGTGCCTTTAGCCGTCAGTGCAAACTCCGGTACAAGCCCACCAATTTGGCATCACACTGACCATAAACACGTCCCCCTAGTGCCGCATCTCCCGCACATCATTACGATGAAAAAGCAGTGACATTTCTCGTTGTTTAATCCGCCTTAATGAGGCTAAATTTAGTGAGTGTGGTGGAAGCTGAAGGTGACTGGGCCCCAAGGGGCGTCTTTAAAAACCCACGAGGGGGACAGCAGCTCTGCCGCCGGTGTCAGGTGTTGTTCATGGGCGAACGCTCACCGTGCGGTTTCTGTTTTTAATGGGAGATGAAATATTAGGCTGAAACATAGGCTGCATTCGCATTCAAAGAATATTCAGATTTCATCTTCCTGCCTTGACAGTTCATTTGTTCTTGTAAGTGAGCCCATATCTGTCAGCTTTCCTGATCCGACCATTCTGTATGTGTTTCCAGTCCAGGAACAGACATAAAAGTGGCCCAAATTGGATTTGAGTTTGGAAAAAATTATAATTTGTGCCATTTCAACAATGTGATATGAACACAGATGAAAACCTTTCCATTAGCCCCTGGCCAGAGCATGGGGCACACAGACGAGACGTACTGAATTCCGTGTCATAGGGGGCCAGAACAATGCACAAACACTGTTTGCGCACGACGGCACAGATGAGTTCACACCACAAGCAGAAACCGTAAACAGAAAGAACAAGGTGTTAAACGTATTTGATACTGATAAACGTGGGTTTCGCAGTTCTCGACAGTCTGGTGCGCCAGCAGAACGGGCATCAGCCTACCCGCTATGGGGAAATGGAGAGGATGTTTCAGACACAAAAGTTGACAGTTCATTCTCACCTGTGACAGGTTCTCTTACAAGATACAGCAGCCATTGAATGGATTTATATTCCTTTTCGCACCATCTCAAATAGAGCTGGATTGAATATGTACTGTCACCATGATTTTGAGCATCAGGACTTTCACTCGTTACGCCAAGAGGGAATGTATAGTTAAGATTTTACTGATATTGACATATGCTTATCAATTGTCAATACTAATCTCCAGTAATTTGGTGCAAAAAATAAAGACATCACATGAAAAGATGTGAAAAGATTCAGCAGTTAGTTCGTTTTTTGGAGAAATATGAAGCTAAACGGTGGTCTGAGTTTCCTTGACTTATAATGAGGGAGGAACAATCGCAGCAAATGTCTGGTGAACAAACGTGTGGTGGTGCAAGCGAGCTCCCATCCTTCCCACTGATCCATACTGGCATCAACCATTTGAAAATGCCAGTTACATAATATGGACAAAAGTATTGGGACACACCTGTCTTTTCTTTTTTTCGGGGTTTGGGCTGGGTCCCTTACTTCCACTGAAGGGCAATCTTAACGCTTCAGCATACCAAGACATTTTGGACGATGCTATGCTTCCAACTTCGTGGACACAGTTTGACGAAGGCCCTTCTCTATTCCACGCCTTTTCTATGCCCAGTCAAGATACGGCCTAAATTACAGAATCCATATCCTGTCTTTTCTCTTATAATTATTATTCAGTTACGTATCATAGATAATATGATACTACTACAAACTACTACAAATAGTTTTAAAATTGTCAGGTTCAACAAGATAGACCCAAGTTCAGAGTAAAACAGGCAGCAATATTTATTCTGTAAAACAGCAGAATACAAAACACAGGTACTGGCAGAGTTCCAAACCCAAAAGGCAGTCCAACAACAAATCCGAATTGTCATAAGGAAGAGCTGAGTCCAAGAGTAGAATCCAAGCAGACAGAGTCCAGAAAGGTAAACCAAACCAGTGAACAGAGAAAAAGGGGCAAGACAGGAATCAAAGTCGAGAAAAATACAGGCAAGGTAATTCAAACTACATAAATCGAATAACAAGATACAACAAACACTCAGTATGCAGGGAAATCTGAATGCAGAAGTCTGAGATATTTATGTCCATTAATTATAATCATGTGATTAGAATTCAGCCGAATTTGAACTAGGCATTAGAAGTCGTTGTGGCGAAGAGGGACGCAGTCTGGTGTTCTGACAAGATCTGACACTATATCTATATGAAATAAAAATGCAAGTTATGTAATCATATGTTTAAAGGGTTAAAAATGTATTTTAAGAATACACCGTATTACAAAAACCCAACAAGCATGCACAAAACCTTTCAAATCCATTAAACCAGAAACATGAATCCAATGTATTCTTGGCCTTTGACACCGCACAGCATTATAGCATTATCTGGGCCATAATTTGTGGCCATGAGATTAGCCAGGTCACGCCCTCCAGCAGAAAAACCAACAGAACTCCATAAAATCAGTTTGTTAGTGCACATGATAATTAGCTAAAAATCAAATGAGTATCGCTCCTCTTCTGGGAAGTCATTATTTCGCATTTTTCTGCAGCAGCGCTAGTACACAGCGTCCAAAAATCTTTCCCGCTTTGTGTTAGGCAAAACCACTGTGCGACTGCATTTATGAGAAAACCAGATAAGGCTTGGTGGCGGTCCAGCGGTCAGAGAGCTTGGCCAGGAGGTGGGGGGCCGTGGCTTTGATCCTAGCCTATTACAACCCGCTGCACTACTAAAGCAAAGGCACTGGAGCAAAGTGTGACCATGCCAGTAAACAATAGTGAGGGGAAAAAAATATGTAATATGCATATATCCACCTTTTATCCAGTTACAGCTTTGTCTGCTGTGGGAAGCAATTTGCTTTTTGCAGCATTGCCGTTCAGTTTTGATCCGTTCCTCTTGGCCTTGGGGAGATTCCTCTCATCTCGCCAAGGTTACAAGGGTCCCTCTGATGAAACCCCACCATAAATTTTCAAAGGGGCGGAGACAGCCATGCTGACACCTTCACTTCCTTTACCCAGTCTTTAATTGTTGGCTGTATGTTTGGGAGATTCAGTTCTCCTCTAATATTTTCTGGTACATTGGTCCATTCAGGTGTAATGAGCACCTGTATCATGATGCTTCCTCCATATTTCACTGACTTATGATGTAAATGGGATCAAATGCGCAACCCTGGACATTATGCATCAGTTATAATGTAACTACCCATACTATCAATCCCCAAGCTTCGATTTGAGGTGGGAAGTAACATCATGCTATGTGCCCCTGATCAAAAAAGGACAAATTATCTTTGTATCTACCTCACAAGTCATTTGAATGCAGAATCCTGATTGAAAACTGTGCAAAAATGTGACCACAGTCAACACCAATACTGTTAATCCACAGCAAAAACGGTTCGACACTTTCCGGACACTTTTCTCTAACACACATTAAAGTATGCCAACCTCGGTCATACTGGTGCTTTGAGAGAACTGGCAGGGGTTGAATTCTGAATGGAGAGAGAGAGAGGGAGAGAGAGAGAGAGAGAGAGTAGGAGAGAGTGAGTGAGAGAGAGAGAGAGTCGAAATGGTTGTCACACGGAGATTGAATGCAAATGTAAGTGAGGCTGACTGGCGTCTTATCCTGGCCTCTCGCAGAGGAAAGCTACAGTAAACATATCCATCATGGCCCGTTTAAAGGGAGCCTAGTGTTATGTGGCATTACGGCGGATGAGAAAATAACATTGTAGTTCCATTTCTCTGCCCGGGTACTTACTGTGCCCGAAACTTCTCTGACATTTCAAACTCCGGAATGAATATGGATGCAGCTTTTGACCACATTCAGACCATGTAGGTTAATTTAGTAAAGTGGGCCAAAAGAAACTGCGATCCCATCAATAAGTCGAAATTACAGAAACGTCTTATTTATTGAGTTTCAGGGTTTTTTGGGGGAGATTTCATTCCAGATTCAGCATGAGAGCATAGTTCACCATGAAAACAAAGTAATACGACATAGCAGAATAAACCGTCAAGCCAGCATGAATTCCTAACAAATGAATACAGTAACGTAGCAAGGTGAGGGAGAGCATCAGCAGTCTGCACTGCGAATAAGTTTTTGGTGACAGGAATCAATGCGAGCAGATCATACATCAGGCTCTTGCAGGAACGACAGCTTAAAGTGACAGACCAGTGAAAAATCAAACTCGCACAATGTCCCCCTTACCTCTCGATCAGCCGAGACATGTTTGGTGTTTGCTTCTTGCTTTTGGCCCTGGAGATACGCGCCTATTGCGGCTGCGAAGTCATAGAATAAGCTTTAACAGTAATTAATACCAATTAGCATTGGGCAAACTGCACGCCTGAATCATTAAACACATTAAATTCCCTTCAATCTGGGGACAAATGCAAAAAGGGCAATTCACAGTTTCCCCCACACCCCAAAGGCTTGCTTAAGTGGTTTGTGACACAGTTTGACTCTTAGCTAATGTCGTGTAGTGATTGCCTTTTAACATATTAAAGGGCCCATATCAATACTTTTCTGGAATTAAAGGCTTTAAGTTTATATGGGAAAACTAAGCCCATTTTCAAACCATAGTTTTTGTGATGTCACAAAATTAATGTGTGTGTTTGTATATATATATATATATATATATATATATATATACAGCTCTGGAAAAAAATAAGAGACCACTGCAAT
>JBBPCZ010000042.1:35958239-35976825 GCA_037974445.1 Brycinus macrolepidotus
TTACATATATATACATATATATACATATAGATATATAGATAGATAGATAGAAATGTATGAAATTGCATAAAATGTAGTAAAATCTTGCTGCGTTAAGTTTCATTATGAACATTTCTTTTCCTTCTTCTGTAAAGTTACCATTTCTGATATATACGACAGTGACTATTTTTAATAATAAGTATTATGAATATACAATGAGACACAAATGAGTGCCGCTGTAAGTGAAGGTGTGAGTGTGAGAATAAAAGTCAGGGAGATCATAAGAAGGAAACACAGAAAGTGAGTTAATGAAGCAGTATTCTGACAGTAACCTAAAGCTACTTTATTATAATTTCTCTCTGTGCTGTGTAGTTGGAACAGCATCACACATGGCGGAAATGTCTTAACACCTGTCTCATTCCCCCTCCTGCATCAGGGCATCGTGCAAAGCCTCCAACCTCCAGTGCTCTGGTGGCCCCTGATGAGACGGGGGCTGAATGAGGAGACGTTCATTTTCTAAAGACCATTCAGCCTCTGCTCTCATTAATCAAGTTACGGCTTCGGGGCCAACGTCGGAATCAAAGGTGGTCAAGCAGGCCTCCCCTTTCAAAGCTTCTCCCCTGCGGTGTGTGCGTCTGGTGTCTCCGAGTGCAGGGCAGCGGGTGGACGGCCCAGTCTAAACCCAGCCCCGTGCTCCAGCTCTCTGAGGCAAAGAGGGCCTTTATGAGGGGCTATTTATGATTTCTAAAGGAGCAACAACGGCATGGTAGGGGTCTAGCCATTCTTATCGCCTTTGTCATAACATACAGGACTTGGGTGGTATATATACGCCTGTGTATGTGGACCTTCGGTGCAATACAGTGGTATACAGATACATACATGTACAAATGAATGGCTCTGCAATCAGTTATGACAATAGAGCTACTGCTGGGAAGCTTAAAGGAATAGCCTGGTTAAAAATGCAATTTACACAGTTTTTCCCCTTTTCCCCAAATGCAGCTAATCGGCTGAGACTTGGCTAAGACTTGCTTTGTTGCCAAAGTTGATTTTTTTTTTTAGTTTTAGACTGGAGTTCCAAGGCCTGAATTTTGTCTGTGCTTTTATAGATAATGGCATCACGGGCATCAGAAAACATCAAACTAATTCTAGTTCATTTAACCGATTGTTCAAAAATTGGTGAAAATAAACATGACAAATAATGTCCTGATGTCCACATGTGAGGATATTATAAAGGTGTTTTGCTACATCATTAATTTAAACTCAAAGGAGGTTAACATATGCAGATGCAACAAAAAGCCAAAACATTATGACTACTCACAGATGAAGCAAACATCATTATCTACAACTGCTCACGTCCTGGGATTCATTAGATGGTCCTCATAGTCAATGTGCTGGATGTCAAGTCAAGTTTATTCATACTGCACATTATCATACACAAAGATCATTCAATGTGCTTTACAGGAATAGAATAAAAGATAATATGGAATAAAACAAAATAATAGAAAAAATAAAAGAATACATAGAAAATCACTAAAAGCAGATTGAAAGTGCAGTGGAAGTGCTGATATTTTTAAAAAGGGGGAGAAGAATAGTGCAGTTTTTAGCAGCTTTTTAAAGCTAGAGTTGGTGCCGATCTGATATTGATGAGCAGTTGGTTCCAACAGCGGGCAGCATAGTGAGTAAACACCATTTCTCCATGTTTAGTTTTAGCGCTTTTCACCACTGGTGGGAGAAATGGGCAGATGTACAGAACAGGCCTACTCTGATAAAGGCTGAATTGTTATGGCTAGACGTCTTAGCTGGAGCACTTCTGAAACACCGGGGCTTGTATGATGCTCCGAGACAGCAGTTGTGAGTTCCTACTGACAGCAGACTGAGGAGGGACAAACCACAACCCCGGTAACAAGGTGCAGGGCGCCCAGGGCTCATCGATTCGCATGGGCAACGAAGGCTATCCTGTCTGGCCCGAACAGACAGAAAGGCTACTGCTGCAGAGGTCGCTTCTAATGCAGGTTAAGGCAGGATTGTGTCAACACACAGTGTGTTGCACCCTGCTGAGTATGCTAAGGATAACGCGCCCTGTCACACTGCACTTTTCGGGCCTGGTTTGAGGAACATGATATTGCCCTGCCCTCTAAATTCTCCATCAAGCATCTGTGGGACGTCCAGTCAGGACTTGACTTGTGACTTAAAGTAAAGTATAGAGGCCCTTATAGTCACGTGTGAACACACCACACAGTGTGAAATTCCTTCTCTGCATTTAACCCATTCACCAAGTGAAGCAGGGGGCTGCCACCAATGAGGGGCGCCCAGGGACGGTACCTTGTCACTAGCAGACCAGGGATTCAAACCCGCAACCTTCTGATCTCAGGGTGAACTCCCTAACCACTAGGCCACCAGCTGCTTTTGCTAACATCTTGGTACCAAAAGACATTCTAAGAGGTCTTGGAGAGTCCATTTCTTGGTGGGTCGGAGCAGTTTTGGCAGCTCGTGGAAGGCCAAGGACATATTAGGCAGGTGGTCATAATGCTTTGGCTCATCTGTGTGTGTGTGTGTGTGTGTCAGTTTCATGGCATTCTGTTTTTATATACTTCTTTTTTTTACATAGAAAAAATCATCACACCTTTTTTTCTGATCCCAGCTTGTTATTCATTTGCTGTACAAGCCGTTACATCCTGGTTGTAATGCTGTAAGCAGGATTTCAATAACAAGGCTCACACTGGCCTTGGTGAAAGTTTTGAATAGTGTCTGTCCAGAGTGTACAATTTTTATATGAAGGCTTTGTGCAACTCAGAATTGTAGAAAACGGAAGGTTCAGCAGGTCCATTTAGCAGCGACTTGGCTGTTTTGCTGCATTTACATTTTGTCATTTTGCCGCTGCTTCTGCCTTGAACGACTCACTTTAACTTACTGGAGCACCTGAGTCCTCGACCCTTTGAGCTCTAGCCAAATTCTCTTGCCACATTCAATGTGTCAAGCTCTGTAGAAGGTGGACTGTAAATGGGAGCTCTTGCCGAAACCGCTAACCCTTATAAGTCGGGTTAATATTCTCATTGATTATATATGACATTATTATTATAACTGACTTACATGACATTTTAAAGGTAACGCCATTATAGCACAACAGCTTACATAGTCAGTTACATAATGGATTGCATTTATATTCAAATTACATTTTGTATCACCATGTTTGAATCTGCACATCTGACCTTTTTCAGTTTTTTTCAATGTTAGTACACGACAAAAATGTGACAAAAATGTCCAGCATGTTTTTTTTCCTTACAAGACTATATTTAATAGAAATCTTTCATCAAATTTTTATGATAATAAAGTATTTCTGTGCTTTGCGGCACTGTTTACAATTTTAACAACTAGGATTGCTATAGAGGGTCTAGGGAAGCACCTTGATGGCTTGATGTCGGGTGATTTCTAAAGGTTGTTCCTACAGAGGAGCTCTTAAGAAACTCAGTCAGCCGCCAAAGTCCTTCATGACAAATGAAGTGAGTTTGTGTTTGCTAGGAATGTCTAGAGCTTTTCTTATCTAACAAATGTAAAAGCAGCTGTCAGCTCTCTGGGCTTTCATGGATATAGGGACATTAGTGGTGCCAGCAGTGCTCTGGGGTGGAGGTGGTGGTGGTGGGGGGGTGTCTTGTTTCACATTGATGATATCACTTGGTTCCATTCCACAGCACATCATTACTCTCCCCAGTAACAGCTGGCCACACTGCGTGTGTTTACAAACTGATAAGAGGAAGGTGAACATGAAGCAGGCAACAACGTCCTTTCTGTTTTCCAGCGTAATGTAGCAGGAAACTCTTGTTTAACACTCATGAGGAAATTAACCAAAAAGGTTTAGAAAGAGACAGAAAAACAGAATAGAAAGATCATACATTCTTACTGTCCACATTATGAGTGTGATTCCACCCGTTTTTTGGCGCCACTTGTCATTGGAGCCCATACTGTATTTTGGCAAAATTCCAACATCAAAACGTCTGTTAATATCCAGTGTTGTGTGCATGTATTCAGATTTTTGATCGGTTGATCAAGGGCCGAGTACTGATCGTTTAAAAATAGTTTTTTGAGGTCAAGTCGCCTCTGTAGTATATGGGGAGAGAGAGCAGACGATCAAGTCGGCTTCAAAATGTGTGTCCGAGAGAAAGTCTGGGCTAAGGAGGCCGGACGGGGACAAAACGTGGAGAAACAAACGTGGAGCAAAACACAAAGCAGACTCATAAACAGACTTCAAGACACTAAAGCTACGGTCAGTTATAAAAAAAAAGACGTGTGTCACTGTTTGTTGTGGTTTTATTAAGATAATCAGAGTGTGAATACGGCGACACATTCAGCTGTCCTTAACCATAAATGACTTGGTAAGAGAAGGCAATTTCACTACCCCTCACTGGTACAGTGGTAAAGATGCCAGGCACTGAATCAAAAGATAGCCAGTTTGAATCCACGGTGTGAGTAGATACTTTTTTAAACCCAAACTTTTTTTTGCCCATAAAACCAATGTTTGGGTCTCGAAACGCCACGCAATCACACTTCGCATTTTCTCACAGAAATGCATCTAACTGGAACATATTGCTCCACCTTGCTGGTGCACATGTACATGATCTATGTTGGCCATCCTCCAGCCCATCTGACCACAGTGCCAGTCTTGCCTGGATATTTTTGGGTGGACCGTTGTCAACCTAGCAATGACACTGATATGTCAAGCCCAGCAACACTGCTGATACACTCATAACAAGCTGAGACACACACACACTACCATGCCAGTGTCTCTGCTGTGTTGAAAATGGACCGTCACCTAAATAATAGGGCCCATATCATGGAAAACTCAATTAAATCCAATGAGGCCAGTGCTGTTACCTGTTCATAATCTCCCCAATACAAGAATAGTGCTGGAACCCTTTGATGAATTCAATGCTACATTCAGCCTTTAGCTACAACTATTCATTAAACACATGAAATACATTCATTCAGATTCATTCATTAAATAAATTGAGACTTTTTGCTCAGACTGCTTTTTGAAAGACGTACAGCACAGGACATCCAAGAGCACATTTCCATAGATCATTTTAAAGGCACAGTAACAAAAACAGCCAGTTAAATCCTAAGGGACAAAGAGAGGTAGGTCATGTAAGACTGAAATATGACATAACCATACGCATAATGAGAGACAGAAAATGTAGGATAAGGGGGAAAAAAAAAGAGAAGGAAAATGTAGGAGATGGGTGCTCTAAGCAGCAACAGTAGAAGGGACGGCTGAAAGGATGCAAACAATTGCACAAAACAGCTGACGAGCAACAGTTTGTAATACAGGGGACCTGGATGAAGTTCATTATGAGGCCCCGGGGTTCAATCCCCAGCATCTCCACAAAGGACAAACTTTTAGGGCAGCTGGTGGCCTAGTGGTTAGGGAGTTGCCCCTGCAATCAGAAGGTTGTGGGTTTGAATCCCAACACTGCTAGTGTCATCACTGAGGTACCCTTGAGCAAGGCACCGTTCCCACACACTGCTCCCCGGGCACCCCTTGTTGGTGGCAGCCCCCTGCTTCACTTGGTGAATGGATTAAATGTAGAGAAAGAATTTCACACTGTGTGCTGTACTGTGATGTGTTCACGTGTGACTATAAGTGGCCGCTTTACTAGAAAAGGACAAGGTAGGTGTGTTTAATAAAGTGGATGGTAAAAAATGTATTACAGCAAATGGAGTCACAACAAATGGTAGTTTCATTATTGATTCATTTCAGAATCAGAATCAGAATCGTGTTTATTGGCCAAGTATGTGAGTGAAAACATACAAGGAATTTGATTCTGGTAGATGGTGTCTCTCAAGCACAGCAGTATAAAAACAACAACAACATGTAAAGACACAATGAACAATATACTGAGCAATATAATATACAGTCATGTATAATCTACAATATGAATACGTAATATGGATTTATATTTATAAATATAAAGGTAAATGTTACAAAATGTATATAAGTGTTATTTGTACACATAACATGTTTATACTATTTATAAATATAAGTATATTTATGTATATATATATATATATATATATATATATACATGTGTACATATATACATATATACACACACATACACAAAGTGTATAAATGAACAATACAATATAACAAGCAATCTAAATCTTATATGCAGAAAATACAAAGATTACAGAAATATAATTTAATAAGTATTTAACAAAAACGAATGTACTCATTCAGCGGAATATGTGAGAAATATTGTGTGCATTCCTCGATATTCCTACATTTCTACAAAACTGCAGCAAACGCTACATTCTTTGACTAAACATCATTAGGAAAAAGACCATTATCAATGCCATCTCTAAAAGTCCCACATCTTCCCTGCACACACACTTCAACTCAGGACTTTTTTACATCCAGTGTTTCTCAACCTGAACATTTTTCTCCTTTATCTACCCACATGTGCAGCATACAGGTGATCATTTTCGTGACTTGAAATTAGGGGTGGGTGATATGGCAAAATTGTATCACGATACTTCAAGACATTTTCACGATACATGATATGTCACAGTATTTATTTTAGACGCTGATCAGTTGCTACAGGCATAAAAGAACCAGTGGTGCCACATTAAATATACTATGAAAAAGTCAAATCATTATTATTGTTTTCTGATTTTCTGCCAAATATAATCAAGTCCAGTTCAATCCATTTTCTAGGACTCCCCTAATCACACAACAACACCAACACTGGGAGGGTGAAGGTGAGCTCATGCTTCATGAAAACGATGATTGCATCTTTTCAAACTGCTGCTAACAGCTTGACACGCCTGATAGAGAACGCTGACTCCTAACAGTACTAACAGATGTGCTGGTTAGCTTCGCGGTGAGTGATGGGGGTGCCAACCTAGCCAGAGCAAGACAAACTAGGCTCTCTTAGACTCAAGGTACTGGTGGGATAAACAAGAATCAAATTTGCATTTTACCAATGATAAAGCAAATGCTTAGACAACTGCATCACTCAGGAGCCCCACAATTATTTTTAATCAACGACTTTATCTCACACACTGCACTGTACTATATCAAATTAAGTCAGTCAAAGTCAAAGTAAACTTTGTCATCTCAGCTATATACATGTATATACAGAATACATACAGAATACAGATATATAAACTCTAAACTCTGAACCAGTGTGTTGAGGAGACTGATGGCCTGTGGGAAAACGCTCTCAAAATGTGCTCTGTTTGTAATGAAACATGCAGTGTGTCACTCTTCTGTACTGACCTTATTACAATACGCTCAGAAAATAATACTGAGACACAGTGATGTAATTTATCAATAAATATCGTTATATAGTCCTACCTAATCTATAGGGAATAGTCTTAAAAATGCTGAAAACTGCCAAATATTTTAATCAGGTGTGTTAGAAAAGGGAGAACGCTAAAATATGCAGGACTGGGGCCCTTCAGGAAAAGGACTGGGAGACACTGGTGTAGAGAAATGGCTGAATAAGGACAGATGAGTGGAGAGGGACTCGAGAGGAGCAGGATGGGGGCGCAGGATTAAGAGTGACACGCTGTAGTCCTGGAGGAGGGTGGATTTACAGCGTTGTCGCGGTGAGGAATGGCCTGGCCTGGCGCTGGTGACAGGGCTGCTGGAACCTCCCCCATACAGCCTGCTTCTATACAGCTATGTCTGCTGAGGGTGAATTAAGCTTTCGCTCCTCTCACACACACACACACACACACACACACAAACGCACGCACGCACGTACAAACACCCAGACAGTCGGTGTGATGGCAGCTGCTTTCCCTGTGGTGGATCGTCTGATTTTCTAGTTACTGTCTTCTGCGCTAATGCGTTCCCCTCAAGCTTGTTTACTAGTTGTTCTATTTTATTGCATGATTCTGCAATACTGTAGTCTATGTTAAGTCAGCTCGAATGCGCTAATTTGTTTTTCTGCCTTTTGGGGGGGTTCTCAAATTGCGGCAAGTGAATTTGATCTTTTTTGATGAGTTAAAGAAATAAAACCTAGACATTTTAGCACAGTGTGGGTAGGGGGGTTCAGGGGAAAATGTCATGTTCTCATATTTTCATAGAAGGGTCTTCTGTGGATTCTGACAGTACTGGACAGATATTTTCTCAGGATGCAAAAAAAAGAGTCCAGTGTTTAGCATCACGTGGAGTGATGGGGGATCCTATCCACCCTGAGAGAGCGAGACAAATTGTGCTCTCTTGGACCCCCACCACAGATGTGGCATAATCGTGGAGTGAACTCATGATCTTCCAAGACTTCAAGAGTTGTGCATATACCTGACATTCACACCTACAACATTTCAATCAGTCTCTCAGGGGCTGCTGTAATGCATGTAAATGTAAACTCACAGTAGGGGGCTAAAGTACGGCCTCCTCACAGTGGGGTTAGTAATGCAGCGTTACAATTAAGCCTCTTAAGCTTCACACTGCACGATTTTAGCCCTGATTTTCCACTCGCCGAGAGTTTTCGGAAATCACTGATACAACTGACTGACAGCCATGTGCCAAAAATCTACTTATTCCAATCTTGGACTATTCTGACTTGAAACACTTCATTTTTAAACACTTTTTTATGCAGAGATTAATCAAAAACATACAATTGGTGTATTGTATAGTAATGGATAACAGCTGTATTGTGCTGAAATTTCTAGTTCGTGGATCAAAAACCAATTTGCAATACTTGAGCCAATCTAATTATATTCAATTTGGTGAATCCATTTCTATGCATTTAGAATTGAATTAATTATGTTTTGCATCAATTTAGCAGATTTTTAGTGACAGGAACAACCGACCCCTCAGTCTGTTACAATTAATATGCAGGACTGGGGTCCTCCAGGACCCTGACAGGGAACGACTGGGGTAGAGAAATGGTGGAATAAGGACAAATGAGTGGAGAGAGACTTGAGGGGAGCAGGATGGGGGCGCAGGATTAAGAGTGACACGCTGTAGTCCTGGAGGAGGGTGAATTTACAGCATTGTTGCAGTGAGGAATGGCATGGTCTGTTAAAAAATAAATTTTGCTGAAATATTTTTTTAAATAATCAAAAAAGAAGCAAAATGCATTAGATTGTGTTCCACTCTCCCGTATGTGACCAGATATAGGTTTGAAATACCAATTTTTAATGCAATTATCTGTCGATACGTCGTAATTCTGATGTCATGCATCCCTAAAAATCTGTATTACTCATTTGTTCATTCAGAGAGCTGCTATTACTTTCCTAATTTGAAATATTTCTGGATATTAATGGACTAGCAAGGACACACGGTGTCATTGCTTTCACTCATGCCTGTTTAAAAGCACATTTAAATGGAGATCCAGTAAAAGATCACTGAGGGCCAGCATTTGCCTTAATAGCCTTGGAAGCCACCTTGGGTTTTGCAAGGACATCCGGATCTGGTGTAATTCCACCGTGGAGCTGGGTGGAGTGAATTTGATTGGTGGTGTTCACCATGACCAGGGAAAAAAGACCGGACTGTAAATCCAGTCCCGTCACGCTGATATGTCACCTGCTTCGCTAGCGGAAAAAACAGACTTTACTCTTGAATCCCAATCCTCTTTCTACACAACTGAAAGGAAGAATTCAGAGAAACGATCTGTGACAGTAAATGAAATTAGAAAATAGCATCGTAAGCATTAGAGTAAGCATAGTATTCATGGCTAGCATTTAGCCGATAGCCAAGTGAGCATGTTTGGTTGTTCTTTGAAGGGCTGATGTCATGCAGCATATCCAGCACTGTCACCCAAACCCCCGCCAGCAGTGAATGGAGCGAATGTTGCCTTTTCTGTACAACATGGCTCAGGGGTAGTGTACCTCTGAATGTCAGCATCTGCTCACCTTGCACAAACAAATGGGTCTGGATCTGAGAGCTAAAAGAGATGCCCACTACACACCCCAAGGGTTTTTGTGTGAGAGCGATGCCAAGCCAAAATCTAAATCTGAAAGCATTACTCAAGGACCTTATGAATCTATCCTCGCTCTAATCCCTGTTTCCAGCCTTCTTTGGCCTTGAACTGAGGTCGAGGCTGAGCAGTAAATACTGGAGTGTCAAAGGGTTCAAGTCACTGGAATGCAGTACATCTCAGAGTTTTATCCTGATCATTACACAAATCAGGCCACATATCAGTAAAACTGAAACCTGCCGCTCTTGGTGAAGCATAATTTTGATTTGCCTAGTCATTTTATCAATTAGGTGAAGGGAAGTGGAGACCAAAGTTCTTGTTGGCCATCCTGCCTCAAGTGCCACCCTAGGTGAATGGCTAGTTCACCTATATGGATGTGCCTGCCATGGGTACTGCACTGATGGCAATGAGAAAAAGCACAACTGTAGTTCTCATGTGCCGAAGGTTCCAGTATGTTGTGCAGTGGAAGAATACCATAGGTTAATCCTTAGAACTCAGAGTGTATCAGTAAAATCTGATTTCAACAAATATAATCGGTGTAAATCAGTCTAAAACCGGTGTTTGTTTTTCTACAGGCTCGCCGCTTGCTGCTCTTTCTCTCGGCGCGCCGCCGCTCGGCCGCTCTCCGGACCCCCTCCCTCTGCGGGTTTTCCCCACCCACTTGTGGTCGGAGACTATCTTGAAAGTTCTCCCGCCTTCAAAGATCTTGTGTTTTTTCCGTTAGTTTCTAAGACATAAAATAAAAGAAATTTGTTCAGTTTTGTTCTTTATGTTCATTTGCATTTCACCATTTTTAGAACCCCAGTAGTGGTGATTATTATTGCATGTTTTCTAAACTACAATAACTTTGGTTCTACGTGACACAGGAACTCCAAACCAAGCTCAGCATGACGTCTGACACCTCGAGCATCAACACAAACCTGGGGGATAAGGAGTTGTTTTGCCGCATGATGACACTTTACCACGGGTTAATAAGTAGTTAATGACCAATTTCATGTCTACTGAAATGTCTGAGACTTCTGTCACTTTTATGACAATATTCTGCTTCAAGCACCCACATGAAGAAAAAGCTTCCATGAAGAAAAAGCTTCCAAGTTGGTCATGAGCTCCTGTTAATTTATAAGCCTTATAATGGCACATTAACTCTGTTAATATAACGTTTCAGGAAAATAATTATGATTGTGTTTTCTGTTCAATTTTGAATTTGAAAGCACATCTTGGGCTGGGATTAACCCATTCAACCACAAGAACTCACCTTAACCAACATTAGGACAGAGCCCTACAAACTCCGCTGAGGACCCAGCTTTAAAATGCAGCCTAGTATGATAGGCTTAATGATGGACTAACCCAAATACTACTGTCCCATCAGCACTAATAGTTCTATGGCCAGCATGACATAGATATGACACTCTCCTTTCCATTCTGGGCTACAGTCCATTTCAAAAAGTGCCTCCAGCGGGACACTTGTAAATTCACTCACACACACACACACACACACACACACTCCTGGGTGCTCCCCTTTGCGACTCAATAAGGGTCGCCTGTATGGCTGGGCACTAATTCCTCACGCTCTGCGGTTGGTGGCCCATGAAAATGACAAGGCGCGTCACGGTACGCACACAGTGCCAGACAACAGCGCAGACGTCACACTTGGTCACCGGAGGAGGCACCGCTGATTTCGGGGAGCCTGGCAGGAGGTGGAGGGGCTTGCTGGGGGAGGAGTGTGTGCATTATCCCAGCAAGACACCTGCTATTTTTGTGCAGTGGAGGCAGCACCTGCGCGAGCGGGCCTGTTGTGCTGATGCCCGCGTGCACGACCGCGATAACAGGGAGGCCATTCACGAGCACGGGGCCTCTGAGCACTGGCTCTGTCTCTCTCTCTCTCTCTCTCTCCCTCTCTCTCTCTCTCTCACACACACATACACACACAAACACACACACACACACACACATACACACAACTCACATATGCACAAATGCTAGACTCTGTTGACCTGATACACAAATTTGCTTTTTCACTCCAACACACACACACACACACACACACACACACACACACACACACCACCTTCCCTGTCTCTTTCATACTCACACACATGTAGACAAATTTATAGCTTGTCCTCAGGGCCGACTATATTCCAAACAAATGCCTTTGCCAGCGTTGAAACACTCACACACACACACACACACACACACACACACACACACACACACACACAAACACTCCATCTATCTATCAGAGGCACACACCTCTTCTCAATGTCGCACATACACAACATGTAAACAAATTAACTCTCGTCCTTTCTTTTCTCGCTCTCTCACTTTATCTCTCTTTCTCTCTCTCTCTCTCACACACACTCACAGACTCAGCTGTGTCTGAGGCAGTCTGAAATGTTCAGCTGAGTCACTGGTCTTGAATTTAAAAGAAAACTAGAGCACGTCTGATAATTAAACAGTGCCCACAGCTGCAGAATAGCACACTCCAGCAGATAGTAAACCCCTCTTCACCCCAGAGAGACTCATTCGTTGCCAGTTTATTAGAAACACCAACTTTGTACCTACTCTTCTCGGCCATTTTATCAGAAACGGTTACCATATAGTGTACCAAACAGATGTAGTGTTCCAAATAGATGTTTAGGCACAACTTATCAGTTCCATCTTGTCCATCACTGGAAAAGGAACCACCACAGGACCACAGCAGGCATTATTTCGTCCCATTTTCAGCACAGTCATGACAGCAACATGGTCATCGGGGGGGTTTTAAACACCATAATGTCCATGATGTCACTGCTGGGCTTAGAGTAGTTCATGATCCAGAAATATCCAGCCAACAGTGGTCCTGTGGTCAGAAACTGAGGATGAGGATGACTGACACAAATTGCACACTAAAAAATGAACGTTAAGTGTTCCTGATGGTGCAACCATCTCAGGGTTGTCCCTATTAAGATCAGAAGTTTGAGCTCCAGGGTTGCCACAGCCATCTCTGGCCTGGACTTCAAGACAGCACAACCTCTTTTGGGTGGGTAGGATGGCTCTGCCTCTCTCCCATCACACAGGATGATGATAGTTATCTCAGCCCTCTGTCAGCTGATATAAAAGAATTGGCCATTAGTGTTCTCCTCCAAGCGTGTTGAGATATTCAGTAATGCCACATAAGCTGCGATTTAAACGGACGGGGTTGCAGGCTTTATGGAACTAAGAAGAAGGCCATGCTAGCCTTCACCCTCCCTGCATTTGAGGTATTATATAAGTGAGGGAGTCCAAGATAGAAGGAGGAATTGGACATGAAAAAAAGTAATGGATCTTTTCGAATGGTTTAAGCTGCTACACCATAGTGAGGTGCATTACTTCACAAAGAAAGTGAATTTTGTGGATTAACCTCCAGCTTCTGGGGCGGTTGTAGCAACATGTTCTCTATGATCCACTACAAGCATGGATTTTACCCAATTCTACCAAACAGCTTTGTATGAAGTATCCAACCTAGCAACACTTTAACAGACAACACGTCAAATGCTTATATCAGGCTAATGTCAAATTTGGGAATAAACTAAAAATGTAAATAATCTCTACTGTTAGATAATTGAATGATTGGGTGCAGATGTTTGTAATCGATCTGTAAACAGAAACCTTAACCTGCATGAAAGAAGTGCTAATATATATATAGCCTACATTTTAGTTCATTTCAAGATATTTTTAATTTTTTTACACTGAGAGCTGCATACAGTCATAAAATAATAAAAAAAAAAAACATGACGTTACAATATTTATTGTGGAGACCTGTTAATTTGCTTAGAGTTAAGGTTAGCGCGCCTTCATAGGATTCACAATGGAACATTAGCACAGAGTGTTATCTCATTTGTTGTCAGCTCTGGTTGAAATACAAGCATTTGAAGTTAATATCAGGTGTGTAAGTAACATATGCTGGTATGGTTCAGTTTCGAGGTAACTCTGTAAAGGCTTGAACTCAAGGTCTTGGAGTGTTAGACTGTCGGCTTTTTAGGTTGTATCATGCTCAGCCTAGTCTAGCGAGGGCAGAATATGTGCAGTTACAGAGAACATAAAGTGTAAACCAGTTAAATATAGTCTGTTAGCAGCAACCAATGATGTCAAACTGGCTATTTTTCAGCTGGCTGAATCTTATGGCCACGAATTTCCACAATAATAACTAGGTTTTTTCAACAAGTGATTCTGAAGCCACATTCATGTCACTTAAACTCTGGCTTCTTCTGAGGTTTATGCTCGCAACATTGAGACGACCACAAACTGAACATTGCCCCAGAATGAGACATTTAATGAGGCATAAAAAGATTATGATGGAGTAAGCACACTTTCTTTGACTTTGCTGGAAAACAAGAAAGAACATTACTTCTGCTCCCAACCGAATATTTCAGCCATGATCTTGCAACACAGTGCTGATGGGAAAAATAAGGTGGATCCACTGATGGAGTGAGCTGCCGTTCAGACACTAAAAGAGAAATGGCTAATGTGCCTATTTCGGTCACAGCCATAGTCAACTGGCAAAGTCTGGACGCTAATTCGCCCGGCTAATTAGAAAGCTGGCTACAGATGCAGCTGATTGTGGACAGCTGATCTATTCAAAGAGCAGGTTCAGTGCATAGACCATGTCCAAAAGTCTGATAGAATGATTCACAGGTTCTGCTCCAGCAGACTGGCAGAACTGATGGCCAAAAAAAAAGAGGAGACGTTCTTCTTTCTTTCTTCACACTGGCTCGCTGCCTTTCTACTGGGATAAAAAGGCTTTCTCTCCTTTTTATCTCCAGTTTTTCTCTTTTTTCCACATTTACCCTTTCCTTCTCTTTCACTCAGTCTTTGGCCCTTTATTGAAACACTTTGCCCTTTTTTGAACTTCACTGACTTGCACCTTCGCGGCCGCGGATCCTATGGGCCGGGAGAGAGAGAGAGAGAGAGAGAGAGAAAGAGAGAGAGAGAGAATGCGAGAGAACAAAGGGAGGCAAGCACTGCTGAACAGAAGACTGAAGCAGGAGCGTCAGGGCGAAACGTGCCGTTGACACGACACCTCAGCCGGGGCTGAGACAGCTGGGGTACATTTAGACAAACTGAACGAACACGCTGCTGCGGAGGAGCCTGCAAATGGAGGATATTTAACTATTACCCGTGAATCTATTTGCACTACTTAGCTGCCGTATTTCTGTACAGCAATGACGGATTCCCTCATTACCTCGTCAGAGGCTGAACCCAGTACTGCAGGTTTCAACAGTATGAACAAGTCTCGAACATGAACCAGGGCCTCAGAATGGCAGCCCCACAAAAAAGCATACCTTTGTCATGGATGAAAACTGCACTGACATCTGGAAACGAGCCTATACCTAAAGCTCGGACCATCACATAGGCCTCTACCATCCCGTATACCGCTTATCAGTCAAAGCATCCAGTACTGCAGGTCAAAATCAGTCTAGGAATGAGTCTCTTCCACTAGCCAATGAATGAAAATGGTACTGTAACAAACAGTCACAGTTAAAAATGGAATTTACATTTGAAAATAACCTACTGATCAATGCTGGGAACACAGCCTAAGCCCCAATCTTGATCTGCTTCTCATTCCTAGTCAAAGACTGAACAGTTACTGCAAGGTTTTATAATCTATCAGTATGAACGAGCCTCTTCAACGAATGACTGAAAATGGTATCCCCAAATGTGTGGTCACAGACGAAACTGACAAAAACAAAAGTTCATCTGAAAACTTGCTTGGGACAAAAAGTCATGGACATTTACAAAGAATCATTTGCATAGATATCTAACATCTTTTACCTGCCAGTCATTCCTGGTCAAAGAACTAATGACTTAAACTAATGACTCTAAATGGTAGCCCTCTAAAAACTATAGACTACCCTGTCATCTTTACCTGCATGCCATTCCTGCTTAAAGCAATCAATTACAAGTTCTAAACCAGCCATGGATGGAAATGGTAATTATATATGAAAAGAGACCTTCATCTACTTTCTGGACCATCATACATGTCCTCATTCTTAATCAAAGGATGAATCCAGTGCTGCATAATAAAGTCAATGCTTAATAAAATCAGTGACTCAAATGGTAAATCCCCAAAAACAGTCACGCATGATAAATCCATTTACATGAACGCAAACATTTGCCAATTGCTTGAACATCCACATAGACTCTATTCCTCTTTATGGTCCTGATCCACTAAATCTATATCGGACTCACATATTTGCACTAACCCTGAACATCCACATGCACATCCACATAGACTCTATTCCTATTTATGCTCCTGATCTATTAGCATTCTCACACTAACCACTGACTCAGATTGCACTCTTAAAAACAAAAAAATGCATTTCCACATCTTAAAACCTGCTTCACTGACCGTCACGTGCTCTATATCAATCTATCAGTCCTGCTCAAGGGCTGAATCCAGTACAGCTCATTAAAATCAATAGGGACGATGCACTAACCTATGACTCGAATGGTCCCTCTACTGATCTCTACCTGCCTGTCATTCAGAATCGATGACTGCCGTTCAAAATCTATATCACATTGACATATTTTGCACCAGCCATAGACTCAGAATGGGAAAAACAGCCAGTCCTATTTGTATATGACAGTAAAGCCTGGATGGTTCCACAGGCTCTTTACCTGGACCACGAATCAAGAAATGGTTCTGCAACCAAAACACACACACACACACACACACACACACACACACACAAAATAAAACCTTTGTCTGAGCACTGCAGGCCCCTACCTTCACCTGTCTGTCTGTCTGTCTGTCTGTCTGTCTCTGCAGCTGCTACACGAGCTGCACCTCCGTCTTCTCCAGCATCATCTCACGAGCTGCCGGTGGAAATGTGGTCTGGATGGTGGTGGGGTGGGGGTGGAGGTGGAGGTGGGAGCAGGGGGGTTTACAAAAGGCTAGAGGCGCACCAGGCTCTCGCATAGCACGAAAAAAAAAAACCACAATAGCGCGATCCTCCCTGCAGCCGTCCCGCTGCAGGACAGCAGGACAGCAGGACAGCACCAGAACCGAGAGACCCCCAACACTGCAGCCCCCCAATGACACAAAAAAAAAAACACCAGAACGCACGAACCTCGCGCTCACCTGCTCGCTCTGAAGGGCTAGGGGGGGGGGGGTCTCAAACTCCTGTCAGCGCGTGCACCGTTGGGGCATCTCTCCCTCCTCTCCTCTCCTCCTCTTCTCCCCTCACTCTCCGGGGGCCACTGCGGCGGCCAAAAGCCAGTCCACACACACACACCTCACACACTCCACACACTCCCTCTGCAAGTGTGCGTGCGCGTGCCTGAATGTGTGTGTGTGTGTGTGAAAGAGAGAGAGATGATGGTAGGTGTGGCTGCGTAACGGCTCGGACCCAAAAGCGCCCGCGCCTCGAGAACGCCGTTACAGGCTTCACACACACCCCGTGTGTGTGTGTGTGTGAGAGAGAGAGAGAGAGAGAGAGAGAGAGAGAGAGTATGAGGGAGAGCAGAGAGGGCTCGATCTGGTCTCCTCCGCCACATGAGCGGATATGCTGTTCTAGCGGAGAGCGCGTGCACACGCACACACACACAAACACACACGCACATGCGTGCACACACATACACACACACAATGAACGGCGACAATTTTCAAAGCCAAGGAGAACAGAGGTCTATGGCGGTCTCTCACTCTCTCTTTCTCTGTCTCTCTCTTTCTCTCTTTTTCTCCTCGTTTTCTCTCTCTCCTCTGTCTCCGTCTCTTGTCGTCTCTTTCTCCTTGTATTTTTTTTATCTCCTCTCTTTCCTCTCTCCCTTCTCTCTCTCTCTCTCTCTCTCTCTCTCTTTATGCTCTCCTTTCTTTTTCTTTGTCTCTTTCTCTCTTTCTTCTTTCTCTCTGTCTCTCTCTTCTTCCTCTTCTCTATCTCTCTTTCTCTCTATTTCTCTTCCTTTTCTCTCAGCCTGTTGTATTGGCTTTATAAATAAGTGGCGCACCTGCACTGTCAAAGCTTTGGGTTCCGAAAGACTCTTAAAATAAAAATAAATCAATAAAAACATACATACATTTAAAAATGGAAAGTTGGGCATTTTACAGTCTGTAAAGAATAAAAGTGTTGTGTGTGTAGTGTATTAAAATCCCCCACTGTAAAAACAGTCATTTCTCCTGCACTTAACTGTTTATTCATAATACTCACACTGTAGTACTGCATTATAGAATTAAACCTCCTAAATACAGTTCAGTACTGCACTT
Organism: Brycinus macrolepidotus; assembly: GCA_037974445.1. Classification (NCBI taxonomy): domain Eukaryota; kingdom Metazoa; phylum Chordata; class Actinopteri; order Characiformes; family Alestidae; genus Brycinus; species Brycinus macrolepidotus. The sequence goes on from JBBPCZ010000042.1 coordinate 35,976,366, forward strand.
TTACTGGTTTTCTCACGCACATTCATCCAGTTTCCCGCAACAAAAGCTTTAATCTAGTTACTAAGCTAAGAGAAGTGGGAGCATTTATCATTCACACTGTGACCTAAACACCCTATCACAGCTGTTACACACAGATATAGCAGTTAATATCAGTCATTAAGACTTATTAATTAATTGAAACTCAATCATGGTGGATACTAAAACATATCAAACGAATTTAAATGTGTGTTTGAGGTAGGAATGAAAAAAACATAACATGGGTAATTGCCTGTAGATAGAAAAATGAAAACTAATGAACAAAAACAAACCAAAACCCTGAGAAGCTCCGTCTCCATTACAATATTCAGAGATAGGCAGCTCTGTGCAAAGTATATATATATATATATATATATATATTAGTGCTGGGAACGTTAACGCGTTATTATCGCATTAACGCATGATTTACTTAACGCCGACAATT
>JBBPCZ010000042.1:35976925-35987300 GCA_037974445.1 Brycinus macrolepidotus
TATATATATACATATATATATATTTTTTTTTTTTTTTTTTTTATGGTGGCCTAGTGGTTAGGGAGTTGCCTCTGTGATCAGAAGGTCGTGGGTTTGAATCCCAGGACTGCTAGTGGCACCACTGAGGTACCTTTGAGCAAGGAGCCCACTGCTTCACTTGGTGAATGGCTTAAATTTCACACTGTTCACTGTGCTGTGGTGTGTTCACGCATGACTACTTTATATATACATATACAGACACATACACATAAAATCATATTCATAACATTTTAACAAGCAGTAGAGGTCCAAGCATATTGGCTCATCTTTGTTGCTTATTTTACAGTGTGGGTTGATGGAATACAGCGGACAGGAGTAAACACAGGGATTCGTGAATTGCATTGGTAATTGCTGCCTAAAAATAGCAACACAACATAGAAGTGTTTCGGTCATTTCATGGTCATTCTCCAGTCAGTTCATTATATAGCAAACACAGTGTAGTATGGCGTGAATGAGGAAACAAGTGACCCATTCTCACCACTGCAAAGATAAGATCTGGTCAGTGGTGCTCAGTGCCAGTGTGTTGAATTCATATACTTAACACACAGCTTACTCAACCCAACAGGTTATCATCAATCCCTTGATGAGTTACAGATGTCCTAGGACAGGAGAGGGGAAAGAAAAATCACAAAAACGGTCACTCTAATCTGAGCAGAATTCAATAACATGGTAAATGAAAAGTTTATTCAGGCCCAAGATTTAGGATCTGCACTTTGTTACATGAATCAAATCCATTTGTCCTTCTCTTGGTGTTCTATCAATCTATATAAACTGAGAAGGTCTGATTTATATAGATCAATACATTTGCAGTTACTGTAGCTTTAGTAATGAAGAGATAAGAAATGTACCAGTTTTCCCTTCTCATTTACACCCATTAATGTGCCTGCAAATAATTGAGTCAGTCCTAAAGGCTATAAACAAAGCAGGGTCCCCCTCTAGTGGTAAGAGTGGATATCGCTGTTCTGTAATCTGGACACTGCACCATTAGGTGACATAAAAAAAAAAGTTTCAATTTCTATTACAAACTAAAGAAAATATGATCAAAAAATCCAATACAGAAGAAAATAGGGACAATTTGGTACCATATAATCATTCCTTTATTTATCAGTTACGTTACAGCACTTACATCCTTCGGCTAAGAAAAGGAAAAGTGAAGATCAAAAGAAAACAAACAAACAAAAAAAAGTCCATTAAGTTTCTTACATCATAAGGGGAGACATGATTACATCCTTATACACAGCTGCAACTAGAAAAAGGGATAATACATCTATCATACTTTATAACTGAGGGGTTTTTTTTTTAAACATCTTTTTTGACATTATTGCTTTTGAGCTGAGAAATGGAAATCAGAAGTCAGGAACTTCTCAAACTGTGGAATTTGTGTTATGGGGTCAAGTTTGAACCGAACTGTTGTGAAGTTATGCAGTCACATCCAAAACCAGTTTTAAATCGAAGGCAAAGGCAAAATCCAGTCATCAATACGAATATTTTCAACAGGATGGTGATGGTGTCAATCCTTTGGTTTGGAAAGGCCATTATTCTGACCACTCTTCTTCATTCTCCAGCCTACAGATTTGAAGGTGAAGCCCAAAAGGTTCAAACCACATATAATTAAAAGCACACGCGTACATGGACCACCTTGCCCCTTTAAGAATGGCTCTGGTTTAGACAAAAGCTCTTACATTATAGCAAATATTACATAACCTCTTAGAAAAATAGATTTGCAAGTTCATTGGAATATTCTCCGAACACATTAAAGCATATCTCGAACATCCAGAGTGTTTCGCAAGAGACGGTTACATTATAAATAGCTTAATATACAAACCCTTCCGCAGTAAGAAATACCAAAAAGAGAAATGATATTTTACAAACTGACGATGCATTCTTTGTGATTTGGCATGCGTTTATATTCAAAAAACAACCCATCACAATCTCTCTTAAAATCCACGGACGAGAAGGTGGAGATCACAAAAGGACAGCTGGTATGAATCCCAGGCTGAAATGGCTAGTGGACCCACTTTAAATCATTAGAGAGAGAGGAAATGGGGGGGAAAAAATGAGATAAAAGGAAAAAAGAGAAAAATGAGAAAGCATGAGAGAGAGAAAAATGAGACCACGAGGGAGAGAAAGAGAAATGAGAGAGCGAAAGAGCGCGCGAAAGAGAAATGAGAGAGCGAAAGAGCACGAGAAAGAGAAATGAGAGAGCGAAAGAGCGCGCGAAAGAGAAATGAGAGAGCGAAAGAGCAAGAGAAAAAGAGAAGTCCTGTGAAGAACTTGTGAAAGAGACCAAGAACGAGAACTGTGTGTATGTACTGTGTGTACAGTTCTGTGTGTGTCCATATAGTGTGTGTGTGCAGTTTCAATATTGTGCCCGGTTTCTTTGTGGAATTTCTGTCGGTGTCACAGTGAGACAGTGGTGGGACACAGTTAGAGAGAACAGAGTATTAGAGAAATATTTACAGAATAGGAAACAGTCTGAAAGGACAGGACTGCAGTCAGAGTCTTCATGGCACAAAGACAACCACACAAAAAAAAGGTTTAAAAACAAACACAACTAATAACCCATAATGGGGGAGCAGAGAATACACACGAAATCTACCTTCACACGAACTGTGGTGAAAATAATTGGAGTCATTCTAGTTCAGTTCTATTCAGCTTGGTTCTTCCAATGGGAGCAACACTTTTACCACACGCACACACTCACCAGAAGGACGTGTTACATTTGTGAATGGAACCAATTCAAAATTTGTCATTTTCACAGTAATGAAAGCTGTATTACTTGCTGGCTGAATGCTAGATTTATCAAGCTGGTGTGAAATTATTTGAAAAAACAGGGCAGGTCAAATTCACATCCTGGCTCCTGCATGAGCCCTTACACTCTGAGTGCTCTTCATGTGAATGCAGCCTAATAAAGAACATATGAAATGACTAATGAAAAGTGTAACAGGGAAAAACAAATGCACATTAACAAAAGCAATTTTCAAATGTCCTTAAATCAAAACATATATACGTCTGACCCATATAATGGTCTCCATGGAGTCAGGTAACCACACACACAAAGACACCCAATCTGTCCAGCAGAGAGAGTTTGTACACAGGAAGGGAGGGATAGGGGGGGAAAAAGTCACACTGGTCCTAAGGGCCAACAAAAAAATGTCTTCTGGCCCAAAATATTGTCTGAAAAACAAAACAACAAAGTCCGAAAAAAAATCTTTAGAACACCTTTGAAAAACCTACGAAGAACCTATGGCAGTCCTCTTGGGGGTGTGATCAGAAGAAACAAGAAGCAAACATTTAATTGCAAGGTTTCTTCTGTTACAGTGGGTTTTAAGGTCCTGCTCCAAGGTTAGTGTTGACGTTGTGTGAAACTGTTGGATGTTCTAAAGCTCCATCCACATCTCCAGGTTTTGGTTTTCTCACCCCTTAAGGTGAATGTGGCTAAGAACAAGTCCTCTGACTTACACGTTTTCAATACAAATGGACTCTATCACTGGTGGCTAATATCATAATATCATACTGACCTTAGGGGTCACAGAGGTTGCCTGCGTTCATAAGGCTGGATCTTGCTCCTCGTTCAGATCTTCAAGTGTACTGGGCTGCCACTTCCTGGCTGATGAAGCGACGGAGACGCTCCAGGTACTGGCTGTAGAGCTCGATGTCGTTGTGGCCGGCACCTTCCACCCACAGCGGCTCCACGGCCTTGGGGCAGCGCTCGAACAGAGCCAGGCCGTGAGAGAAATCAATCACCTCATCCTCCGTCCCATGGATGATCAATACAGGAGACGTGATCTTAGACACCTTCTCAATGCTGAGAGAGCACAAGACAGAGAGAGACAAATTGTTTTTAAATTCGGATGGAATATTGAACCGTAGACCCCACCCAATAGGAATTTCCCTTTCTATTTCAGTAGTTTGTACTTCAGTACACTAGGTGTGCTTTTTACTCAATAATGGGAGAGGCAGAAGTCCAGCCGTTCTCTCGTAACACTACAAACCAATCTCTAGTGAGGAGAACTGCCATTCAATAGTGTCTTCCAGGTTGGTCCGATGCTACATGGCGCTTCTGAGAAAAGTCATGGGGACCTATGGAGCCTTTGTTCAGAACTGTTTATCTTTTTAATGCAGACAAATGAATGACTACATGAAATACAGTACATTTCATTTAGCAAACTAGTTTGCCACTGATTCCTCTGCTCTTACATCTTATGAGAGAGGAGCTAAGCTGCATTAAAGGATGCAAGGAGAGGAAACAAGGATGAACGTTTAAAGATGAGATCCAACCTAAGTATCGACAACTAGAAAGTAAGATAGCTAATCAACCACTTTAGGCTTGAACTTCATGTACCTGACAGTTGCATACAATGAACACAATTTCTTGATCATGACAGGCCTATTAGGCATCTTTTTTCATATTCATTCTTTTTAGTATACCATATAAAATGTATCTTTAAATATGTTTATTTCCCATGTAGGCCTATAGCTATTTATGCATATCAGCTTTTTGTAAACAAGCTTTTGTTCAAATAATTCAGACTTAAAACTGAGCACTGTACTGACAGAAAATTATATATAAAAATTATTCCTTTGCCATATGGACTAGCCATAAAATTTTCATTTAGCACCTCGTGAGACTCAAAGACACGCTAAGAAATTCTCAGGTTCAGGTTCCGAGGTCCACTAACTTTGGAAAGGCATCGAAGCAGTAGGTCTTCTTGGTGTCTGGGAAGGCCACCCTCATGCCGGAGGTGAGAGGGGAGTGGAGCACGACAGCAGCACACTCGTATCGCGATGCCAGGTCCACTGTGGGCACCGTGCCAATACTCTGACCATAGAGGATTATATTCTCTGGACTGATTCCATACCTGTGGATTAATTAAAAGAAAAGATTAATGAGGATTACTGTTTTTTGCCCTAAACAGACTTTGTATATTCTTTGTGCTCAGTCTAGAAAAGTACAAAGTTTTATCACAAGCTTGTCTGCAGATGCACTTCAGGGGGAAGATATTTTATATGTATATGTACTCCACGGGTGAGATAATAGACTTGAATCTGAAAGCCTTTGCCTCAGACTAGAAGCCTGTGCCCACCTAACCATATACTAGCAACTAATCTATTCTAAGGTTATGCTCTCACTGCCGCAGTTCCAGCAACAAGACTTGTGTTAATTTGTGATGGCCTTGCACCAGCAGTCAGAAAGATTGAGCACTGCTGGACAAATTCACTGAAACGAGAAACAACTGCAAATCACCACAATATCCCAGTTTGGAGTCGTACATTAGCTTTTCCCTACCTTGTGCGGAGTGCGTGCCAGGCAGCGTCTATGTCTGCATAGAGGTTCTTCTCAGATGGCTTCCCTGTGCTGGCTCCGTATCCAGAGTAGTCATAGGAGAAGATGTTGCAGTTGATGCGTGTGCCCAGGCCAATGTAGAAGCTACTCATCTGCCCCAAATCCACAGCATTCCCATGGGAGAACAGCACAGTGAACCTGTGAGGACAGACATATGGGACACTCAGTGAGGCCACTGTCAAAACTGAAGAATGAACTCCCTTTTGCAATCAGATCTGCGGAATCATTCGCTGTCTTTAAGCGTCGTCTGAAGACTCACCTCTTCAAGGAGCATCTTGGTGACTAACCAGTCCTCTCGCTTACATCTTTTCCTATATGTTTAAAAAATCCCTCAGGCACTTACTCTCTTAACTGTTTTTCCTTACTTGTGTATTAACCTCTGACTCGTTTTTTCCTCTTTGACAGGGTTTGTTAAGGTGTGCAACTTAGCTAGCAGTAACTTAGTCAAAAGCAGATGTTGATTTGAGTTTAGCTTTACAGGTACGAAGAACAGATGTGGACTAAAGCACTGATGTACATCGCTCTGGATAACAGTGTCTGCTAAATGCTGTAAACGTAAACGTAAACATAAACGTAAGAAATTGTATGTTATGACTGCAAAGACACACAGAGACAAGTACAATATAAAATATAACGTTTAAATAAATCCAATAAAAAAATCTGTAGAAAAACCTCAATATGAAATACAATATGCTACACACACACAAACACTGGGGTATTACTACTATAGATAAGTAACTTACAGTTAAGTGAATTACTAGTGACACAAATGGAGGTTAGGAGTATGTTATTGCACGTAGCAGAGATCAGTAGTTAATATAAGTAATATTGACATAAGTAGTGATATTCACATGATAAGACTATTGCACATTATGATAACGTTTAGCACCCGATAAGAACACTGCACAATACTGCACATGGTAGACTATTGCTCATCATAGCAAGATGATAATACACATAGTGATACACATTATGATAGTTATTTAAACCCAGTAAGAAATTGCACAGATTATTGTGAAGATGTGTGACAGAGGGAGGAGTTGTGAGTCTGATAGCGGTGGGAAGGAGAACAGAAACGGTGCAGTTAAACAGAAAAATGACAACATCCATCGCATACACAGCATAAACTTAGGGAATGCAATTATAGCAGTCTTTTGGCGAAACTGAACATCTTGGACAAAGGTCCTTCATGACCTCATTTGCTGTGTAAACAAAGCCAGTCATAGTAGGTGAACCAATTAACACACAATCAGCACAAAAGCTTGTACCTGGCTGAGGGGGCACAGCGAATGTACATGCATCCCACTTTGTTCCCTCGACTGGAGCGAGTGAGGAACACCTCTGTTCCATCCAGCTCCCGTTGGGAATATTGGAATTCCGCTCGCTCGGACAGATGAAGCTTCCACCTGCCCTCTCCTCCTCTGTCCCCAAAGCCGCCGCCTCCTCCTCCCCCTCCTCCACCCAACCTCGACCGCAGCCCCGGGGCCCCCAGACTGGAGGCCACAGGGGGGGTGGAGTCCAGGTCTGGCAGTAAGCTGTAGGTGGGCTCCGGAGGCAAGAAGGCCAGCTTTGCTGCGATCCGGCTCGGGCATGGAGGGCAGCAAAACAGGCCACACAACTCGCTGACGGACAAGCCGTTCATCTTCTGCTTCTGCTGGAGAAAAGCTGGAAGAGACTGAGTGGAAAAATGATATACTCTTTCCACAAAGTGAAGATTGCATAAGCAGGAAATCAAAGGTCATCTTAATCTTCTAACAAAGCCTTGACATTTTGAATGAAAGCGTACACATGAACAAATTACACATTTATTTTCCCCAACATGTACGTATTGATCAAAACCATCCCTCATTTCTTTATATTTAGCTTTGAAGCACCTAGTTGGTGCAAAAATACTACTTTCTGCCTGTCAAACTGTCTTATCTTTGCCATACTGAGTAGATAATAATTAAAGAAATGGGAATAAATGTTTTACTGTGACAGGCTGCAAAGTGCCTAAAGATACAAGGAGCCTAGATAAAGGAGTTCCAACCACTCAGCATTCAGCACCACCAGTATACTGATCACCGCCTGATCATCTGCACCTGTTTCTTCACTAGTTCAGGACTTAAGTTAGATGTGCTTTGTTCTCCTTGAATCATTCATAAGTAAGTCACTGTGTGGCTTAACAAACAAAAAACATTCCTCTGAAACTAGTCAAGTTTAGGGACTGGACTGAAAATGAGAGTCTTTGAAAGTCCTTCAGGAAGAACTGTTCCTCAAGACCACATTAAAATACCAGAAAGTCTGGATCTCTGGAAGTAAAATATGAAGAAATGGGGGTGACTTTTGCACAGTAAAACTATATCTTAAACTAACAGAAGCCCTTATTCATGGCCTATATTTATGCTCAAAAGGGAAGATGTGGATATTACCCACACCCAACCAGACATAAAGCAAAACAAGCAGAAGACCTTTAAGTACCAATCTGAGATGATGATGACCACAATGGAAAAATCTCATCTTGGCAGTTATTAAAGGTAGTTATTACAGGAGGCAGTTATTACAGGACAGCTCACAGATTACCAAAATAATTTATTCAGTTAAAAATCAGATTTCATTACAAAAGTAAAGCAATAAAAATAATATATTTATCATTTAGTCTACCAGACTACACTGCTGATTTACAGTCTTACCATTCATATGTTATTAATTATCCAGATTTAACAGACATCCTTCACCAATAAACATCCTAAGAACATTAATGCTAAACTATTAATCCAGGCTTAATGTTTCAATAACATTATCCTTCCGAAAACATTTATACCTGTTGAGTTAACCAAAGAAGTCTCAATCTAACAAGCTGTTATCCAGCTGTTTAAATTAACAGCATTAACATCCAGCTGCTATCTACCTAAACAAAGCTGCATTAGAGTTTTTGTCACACAAATATTATTTATATTATCTGAAGCTTCCTAAAAAAAAAACCCTGAACATACACAATCCCCTTAAATGATTTCAGAAGTCCTGAGAACCTTTGCTGGAATACATAACGGCTGGTCCTGGCTAACTGCTAACGCTAGCATTACCACAACTCAACTCTCTCGTCAAAATAAACCCCATTTCTTCACTTACCAACAGTTATCTTGAGGTCAGAAGAGACTTTAGACTCCTACACATGAGAAGACACCAAACCCTCGACCCTGCGTTTGGTTTTTCCCCCTAAAAGCATCTTGAGAAAATGCTGTGAGGAATCAGAGCTCTAGCTGTTTTGCTAGCTGTTGTGTCAAGAGTGAAGTCTGACAGATCTTATCTTCGAAGTGGCTCAACAAAAGTCACCTTTTTTCAAAATAAAAGTTCAAAACTTCAGGTTTAACTGTACCGTCAGTGTTGATAGTTTTGATTTTCACCCTTTAGACCAGTATATGTTGAAAGAGAATGTTAAAAAATAATAATCGTAGAACAGGAGAGTTTTTTTTATTGGATTTGTGCAATATTGGTGCAATATAAGTCATCTGTTTCATCTGTGAATTGGCTGAATGTTACTGAATGTTAATCTCATCCCTCATCATCTGCTGCCATTTTATTGCATTTAGTTTTATTTTTTATTACATTAACACCAAGTCATTCTGCACAACAAAGCAGGCTATAGAACAATGTTACAGTGTTACGCTGTTATTTTGTTACAATACTGTTCTTCTCATTGTGTTGCACTATTGTTTACTGTCTTTTTTTTCTATTGTCTTATCTTTTATTCTCTCTTGTTGCACTGAGCATGCTAATGACAGAGTGACATATACCTTTACCCTATCAGCCTTATGTTCCTACTTGCTCCCTCCAGTCCTCCAAGGAACATCGTCTGGCTCTGCCATCCCTACACACAAGTCAAACCTGGTCTTATTCTGGTTCCCCGCTGGTGGAATGAGCTGCCTACGCCGACCAGAGCAGCAGAATCCCTCTCTATCTTCAAAAATCTCCTCTCCTGATGCACTATCTGTCTTCTTGCACTACTCCTACATAAAGATTCTGCACTTAGAAGTCTCCTCTGGTTCTCACACCATCCTGAAGCTTGAGTGTTTCCTCACATTGTAGGTCACTTTGGATAAAAACGTCTGACAAATGAATGTAATGTAATTTCCCTCGGGATAAATAAAGTTCTTATCTTATCTTATCTTGTTGCCCCTGCAATCAGAAGGTCATGAGTTTGAATCCCAGGACTGCTAGTGGCACCACTGAGGTTCCCTTGAGCAAGGTACCGTCCCCTCACACTGCTCCCCAGGCGCTGTATCACTGGCTGCCCGCTGCTTCACTTGGTGAATGGGTTAAATACAGAGAACAACTTCACATTGTTCACACTGTGTGCTGTGCTGTGGTGTGTTCATGTGTGACTATAAGGGGCCACTTTACTTTACTTTGAAAGAGAATTTTGATAACAATAATTATAGAACAGGAGAGGTTATTTATTGCCTTATGTTCAGGTTTCCTCTATATCCACACTCAGTACTTTATTAGACACCCTTGCTTTAGATGTACATTGTCCAGGTAAATTTTTACATACATGTTTGCACATTTTACACTTTGCTCATGAAAACAACCTGAAATAAAGAACTTTATTGTATCCAGAGATCAGATGTCATTTTTGATTTTTAGATCAGATTAGATTAGATTCAGCTTTATTGTCATTGTGCAGTGTACTGGCACAAAGCCAGGTAACATCTATCCAGAAGTGCAGAGGAATAGTTTAATTTACGAGATAAAGAGGAGTAAATACAGCAGCATTGCAGGACTATAACTACAGTATGTACAGATACATTGTATGTGAGGTGAAGAGGACCATTTGAAGGGGGAGGTATTACAACAAAGTGGTGCTACACTATATGGACAAAAGTATTGGGACACCTGGCCATTACACCAACAGGGAATTTAATGACATTATATTCAAATCCATAGACTTTAATATGGAGTTGGTCCCCCTTTGCAGCTATAACAGCTTCCTCTCTTCTTGGAAGGCTT
>JBBPCZ010000042.1:36032622-36056565 GCA_037974445.1 Brycinus macrolepidotus
TTCATCTCACTCAATTCTCTTTCGTGAACAGATCCTCCAAAGTGGCAACAGTGTGTGTGTGTGTGCTTGCGTGTGTGCGTGTGTGCGTGTGTGCGTGTGTGTGTGTGTGTGCTTGCGTGTGTGTATAGGAGTTATTTCAGACAGAGCCAAATGAGTCATCCATTTCAAAAAAGAGGACGTTCCTCATTCGCCCTCTCCTCTATATTTTCACCTCTCTTTCTCCCTGTCTTCCCCTTCTCCCTTTTTTATCCTTTATTATTCTCTCTTCTGAAGTTATTTTCATAATTTATCACTCCTGATTTTATTTTATAGTGCTGTAACAGGATTGTGATCGAAATGAGGACTAAATGTGTGTGTGTGTGTGTGTGTGTGTGTGTGTGTAATGAGTTAATTGTATTGTTCTGAGTGTCCTGGTTTAACATCTCGTCCTAAGGCTGTGTTTCACCCATATATTTCAGGACTTGTACACACACGATTCAGTATTATTATATTTTTGGGGACTTCCACAGAGTTGAGTAATACTTTGACTGAGTGAAGTAGCACTACACCTACAGCTAAAAACAACCCATTCTAACCTTAGTAACAGAAGGGCATTTTTTTTTTGCTTTCTCACTTTATTTAAAGGTGTACATCAGTCCCACAACAATAAATATACTACATCGAAATTGTGTTACAGATCATATGCACATTTAAGTCAAGCTTTTGTCACTGCAATGCAGATCGGTCACACATGCACAAACGTGATATAAAAAATGCTATGATAACGATATGATATACACCAATCAGCCATAACATTAAAATCACCTTCCTATATTCTGTAGACCCCCAGTTCTGTCAAGGCATGGACGCCACAAGACCTCTGAGGGTGTTCTGTGGTATCTGCACCAAGACGTTAGCAGTAGATACTTGAAGTCCTGTAAGGTGTGAGGTTGAGCCTCTATGGATCAGAAAAGTTTGTCCAGCACATTTTACAGAAGCTTGACTAAATTGAGATCTGGGAAATTAGCAGGCCATGCCCTCACCTTCAACTCTTTGTCATGTTCCTCAAACCGTTCCTGAGAAATTTTTGCAGTGAGGCAGGGCTCCTTATCCTGCTGAAAGAGGCCACTGCCATTAGGGAACATCGTTGCCATGAAGAGGTGTAGTAACATCCACATGAATGCCAGGGCCCAAGGTTTCCCATAACAACCAAGGTTTGCCCATGATCCAGTTTTAATGCCCACGTGCCCATTGTAGGTGATTTTGGCCATGGACAGGGGTCAGCATGGGCACTCTGACTGGTCTGCAGCCCCATATGCTGCAAGCTGTGTTGCACTGTGTGTTCTGACGCCTTTCTAACATAACCATCATTAACTTTTTCACCAGTTTGTGCTAGAGTAACTTTTCTGTGGGATCGAATCAAATGGGGTTGCCTTCACTCCCGACACGCATCAGCAAGCCTTGGGATCCCATGACCCTATCGCCAGTCACTGGTCGACCTTCCTTTGACCAGTTTTGGTGGGTACTGACCACTGCATACTGGGAACACCCCTGAAGACCTGCCACTTGGGAGATGCTCTGATCCAATCGTCTAGCCGCCACAATTTGGCTTTCATCAAAATTGCTCTGATTCTTACGCTTGGCCATTTTACCCTCCTTCCAAGAGATCAACTTCAAGAACTGACTGTTCACTGCCTAATGTATCCCACCTTCTGATAGGTGCCACTGTAAGGGCATAACTAAAGTTATTCATTTCTCCTGTCAGTGGTTTTAATGTTGTATTTGATCAGTGTATATCATGTATGATATGTATCAAACTATAAGATGATACAGATTAAATATGTCTTAAAAAGAAGACTTATTGGTCGTTAATTTTGTTAAATAACTCCTTGAAATAATGTAGATTTCAGTGCAGAAACCTGCTTTTGGCTGTTACACCACTGTTATACTGCTGCACCTGTTGTGCAGACTTTTAAGCGAGTGTCTCTGTCTCTCTTTGAAGTATCTCTTTGTTTCCATATTCTTTAATTCTCTTTTGTCTGCCTCTCAGGTGGGATGCATGTTTGTGAAGATCTCTCAGCCAAACAAGCGAGCAGAGACACTGGTGTTTTCCCGGAATGCGGTCATCTCTCTGCGGGACGATAAGCTGTGTCTGATGTTCCGAGTCGGGGATTTAAGATCTTCACACATTGTGGGAGCCAACATGAGAGCTAAACTCATCAAGTCCAAACAGACTCAAGAGGGTGAGACACCAGCTCTTACATCATCTACACTACAAAACATTAAACTGAAATCAAAGGCTTCGACTGCAGCAGATCAGGGATGAAGTTAGAGAAGAATGCAATGGTGCCATCTGGTGGTGAGCCACATGGCCTGGGAGATCCTGTCGTCCGGGGACATACATAAATCCACTGTTGTAAATTGTTCTGATTTGGTTTCTTTAGAATGCTGCATTTCACACAGTCATTGAATGGCTGTTTATATCTTAACATATCTTGAATTATACAGTTTTTAAAAATCTGTACAGTTTCTCTTTAAGCTCTTCATAGAGAAGCATGTACATTTTATCTCAACACATTTCAGTTGTACGTCTCCAGTAACTTCAGGATTTGGCAAAAGTCAAGATGAAATGGCAGATTTTTTTCCACATAGTGAATGACTGAAACATAAATGCACTTCTCCTTTTTTCCTGGAGCTGACCTGTGTCCTTGTTGACTTGTGTATTTATTTTCATCCAAAAACTATAAGGACTTTCTTAATTAAACCAATAAAGAATCCACAAAACCCCATGGATGTCAATGGACTAGCTCTGAGCTTGTTGATAAAGAGGGCAAATGTACCCAGGGTAGATTTTCCAACTCAGCACAAGCAGGTAGACTGGTTTTGAGAGAAATGGTGGTTGATTGCAAATGTATATCTGCCTATTTCTTTCCAATTTCGAGGGTTATAATACACTGTGGGTTGTTTCATACTATACCCAGTAGACTTTTGGACCACACTGACTCTCTATATTGATAATTTCTTTATATTTTATATGTTCTAAAACTAGTCAGCTTAAGCGGGTTCTATTGATAGCTAGTATTTAGCTACTTTTATCATATATATGATATATATATATGATGTATATGCTATATATACTGTATATTCTAGCAGATATTGTAAAGTTTCCACAAGAAACGTTTTCTTTTTTTTTTTCTCTTGCCATTCTTCATCCTCAGGTGAGTTTATTCCTCTGGATCAGACGGATATCAGTGTGGGCTTTGAGACAGGGGATGATCGTCTATTTCTGGTGTCGCCACTGGTCATCTCTCATGAGATCGATTCTCGCTCCCCATTCTGGGACATGTCCCAGGCCCAACTGGAGAAAGAAGACTTTGAAATAGTTGTTATTCTGGAGGGCATGGTGGAGGCTACAGGTGAGACATACACACACACACACACTCACACACACACACACACAAACTCTCTTAAGGTTACTCTTCACACGTAGGCAAACAAGTAACGTACTCTCAAAATCTAATAAATATGCTTGGATTAGATAAGCCCTCTTACTAAAGCCCTCTTATTAAAATATTGAGATTAAATCAAGAAAAACAGTCAGTTGCACTGTCTTGTCTGTCTGTTTCTCTGATTGACAGGTATGACGTGTCAGGCACGGAGCTCCTACTTAGCAGAGGAGGTGTTGTGGGGTCACAGGTTCAGCCCAATGATGTCCTTGGCAGAAGGATTCTTTGATGTGGACTATGGAGCCTTCCATCACACCTTCGAGGTACAAAGCAAACACAGTTCATTGCATAGGACACGAAATAATGCCATTTACATTCACTATGTTTCCCATAATAAGGCAGTTTGAATTCAGCAAGACAGTTGAACTCAGAACTATATTTTAATCACAAGCCAGTGTCAGTTGGGCACAGTATAGTGTGTATACTAAATTCTAGAGCACTGACCTAAGGGTTGGTGATAAGGCAAAAATATGGCATATTTGATATATATGGTCCTTGAAAAAAATCCATTCAGAATTTAAAAAAATGAGAAAAAAGGAAGGGTTTGAGGGCATAAATATAAGATAATGGTAGATCGTGTTTACACGCCGTCATCCAGTATTTAGCCCTCTATCTTTTGGTCGAAATGTACCATTCACTCCCCGTCCATGTGTTTTTTTTTTTTTATTCACTGTTTTGCAATGTCATGAAAACCAGTGTGTTTACACATATCCATCTATTTATTCTACAGCATTTTAGCCCTGCCCTTTCATGTTAAAGGAGTGTTTCAGTCCTGATTGCTATTTGCATGATGCGCAAAACAGAATGCAGTAACGAAAATAGACTGTTTAATATAATAGCTAAATGGAGGTTGGATTTTTACATGGTAATGTAAAAATTAGTCAAAACACATAAAAACTCACTTTGGGAGACAAATCTACAAGAAAAGAAAAATGTAAGATAAGTGCTGTTTAATGAAAGCTTTCTTTTATAAGCCGTTGACATGTTCAGCAGCAATCACTGCCCGTTCTTTACGGGCCTTCTTGTAACAAAAATAGTCTCCATTGCTATGCCTGACTAGGTGCAATCAAGACCAGTTTTCACCTTTCCTGTCTCTCGTAGGTGGACACGCCTTCCTGCTCTGCACGAGAGCTGGCTTTGGCTGCTGCTCGTTTGGAAGCTCACCTCTACTGGTCCATCTCCAGTCGGCTGGATGAAGAGAAGTGGGAGGGGCCAAATCTGACTGAGCAGTCAAGAAATCCCACGGATTCTGAATCTGTTAGCGTAAAAGAGGGAGGCGGGCCGACCTTTATTGTGGGTGGCGTCACAGAAACCCAGGACCAGTCAGTTGTAGGGGAACAGAATGGCAGCGTCACCACAGACCAGTCAGAGTCCGAGGCCTAAAGGGAGAGAAGTGAGAGCGGAAGTGCTTTTTCAGAGTGAGGGAGAGATAATTATACTATATTACACTTCGATTGTGAAACAATCCATGCCTTCTTCTTCAAGTTTAGCCGTTTAGTCGCTAATGTATAGCATAGAATACTTTTCCCCAACGGGGAAATCTTATTCGTTTATTGCTCTTTTAGTTTATGGGATGTAATCTCAGACATCTGAAACAATACTGCCTTCAAATCCTGGTCGGGTGTTTTCACATATGATGTTCCCTGGTGCAGTCCTTTACACGCTGTTCATGAAAATGACACAGGCTATGTTTTGTTTTCACTATCCGTGAGTTTTGTTGAAGTTGGTAGACGTTTCATGCACCTTTAGTTCCTGCAGCTTCATAAACCTTGGTACACCGGTGCAGGTCCTAGTGTCTTCAGCGTTTTCCAGTATCTGTTTGAGGTTCGTTTGTTCTAGCCATATATTCCTCAGTACAGGGTCTCCAGTGCACCTGGAAACGGATACAGGCGTATGTAAAAGCACCCTTAATATCTCTTGTGCAGTAAAATAAATCGTACCGTAGTTGTCTCTGTGTTAAAATAACTGTCGGCCTTACGGACACCTCTCTCGTTGACTTTCTGAAAAAAGTTTTATTACTTCACTTTTAGCAGAAACACTTCTTAAATACTGTATATACGTAAATGGAACTTTAAAAAATATATACTTTTTAGAGTAAGCTCTGATATTGAGTCAGCTTAGAAGAATCATTTGACCAAAAAGAGTTCGGAGCGATGTTGAGGAAAGCAGGCTGCTCTGTCTACAGTGGAGCATTTTCCATCTAGAGAGAGGAAGCCCCACTGCCATGTGCCACAATGCAGTTTTCAAACTCAGCACGATAGTTTTTAGTCATGGAGTCTGCCATGGAACTAATGCACAGCTTAGTTGTTCCAGCAGTTTCTTAAGGAAGGGAAACTTGCTCTCAAATATAGCTGGCTATAAATAGAGCCTTATTGTGATGTTGCTGGTGCCTTTTTAGTATTGGACGCAGAGGGAGTCAGACCCCTGTGAGTTAGATACGATTATATAGCCATAATATGTACTGATCATGATACTGCAACAATAGCTGATTCATGGTACAGGCGAGTTGGGGCATAACTGAAACCCTGATCTAGAGGCTATGCTGGCAAGACGGCTAAATTATACACACACTGGTAGCGTGGTGCATTGAATCGACTTGATTCAAATGTGTACATCAGTTCCACTACAATAAAATATATAACATAATATATAACGACAGAACATCAGCACAATTTTGTCTTGTAGTTCACCTATGTATGTAAGTATTGATTAAATATATATAATATTTATTGGAAGTGATGTTCATGTTTAAATCAACTACATGTAATGCAATACTTTTTTCAATGCAAATAGTGTAAAGATACATTCTAATGAGCTGATAATGCAACCGGTTCTAGGTGAGCACTCATTTTCTGAAATGAGATGTTCTTTACCTAGATTAGTTTGGAAATAACCTTTGAAAAAAGGTTTTATTCAGGAAGTCTGTCCTGATAATTTATCAGTTTATTTGCTAGTGGGATTCAATACTGAAAATCAAGGTCGTTGCAGAAAGTTACTTGATGTATTAAACAAAGTACTTGCATCGTTAGCTCGCTACTATGGCGACATTCCAGTTTTTAACATCACATTCCAATTTGCCCGTTATAGATGTCTAACTTAGAAACCAGACAGTGTTAAAATTAGCTGGCTATATATTGCTATTGCCTACCCACTAGGTCTTGTCTGGAAATGTTGTTTATGTACTGCCAGACCATCAGGTGCCAGTAAAATATGTTCCTCGGGGTTTCTCGGTTAAATCAGGCGTTGGAGCAGGAAAAGAAGGGCAGTGCCACAGCTTTATTAGATTTGGGTTTGACAAATTTGACATTTGTCACAAAGGTTGCTTAATTTTGTCTACCAGTTCGAGGTTAACTAGCTTTTTTTTCTATAGGTTATAAAGCCTTGATAAGGTGTTTCTGCTGTTGGTATTCATTGAATTTTTTTGTTATTAAATCTGCACTTGCAAATATAAGCTTAAAATGCAGAAAAGTTTCAATAAATTGTCGTGCAGTAACAAAGATACAAGACCACATTCATCAAAACAAGATAATACTTTGTTGTGTAATTTTTCTCTGTTTATCATGTTATTTGCCTACATTGGTAAAATCAGTATCACACTGTTTTTGGCAATTCCAGTTTTGGCATTTTAAAGCATATTCAGGATAAAGTTACATCCTGGGTTTAAAGCCATCGAATTTATCCTGTGGAGACCATGGAGGGTATCTCTTATTTAGTCAGACAAAGTAAATATAATGTTTATTTTTTAGGATAAAGAAGGATAGCATAGTTGTAGATGTATTCTAGGAGCTGTGATATAGTACAAATAAGCATTATTAAGTGTTCGGAATGGGAAAAAAAAAAGAAAAGTTAGAAAACTTAAGTGCGCATGTTAGCTAAAGTAACTTGCTACAGAAAGTTACCTGCAATTTCTTTTTACAGAAGCAATGTTAGAATTTGAATGCCAAGTGCTAATTTCTATTCAGGTAAAAAAAAACAAAAAAACCTTTGTTTTAAGTCACATAATTTCATGCGAGTATGTGAAATTCATGTTGAAAACTGACTTTTGAGGTATGAAAAGTCACCCGAAGGTTGAGAGCATGGGCTGAGTCACCAGTGTTACTATCTGTAATATCTCCAATCAAAACTATAGTGAAGATTTTGCCTTTAGAAGAAATTCTAATGTTTGATCACCAAGAATCAGCAGACTTTGCATCTACGTAGCTAGACCGCACCTGCAAGTCTGTACATTTTCATTCCCACCTTTCTTCTCCCTATGACATCATGTTAATGTCCCACTACTAGGGATTGGCAATATGATGATATGTTATTCTTGTCATGATATATTAGGTCACAATATGCTTTTCTGTGTATATCATGGGTCGATGCTTGTAGAACACTGAACAACTGTATGTATTGTAAGAGAGACTTAAGACCAATTATAGCAAGCCTGTAAACAACCACTGTAAAGTAACTGCAGAAACTACGTAGTAACAGGTAGCTGATTGGATGCCAGGCCATTTCTTTTTTTATTAAAAGTTGTTTTTATAGTTTTTTGTACCCTTTTTTTAATGTGGCTTTGCATTTTGCCTGTTCAAAGTTGGTCGCAAACCTCAGAAAACTAAATATCCTGAAATGTACCATGTATTGTGAAAATGTCTTGAAAGTACTGTGATAATATATATCTGCCATATTGCCCACCTAAACTGCCCACATAGGCCACTTAGAACTCCATCCAAAATACTCCACTTCCCTCTCCTTTTCCAGTATGGCAAAAATATAATATAATGATACTTGACAACATTTTCGCTAAACCTATTTTTAATGAAACATGCAGTTGGTCATAGTTTTGTAACTTCTACTGATATCCCCAGTGTGTTCAGAAAAGCTTATTGTGTTGTAATTTATAGGGGTGATGACAGAATATCACCCACACCTGCTATAGATGTAAGGCATGGTCTGCACATGCGAACTGTACATTATGCAAGACAGCCTAAAGACACTGAGGCAGGGAATAGCACTCTTCTTTTGTTTTTAGAAAATTTCTGTAGTCTGCAGCGGTATTTGTTCTAATGTCAGTCGCAACACACAAATGAAAGCTCCTTAGATCCGCTTTTGTCATCTGTATGCACCACTCAGGTGTTGGGAAATCTGTACGTGTGCTTTGGTATATTCTATGAACTGTACACCATTCAAAAAGTTGCAATACGTGTCTTATAAATAAAGTCTCTCTATATTTCCCTTTATGTCATGTGCTGATTGGAATTTGTAGGCGTTGCCCTGTTTGGACACACCACATGGAGAAACGGCCTGCATGGATGAGAAAAAGCGCAGAGTTTGCTCACTGTTTCTCTATCTTTGGAACTGTGGTGTGTGTTGTCTTGTATGCGGTCTGTAGCACATGCAAATCACTCTTGCACATCAAGTATGAAAAGCACAACCTCCTCTCCCCTTCTTTCTGGGACCTCTTTTCCTCATGCTTATGCTGCTCTAGGCATTTTTAAATCAGTGTTTTTATTCTGTATGATTATCTGTATAAGAAATGACAATAAAACTATATTCAGCATTACAGTTTGAAATGTTTTACATGAAAGAAGCTGGAATATCACAAAATACAGTGTTAAACATGTTTTGGGAAAAGTTACCTGTTATTTCATTGGTGGTCTGTATTTTATTCTGTTCTTTTGTGTTCTATGTTCACTATTTTATTCTAATCTTTTCTGTCCTACTTTATTCTGTTTAGGGCTGTCATGGTACCACTTTTCCAGTACCGATGTCAGTACTGAAATCTTGAGAATTGGTTGATACCAATCAAATATTGAATATTGGTTGATGCAATTTTCTTTTAAAAATTGCTTAGCTTTAAAGTGGATTACTTAAAACAATTCACTTAAGACAGCTGGTAGCCTAGTGGTTAGGGCTTTTGCCCTGCGATCAGAAAGTCATGGGTTTGAATCCCAAGACTGCTAGTGGCACCCTGAGGTTCCCTTGAGCAAGGTACCATCCCCACACACTGCTCCCCGGGCGCTGTGTTCCTGGCTGCCCACTTGGTGAATGGGTTAAATGCAGAGAATTTCGTGCTGTTCACACTCTGTGGTGTGTTCACGTATGACAGAATGGTCACTTCACTTAAGACTATTTCACTTGACTATTGTTTGAGATGGACATATAAGTGCCATATTCTAGCATCTCACAGGAAATACTGCATAGCTAGCCACATGAATTATACAAAAGTAACTACTTAAAGCAATTCTAGTGTAATACTTAGTTGGCTACTTGTTCTTCTTGTATTAATATTAGGCCATATGTGGGTACTGTTCTTGTAACATGTTCTACTTTACTTGGCTGTACATTGTGCTATGCTAGTAATTCAGTGGTATATTAGGTAATATATCTTTCCCAGTACGGTACTAAATATTGGGTTGGGCGATCTCTAATTGTGTTGTTTTGCAGTTTGGTTCTGTTGTATTTGATGTAATACATGGTGTGAGCCATTTTCAATAGTTCCACAACCTCAGTGTAGGCTTGGTGAGAGTAGCTGTACTTTTCCAAGTCTTCTTTTTTTTCCCCTCTTTGTTTGGCGGGGCCTAGATGAATTTCCAACTGGCAACAGTACACAACCATGAACCCTTGTGATCGAATTCTACAACTCCATGTGTGGGGTTAAATTCATATTCACCATCACTGACTGTGTCAAAGCCAGGGGAGTTCCTGGGTACTTTGCATGCACCAGTGTGTCCCGTCCTGAGCCTGTGGGAGGTTATGGGTAAATGTTAAGGTATCGACTACTCTCTGACCTTCTGACTCCCTTGTGGTCTTTTTTCACCACTGCTTTCCCTTCGTTCTCCTTTTCCACACACCCTCTTCAGCTATCATACACTTTCAGCCACCTCTTAGCATTGTGCACTTTTTTTTGTTCATTCTTTGGAGGTGTCATATTTTTTTTCAAGGCCTCTACGGGGGCTCACACTTCAATTAGTTTTATAATAGTTGTTGAAAAATTCTAGACTAGTTATTGTGTAATAATCCAGCACATTTTCAAAATTTCTGCATGAAATTTTACAGAGTGTTTTGTTGTAAACTTATGTATTTTTGAGAAACGTACCAACTCAGATTTCTTAACAGTGGTAGAAGAAATTCATCAGTATTACTTAAGAATCGGTATTCATAAGTAGTCCGTACTACTTATGAATACCGATCCATAAGTAATACTGAGGAATTAAGTTTTAGACCAAAACCTTCTAAAGACTTTCAGAACACAGTGCCTCAGGCATCAGGTAGCATATTAGTAGCCATTACCTTTTTTGAGGGAGCTTTTAGAGGCATTCAGTGCTTCAGAGTCCTGTTTCCATTCACACACCTCTATGAACAATTCTGTCTCTGTATGGTTCTTTAGAATGAAGCATTCCATGCATGCTCTAAAATGACTTTGTTTAGATCTTAACCATTTAATTCTGCAGAAATTTTTAAATATCTTGAAGACTGTTAAGTGCAAAATGAGCCTGGATTTAAAAGAATGGTTTACTTACTTCTTTAGCTTAGAACTGGAGCTGCAAAGCTGAACCCTAGAAGTCAATGGTCACCCTAATCTTTTGTGTAAATGCATCCCCAAATCTTTTCTTAGGTCGCTTCTGTGTCTTCATTAAGGTGGTGCAGAGTTGTCACTGTGGTTCAGGACACAGTATGACTTGCTGTGAGTTCTAAAAATGAACAAAACTTCACTGTGTAGCTGAAGGTAAGAGGTAAGAGCGCTGATCTGAAATCAGTCTTCATGACAATAGCAATATTCGGGGCAGCTAGTGGCCTAGTGGTTAGGGTGTTCACCCTGCGGTCAGAAAGTCATGGGTTCAAATCCCAAGACTGCTAGTGGTGCCTCTAAGGTACCCTTGAGCAAGGTACCATCCCCACACACTGATCCCTGGGTGCTGTGTTCCTGGCTGCTTCACTTGGTGAATGGGTTAAATACAGAGAAAGAAGTTCACGGTGTGTTCACATATGACAGAATGATCACTTTTCTTTACACATAATAAATACAGAGGAATCTGATGCATGATCAGTAAGATCAAGATCAGTAAAATCATCTGTAGTGGTGAAGTTTTGTTCATTTTTATTGCTCATAGTAAGTCATACTGTGTCCTAAACCAGTTTGTTCCACCTTAATGAAGAGCTTGATGTGGTGTAAGTGAACTGAGAGAAGTTTTAGGGGTGTATCGACGGATTTGGGTGACTATTGACTTCTAGTTAGCAATTTTAGCCTTATAGATCCATGTTCTAAACTAAATAAGCAAAATTTGGACTCCATGCATGCCTTGGCTGATCTGGTGTCAGTGGAAAATTGAAAATTTGAAATTTTGATGAACTCTTTCATTAAGGTGAAGTGTTAAACGAGTGCAAATAAGGAATCATTTATCATCTCTGTAATGAATAGTCTTTTCATTCATGCAGCATATTACTGTTAGTCTTCTGATGCTTCTGAGAGTTTCACCATTACATTCCAGTTTCCTAGCGTAAGATTTCAAATCAATAACACTCAGATGGTTGGAAGTTTAAATGCCCAATCTAAAAAACACAAACAACAAAATCACATTTAAGAGGCTTTATTATTTAATGGCTTTGAACAAAAGATTACAGTGCCTTCCCAGTGTGTTTTGGAGTAGTGAGAGTCATGGTAAACCTCACACCGGTGACATTAAGACTTTCTATTGGTTGGATGACTCACCTCAAGGTCTTGAAGCAAAATATCAATTATGAAAAAAAGAGAAAACAATTAAGTATAAATAAAGTGTGAAATGCAGCTGATAGCAAAGTTTCCCAATCATAACGTGGCAAATGTGGAACATCAGTACCCTCGACGTTACTCTAGACGGTGCCATTACTATTTTATCCAATTATTGTTTTATCAATTAAAAAGGGACTAATTCTCAAGATTCTCATTCAGTCCAAAACCGTTTCTAGCTTTCAGCTTATAAATTCAGAAGTTTTTTTTTTCCCTCAGTTACCATTCCAAATTGAATGTAGTTTAGGGTCACTAAGCATGGAGTGATTATGGTGCTCAAGTTTACATTTTTTCATGGCATAATCATAATTTCCCTTCCTAATACAATTTCTGTCCTGTTAATTAATCTTGCAGCCATCTCTCACACTCAGAAATCCTAATGAAGTCAATACAGTGTTCACAGACTTTGTTACCTCATCATAAGATGGAATTGCATATTTTACAGTCGTCAAATAATCCTGGTTCACAAGTGAACCTCTTACACCACCACAGTATTAAACATTGCATTGTGGATCCTTTAAAATCCGAGTAGTCGATAACATTTCTGATGATCAGTCAAGTCAAGTCAAGTCAAGTCAAGTCAAGTAGGTTTATTGTCATTTCAGCCATATAAACATTACACAGTGGAATGAAACAATGTTCCTTCAGGGCTGTGGTGCAACACAAGAACAAAGACAGAAACAACACAAGACTACATAAGTGCAGACAGGACAAAATACACAGAGAACAAATAGAAAGAGAGAACAACAAAACAACCGGACAAAACAAGGTTTAGTGTAATCAGCAGCTACAGTTCTAGTTTGAATGAAGAGAGTATTATGACAGATACTGTATTCTAGCAGCAGAGAGTCACATGTGCAAAATGCAGAATAGAAGTAGACAGCAGTAAATATATAATTATGCAAATAAAGTAGCAACAGGACAGAGAATGTGCAGTATAATAAACATAAAACCTTATTAGAAACACCATCAAGCATTTAAATATTCTTAATTATGTATCATTATATTTTCACAATAAATCTCATAGCAGAAAACCATACTGGACCAACACAAGAGGTGAATGTACATATGCATATGCAAGAACTGACATTATAGGATAAAAAAGAAGCCATGAAAAGAAGTATCATAAAATATTTTCTTAAACTACATTACCATGGTGACTGAAGCCCAGCCAGTGGTTTTCTCCTCTATCTGGGAGACGACAAGGCTTGCGAATTCAGCATCATCTCCCAGGCAGAGCTGCATGAGTAGTTCTTGAGAGCAGGCTGTAGGTGAAGCGTAATGCAGCAGAGAGCCACTAGAGGACAGTGTTTTCTGGCTCTGCCACCACTCTGCTGTTTTACCTAGTAACAGATACAGGTCATAGGTCTCTACAGGTCCACTAACCAACAGAGCATCTCTCAACTTAAAGGAACAATAGCATGTGTTTTTCACCCAAGCCTGATGAAATATTAAGAGAAATGACATCACTTAGAAGGCGTGGAATGCTACGTGAGGAAAAGAATTGAAGGGAATAGTGGTCTTGGAGCTGGGGAAAGGCCCCCCCTCCTCCCCGAGCTGTGTTTCTTTCTCTCTGTTCGCTCACTTAGAGCGGCCATGGTTGGTCAGGTGCAGTGTGTGTAAAAGCCGAGCATAATGCAGGGTGATCCGTTGCTATGTTAAGACTCGGAGTTGAAAAACCAGGGGTTGTATTGAGGCAGTGACGACGGCGATGACCAGTGACGCAGTCAGTCAAACAAAAAACATGAATATTTATTACAATAAATCCTATTGGAGTTGTAGAACAATACATTTACATACAGGCATATGGGTAAATATATACGCAGGCTTATGTAATAGCGTCCATTCACTATTACATGTGATATATGTCCTTCATTTTAGGCCAAATGTTTAGTTTTAGGTTTAAAAGAGATGAAAAATGCACGGACGCATGCATTGTCAGACTCTACGCAGCTGCATGAGGGAAGACTTCATGATTTTATAGGCAAAAACTTCACTCACACTGCAACTGCAGCTGCCCCTCTCTCTCTCTCTCTCTCTCTCTCTCTCTCTCCTCTGCCACCTCTAGCGTATCTCTAAGGAATGTCACAGCAGATAACACCCATGCCATTGTGATCCGACTGGGAGCACTAGGAATTCTGGGTCAGTGTTCCAGGGTGGTGAGGTATGTGTGTGTGTGTGTGTGTGTGTGTGTGTGTGTGAGTGTGTGTGTGTGAGAGTGTGTGGAGTGTGTGTGAGTGTGCATGAAATACAGTTTTGCAGAGGAGAGGTGTGTGAGGTGAGACTGAATTTTTGACTGATAAGGGACGTGGGAGCGTGTACTGTAAGTGTGGTGGTAAACATGTGTGTACTGTGTGTGTGTGTGTGTGTGTGTGTGTGTGCATGCATGAGGCCTGTTTTTTTCCACCTGAAGCGCAGCTCTGTCGGTTTCTTAAGAAAACGTACTCAAAACACCCTCGAGTTCTGAACTGAAGGCGGCTTCAGGAGAAAACCCCCTCAGATTTAGGATGATTTTCAGAAGCTCTAGATTTCAAGTTCAGAATCATTTTCTGGTTGTTGCAGTTGGGTGTGGGCCAGTGCTTCTTATACGACATGTCACACCAGAGTCACCGTACTGCACACTATTCTAGGCCTTGTGTATATATTTAAAGAGCCCATGATGCTGTTATGAAGCTGGTGTGAATTTCTGTATCAAAACCAGAAATGTTTATTTAAAAATGTATCAAAGATATATTATCACCTGTCTTTATCATACTTCAGTATAAATATGAAGGCTGAAACACTTCATATAACTTCTACATTAATAATATATATATATATATGTGTGTGTGTGTGTGTGTGTGTATATATATATATATGTATATATATGTATGTGTGTGTGTGTGTGCGTGTATACACCTATTCAGCCTCAAGCAGTTTAGCCCCACCCATTTCCACAGAAGTTAAGAAGTTAGGAGTGGGGCCATATATTATATTTTCTGCGATGTCACAAAACTAATTAATTAAAACAGGCTTTTATTTACTTTCTCATACCTTCACATAATGTATATGCTCTTTACCAATTTCAGGGTTCTTCCCTTTATGTGGAGCTTCTTTCAAAAAGGTTCCTCACTCATCTCATTTTCAATGATGCTTCTTCTACAGACCATCTCCTGAGGTTCTTTAGGCAACCAAGAAGGCATTCTGTGATGAACCCTTTCTTTTAAGAGTGTCTGGCCCATATTGGTTTGGGAGTGTACATTTTTTTAAATTTATTTATTTATCTATTTTTAAATGAAACGATATGGACCCTTTAGCAGAGCACAGAGGTAAACAATCTTTTCCAAGGTCTCAGCAGAGCAAAACTTGGAATAAACCATTCTGAACACACACACACACACACACACACACACACACACACACACACAGGACGTCAGGTAAAGTGGGAACATCAGCAGAGAAACAGAAATAAGCACTAACTGAAGTAACTGAACTAATGAGACGTCAGTGTTTGGATGGACGATTGGGCAAAAATAATGAATAATACAGTGTTCCACTTTACCGTAACTCGCCCTATTCCCTCCTTCCTCCCTCCCTCCCTTCCACATCCACCCTTACCTTCCTCTTCCTAAATAAGCACTAATTGAACTACTGAACAAATTAAACTAACTGAACTACATCCAGTGTTTGGATGGACTTTTGGGCAAAAATAATAAATAATAAATAATATGTCCCACTTTCCCTGAACTTGCCCTATTCTCTCCTCCCACCTTCCCTTCCCTCCTTCCTCCCTCCCTTCCACATCCAATACCCCCCCACCCCCCAACCCCAAACCCCCTCCTCCTCAATAAGCACTAACTGAACTAATTGAGCAACATCCGGTAAAGTGTCCCACTTTACCTGAACTCGCCCTATTCTCTCCTCCCTCCTGCAGTCTCTCCCTTCCATCCTTCCTTTCTCCCTCCCTTCCACATCCAAACCACCCCCCCTCCTCCTCAATACGCACTAACTGAACTAATTGAACTAATTGAACTACATCCAGTGTTTAGACGGACTTTTGGGCAAAAATAATAAATAATAAAGTTCCAATCCCTCCTCCTTCCCTCCTCTTCCTCACTATTGAGACTAACATCCCTCATTAGTGTTTGGATGGACTATTGGACAATAATAATAACAAAGTGTCCCACTTTACCTGAACTCGCCCTATTCCCTCCTCTCTCCTTTCCTCCTTCCTCCCTCCCTTCCACAGCCACCCCCCCCCAAGTAAGCACTAATTGAACTACTGAACTAATTGAACTTCTGAACTAATTGAACTTCTGAACTAATTGAACTTCTGAACTAATTGAACTACATCCAGTGTTTGGATGGACTATCGGACAAAAAATAATAAATAAAGTGTCCCACTTTACCTGAACTCGTCCCATCCCTCCTTCCCTCCCTCCCTTCCTTCCATCCTTCCTTCCTCCCTCCCTTCCACATCCAACCCCCCCTCCCTCCCTCCCTCCCTCCCTCCTTCCTCCTCCTCCTCCTCCTTTTTTCCCACCCCACCGGAATGACGAGCGCAGCGCGTGCTTAGCAGAGCCCTCGCTCTCGCTCTCGCTCTCGCTCGTGCGTTCGTTTCGCCCGTTCTCGCGCGCCGTGGCGCCGGCCCCGTTGTAGGCATGCTCAGCTCCGGACCCTTGCAGTGGCAGCTGCCCGCGCGCTCGCAGCAGCAGCAACACGAGCGACGCCGCGGCGCTCGCGAGGCGCCACTGGCCGCGCGCACCGAGGCAGCAGGTAAGGCGGAGCGCGAGCCGGAGAAACCGCAGCCCCCGGCCTGCACGCGCGCATTGCTTCTGTTTTGTTGGTGGCTGTGGATATATACGCGCGTGTGTGTGTGCGCGCATATGCATGCATGTGTGTGTTTGCAAGCTCATTGCACAGACACATATACACGCATAGGCTGCACACGCACATGCACGCGCGCGCGCGCGCAAACGCAGACCCCGGCAGCGAGGCATCTGCATCTGCAGATTTTTTCGGGGCGAAAGTGGGAGGGAGGGGTGTGAGAGAGAGAGAGAGGGAGGGATGGATGAGGATGAGGAGGAGGAGGAGGAGGAGGAGGGGGGGGGGTGTTGTTAGGGATGGGAGGGTAGAAAAATAACTGGTAACACTTAGAATTTGTCTGTTCCACCTTAAACGGTGCAGTAGTTTCATTCTGGCGCCTCCTTTGGAAACTACTGCACCGTTTAAGGTGGAACAGAGATGGAAAAAACAAGCCAAAATGTCGTTTTAGGCCAAGTAAACGTGTTTATGTTTGCACTCGACGTGCAATAGAGGCACGATTGGATGACATTCTTTACCCCCCCTCCCCACACTCCCTTCTCCTGTCTTCCCTCAAGCCCACCAAACCAACCAGCCAATCCCACCATCAGCACCACCTTGCTTGCTTGTTTGCTTATTTATTTATTTTTTCTTGGCCCCTGCTGCACCTGCGGCGTTACGGTACGTGCTATAGGCGCATCGCTCACTTTGCCCAAGCCCCAGTCTGCGTGTGCGTGTGTGTGTGTGTGTGTGAACGGCCTATTTTAATGTAGGTGCACCGTAGCCCACTGCAGCAGAGCAGAGCAGCAACAGCAGCGGCAGCGTAGGTCAATGCATGCTCCGTACGCACCTTTTTTCCCTCTGCAAGCCGTGTGTGTGTGTGTGTGTGTGTGTGTGGCGCAGTGGATGGGGGGCTTCTCTGTGTCTAAACGAGAAGAACTGAGACGTAGACATTTCACGAGAGTGCAGATTTTGGAGGGGTGTGTATGTGTGTGTATATTGTTTCTGGAGGGGGGCCAATAATTACGCGTGCGTTGTGTTTTTTTGGGGAGGGGGGCGTCTGTTTGGGGGGGGGGGGGGGGGGGGGGTTTCCCCCCCCGCTCCAAAATTGCTGCTTGGTGATGCTGTTATGGCGACGTTTTGTGCGTTAGGAACGCAGGAGGGGGGGTTGTGTGTGTGTGGATGTGTGTGTGTGTGTGTGTCTATGTCCCCCCCCACTTTGCTTTGGCTCACCTGCTCCTGCTGACAAGGAGCTACCTGGCTGCACTCTGCACTAGGGCCTTCTCTGTAGAGGTTGTGTGTGTGTGTGTGTGTGTGTGTGTATGTGTGTGTGTGTTAAAATGAATGCCTGGGCAGCTGTTGCCATGTTGCCAGCTGGCCATATGTAGTTTTGCATACGGAAGCTAAAACATCATTGGGCTGCTTGTCGGGGGGCCGGAATGTGACCACCGAAGGGGATGTTTGAGGTAAATGCATGGAAACTTCAGCATCAGTGTGACGCGTGCTCACTACCACACCTTCAAAGTTCTGTTGAATGAAGTTTTTTCTTTTTTTGGAGAAGAGACAGGAATACAAACTAACACGGCGCGTCCCGCATGTAGGAGAGCCCTCGAGCAGCTTGTCATGCATCAGCACAATAGTCAGCGATTAAGGGCCTGTGTGACCAAAGTCGTTTGGGGGGTGGTGGGGGGGTGGGGAGGTAGCTCAGAAGGGGGGTGCCCTCCGGATTGTGCCCGCTCAGTTGAAAACATGAGGTTTATTTCAGCAGTGATGCTACTGCACTCTCATATTCCATCAAGATGAGGCAGCAACACCCCCTTTTTCTACCTAGCAACACCGATGTGATATCATTGACAGCGGCTGTCATGGTCATATCACACTTGGACTGTGCCTGTCTCTCCCCTCTGACTGTTACCATTAAACAGGGAACACCACAGACAGCCGGGCCGGGGTGGGTGGGGGTTGGGGGGGGGGTTTGTCAGGCTGCTGCTATAGCCCCTCACCTTGTATCCAATCAGAGCCAATCATTTTTGAATTAAGGTAGGCCTGGTGTGCTGGCTCACACGTTCATTGGTCTTTTTATATTTAAAGCTGAAATGAAAAGCGTGTCTCTTATACTTATCATTAACATCACACAATGATTCATTAGGTCAGTTCAGGTAAAGTGGGACACTTTAATGTCAACTTCAGCCAATAAAGGTCCTATTAGTTTATTTAAATGCTGAAATAGGTTGAAAACAATTTTGTTTAATTGGATGCTGTGTTAAACGTATTACAAGATTGGTTTTATTTAAATTGCTGCTGCTGACACTGTCACCTGTGGTTCAGTGTGGTACTTCAGAATATAAGGCGTGCTTTTGTATTTAAAGGGCCCGTCTCATGGAAAACCAAATGTTCCCTACCTTCCCTAAAAAGAGTTTGGCATAGTCTGTTAAAGTTTCTAAATGTACTGTATACTCCCCAGTTCATGCAGTCCATATCTGCAAATGAAGCTGCCTGTTTTGAATTCACTGTTTTTGTGATGTCACAAAAACAAGTAACGCTTACATACATGTTCAGCTTACTGCAGTTTAGCTCCGCCCATTTATGCAGAAGTTATCAGACTGCTTCTTGAGTGAAGCACAATACAGAACAGCCAATCAGAGGAGAAGTCATTTCCATATATTAGTAGTAAAGGCACAGTGGCAAAACAAAATTAAGGGGTAAAGAGAGATTGAATAATGGTCATATAAAGCTGACTTATCACTGGTTAAATGTGCACAAGTTTAAATGGATTTCAGGGAACAAAAAGTATAGTGCAATTAAAATGTAGGATATGAGCATATGGGTGCTTTGAGTTATTGTTGTTCTCCCAGACTTTTGTTTAGGCCTAGTTGTTTATAACACTTGCTTTTCTTGTATCTTGACAACATTTAAATTAGCTTGATTATTCATTACCAAAAAAAAAAATTTAAGGTGACTTTTTGTCCCACAAGGGGCAAAGAATATTAATGTACCCCTAAAGGTTTTGAGGTTGTAAATTTAAGGGGACACTTCATTCTCTTATTAGATGCGTATTATTAGAGTGTTTTAATAGGGACACATTATTAGTGATATATAATTAGGGACATATTAGAGGTATATTATTAGGGACATATTGTTAGTGGTGTACAATTAGGGGCGTATTATTAGAGGCATAGTTTTAAGGGTATATTATTAGGGGCCTATTTGTCACTTATTCATAAGTAAGTCAGTGCAGCTTAAATACATAATTGCAATGGAATATTGTACAGTTACAATCCCTAACTAAAGGTACTTTGAGGGCTGGATGGAAGGACTGGATGGGAGGCCAAACCTATCAATAACTAACATAGCTAACAGACCTACAGCAACAAAACTGTAAAATCAGCTGTCTAGCAACTACTGGTTGCACTTAAATATTTAAATATTGATTTGTATTGGCCAACAGCAATACCAAACTAACAGCACAATTACTCTGTATTTCACGGCAGCAACTGCACTACATTGGAGCTACAACCTGAACAGAACATGAAAAAAATCATTAATTACTTGTATTTTACAAGCAGTTTAAGTTTCATGTTTCAAATGAAAGATTCAGTGTTAACCAATTTAAAATGTTCATTATCGTGTCTATATGCAGTACTTTGCTATCAGACTGGTGCTGACTGCAGACTGTGGAGAGGGAGAGCTGGACGTTGTGGGGTTAAATAAATACCCCAAATGGAGAACAAATCCAGGGGGCATGTCACTATATGGAATACATCATGATGCATCTGACACAAAATCAGGGATAGGCTGTCTGAATCCACAGCTTGGGCTCGAGGTAAATCAGCCCTTAGCGTGTTGTTGTTTTCTTATCACCTGTAGGTGTTACTGTTGTTTCACAGGACTCCAGAATAATCAGTTTGTAGACAGCAAGTAAAATGGTGTGGATGCCGAATAAAACGTAAGGTTAGATGCCCTTTTCTTTTAAAAGAGAATCAGGGCTTATTAACCCTTTTATAGCAGCTGCCCCTGGGCACCACCCCAGAGACGGCATTCGTACACTGAAAGGCACAGTTAAATACCTTTTATTCTGGGAGGATACGGTCTATCCTGCCATGTCATGGAACTGCATTTATATACAAACAATTTTGTGTCGTTCTGCATTCAGCCAGGCAGGATTAGGTGGATCTGAGTCAGTTTTTGCTGATGCTTCCATCATGTTTTTGTATTCCTGTAGCTGTACTTTGGTTGTTTTTTCTCATTAATTATCAGTGTTTATTCAATTAAAGTTTTCAAAAGATGACAAAAGAGACTCTGTGTATCAAACGGTGCATTTTGATTTCAGTTTTGGCCCAGGGTTTGGCAGTATTCTGGACTACAGAAAGTACACTCTTTTGAGATGTGAACATCTGGCTTTGGGAAGAAATCACACACACATGCACAAACAGAGGTCAAACAGAGGTCGTGTGCGAATGCTTGTGTGTGTGTCTGTGTGTGTGTGTTAGAGGACTGCAATGTGCAGAGACATTATGCTGGTTCCTGCTTAGTTAATGTAAGTCCCAGCTGAAGCCCTTAGCGTAGCTTCCGGTATTTCACCCTACTCTGCAATTTCAGCCTCACTGCATAGCAGTCATCAAATCATCCAGGAGCAGAGCTGTGGAAAATAAAGGCGTCTGTTGGGCGAAAAAAAGGACGCATGTAAACACGCATTCAAATGCAAAGTGTTTGCAGAGCGTCAGGCAAGGTCATTGTCATTAACACCGTCTCGGCCAAGTTCAAGGTCATCTTAAGGTCTTTGTCAGGCTCAAAGGTTACAGCTTGAACAAACATGGGATTAGGGTGGTGGTGTGTTATTGGGAGTAACCATGGAAACTCAGCTCCAGCAAACTCCTGCAGTTTAACCCAGCAGCAGCAGTTAATGCAGCTCCGGAACTGGCGCCCAACGTTCAGTAGCTCCCAAAGACTACTCAAATTGGTGGCTGCATGGGCAGTTTTTGTTTTTTCTGTATACATTTTTGCTTTTTCAGCATTTAACAGTTTCCTGCTGGCCATAAGATGACATTTTTACCCGTCGGTCCTCCTTAATGTTCAGTGTATCACAAAGTGGCATGTGGTCTATCAGAGAGCAGCTTCGTTCAGTGTGTTTCAGTGCCTACTCAGATTTGGGCAAACTTGCTTTATGCTCTTACATTAATGCTTGGGACACAAAAATCAAATTTACACAATTTTCCATTTAG
Organism: Brycinus macrolepidotus; assembly: GCA_037974445.1. Taxonomy (NCBI): domain Eukaryota; kingdom Metazoa; phylum Chordata; class Actinopteri; order Characiformes; family Alestidae; genus Brycinus; species Brycinus macrolepidotus. Next base: position 36,054,864 of record JBBPCZ010000042.1, read on the forward strand.
CTCGGGTGTGGTCCAAATTGTGCTTCTTCAGTTCATTAAGGTGGTGCAGGACTGTTTCTGTAAAGGAGAGTTTTCCAAACACAGCGACAGCCCAGATGCACATACATCTCGTCAATCCATCAGTCCTTAAGCTGCATCCAAGACCACAAAATTTACGTACGTTACTGAATGCATTTCTATTTGTCGTGTACTATTTTTTACAGGCTATTTAGTGTGATATTATGCAGTTTGTGATACAGCCATTGCCTATTCAATGTATAAACTGATCCCAGATCAGCATTTATACGCTGAGAAATGTGAGAAATATAGGCCATTGTTCATGTTTCTACAGGGGCTTTTGTGGAAAGCTTTGCTGACATCATCACTCATGCCATAGGCATTTTGGGCTTGTTTACTAATAAACCTCAACTCTGTGACATCACTGGAAAATTAACAGAGACCAAAGATCTATTTTATGTTTGTAGCACATTTTAAGGATCGCCCTGAATGTGCAAACAGACATGTGTATGTTAATATTGTTATAATGCTATTATGATGTTGTTTTGCTAGGTCGTTCAACCCTGGGAACATTTTTGTGTGATATTTCTATTTCTTATTCCTAGCTATGACACACCAAGTCTTGGGGTTTTGAAAAAGAGGAGCGGTCACCGTAGGCTTGTCCCAACTACATAATCGCCTGACTGGAGTTAATATCAAATATTTAAATTGGCCACCAGTTATTTTTCTGATGTTTCATTATTTGTGTGATATTTTTACATATTTATTGAGACACATAATGTGTCTTATGAAAACAACAAAAAACCTGAATAGTTTACTAACAAACAAAAGACAAATCATTATTTGCAGTGATTTATGTGACAAATCATGGTCAGGTAAAATTGTAAGATGGTGATTTCGCCAGTTGTAAGAAAAAAATATTGCACACGAATTGGTATTAGACTGTTAAGCATAATGTGCATAATGTATAAGCATCCCATTAATTTGCTTTATTAGGATGATTCATAATGCTACCGCGGACATTCACTATTCGCTCATATAAATCATCCCACAGCCCCACTGAAAGTTTGTGTTTGGTCAAATTGCTTCTCCGCTTGGAATTACATTCACTACATACATTCAATTTACATGCATTTTCAAAAGGTTGCTTTCCAGAACATGAATAATCTCTTCTTTAACTTTAATGAGGCAAAAAAGTCCCACTTCTTAGTACAGTAACACATGGGTCACATGACAAACAGGGTGTGGCTGCATCTTTTCCAGTATATTATCTTATTGTTGTGTTTCATTTGAGTTTTAACAACTTTTTAACCACAAATAGAGCGACAATGCTCAAAAATGTCTTAACAATTTAAGTAAATTTGTTTTCTCTCTGTTTCTGTCTATCTGCAGTGATGGCCTCTGCTGAGCACCTGTGTTCCCGCCTTCACCAGCACTGCTCTTAGGCCACACACACACACTCACACACACACACACTCTTACATACACACTAACGCATCAGACACGCACTCCCGCAACACCCCTTCAGGTACGCCTTCATACACACGCAGACACAAGCACGCACGATGTACAGTGTGGAGGACCTGCTGATCTCTCATGGATACAAACTGCCCAGGAGCGGCCCCGCATCCTCCTCCTCATCTGCGCCTTACGACAATCGCAACAACGAGTGTCGGCGTGACAACGTGGAGAACCGTCCCGCTGG
>JBBPCZ010000042.1:36056665-36075497 GCA_037974445.1 Brycinus macrolepidotus
GGCGGCGGGGCTGGGGGGGGCGGCGGGGCCCTGAATGGTTTCGGGACAGCAGAGGGCGGAGCGGACGGCCGGACAGAAACGGGGACGGGGGCGTACAGACCAGCTCAGACTGTAAAAGCATTCCCTGAGAACAACAATAACATAAACGAGGGACATGAGCGTATCCAGAGGAGGCTGGAAGTTCCTGTTGCATTCCTTGGTGACCTGCAGCCTCTGGGAGACTCACTCGCTACTGACAGTGGGTGAGTGGGTCATGTGTTGTATGTAATTGTGATGACTAGAAGTGGGGTCCATTTGCATTCCACCAAATTTTAGGGCCTTCCCTGCAAGAATGAGGGTAAGGGACCTGTGGGTCTAAGGGGCCAGTGGATGGAGCAAAGGTGTGACGTGGGCTAAAGAAGTGGGCTCCAATGGCACAGAGTCCCCGAATTCTAAATTCATAGCGGCTAGTTCCTGTTCTAAAATCTGATTGGCTGAACCGTGTTTGAAGCAGCAGATATACACATGAGCACACACAGAAGAATTCTGTATTAATGCGTAATTCTACACTACTGGTAGAAAAAAAATATTATTTTATGTATTATATTATTGTCATTATTATTAATACATTCAATTACTTGTTGATCATTGGTGCATTTTTAATATATTATAATTTTGGCTATTTTTAAAGCCAGTTGAGGCTGGCGGTTATGTTGATTTTACTCCACTTTAGGAATAACACTGCAACACGCGAATGTCCATCCATCCATTATCTGAACTATTTGTCCTGGGGTCTATCTCAGTGGTCACAGGGCAAAAGGTGGAGAAACACCCTGGACAGGTTGCCTCTCCATCACAGGGCAGATGCACAGACAAACACGCAACCTTGGCGTATTTCTTAATATCATTCTTTTATTTAAACAATGACCAAAAAGCTTCTTTCTGCTAATGTTTTTCGAGCGAAACCTCTCAGTGTCACAAAAAGCGTGTTATAAACTGGAAAGGCCTAACCTGTCCACTAATTTTAAGCAGCCTAAAACCTGGATGGTGACTGAATACCACAGACCTGCCTTTTTAATTTTAGTGACTAATTTTGAGAATAGAGCTGTCCGTAAATTAATTTTTAGAATTAGAACTACAGAATTTTGCTGTTAGATTGAGTGTTTTGTTAATGTTGCCCACCCAGCTGAATGACAATTTAATTTAAATATGTGCATGCTTTACACTCCATGTTTAAGCGTGTTTAGTGATTTCCTTTCATTCTTAATCATGTTTCAAACCATGAACCTTGGAACATTAGCAAAACTCATGGCACAGCTGTGCACGTACAGCGCAGTGGAGCATCTCAGTGTTAAGATCATCTTAACTGGGAGAGAGAGTGTTCACTTTGAGGCTCACTCACATATGAGAATCATCTTTGTGCTTTTACATGATGCATCTGAGAAAATGACATGTAAAGCTGTTTGGCTGGACAGTAAGCATATGTTTGACTAACATTCAAATAAATACAAATAATCACTACATTCTGATTTTATTTATGTCAGTGTGTTAGCCTACCATCTAATTATCGTCTAATGCCTAATATGAGTACATAGATACAAAAAAGGTATCACTTAATTGCGACCCTGACTGAGTAGTTTAGGATGTCCTAACTTGAGATAAGATGTTGGAAAAGAGGATACAATTCCTATATTAAGGCAGGATTTGCTTTTGTAGAGAAAAGTAAGATGGCCCCTTATTAGAATCAGAATCAGAATCAGAATCAGAATCGTGTTTATTGGCCAAGTATGTGCAAGCACATACAAGGAATTTGATTCCGGTAGATGGTGTCTCTCAAGTACAGTGTAAAAAAACAACAACAACTTATAGTCACGCGTGAACACACTACAGCACGCAGTGTAAACAATGTGAAATTCTTTAACCCATTCACCAAGTGAAGCAGGGGGCTGCCACCAATGAGGGGCACGTGTGTGGGGATGGTACCTTGCTCAAGGGAACCTCAGTGGTGCCACTTGCAGTCCAGGGATTCGAACCCATGACCTTCTGATCTCAGGGCGAACTCCCTAACCACTATACCACCAGCTGTAACATGAATTATGAAAGAATCTGATTTTGAGCGGATATGTTTAGGCACGCAGTAGCAACATCCAGTCAAATCAACTCCTCTTATAACCAGCTGACTACCATAACTGACAACAAATGCATTTTTTGTGCACTTGTGAGTTGTATGTTTAGTGAGTATTCAGTCTTGTGAGCACTGAAGAACAGAGTCTAATACCTTGTCTCTATAATGGCCATACATTTGGCAAGCCTGCTTTAATCCTGCTGTTTTAATCCAATAATAAGCCTCAAGAGGATTTGTACTAAAGTGTTGGTTAATTGGTGTTGTTTAGACCATTAACTGTGATAAAATCAGTGTAACCTATGGTCCCTTTGTGGCTTATTGATGGCAAAATACAGTATGATAAAACACTCCAATGTTGAAGAAATCATTTAATTTATTATTAGTAATAACCACAATAAAATAGATCTATATGTCTACCTGTGTGTCATGTTCATGTTTAGTATCCACAATGGAAATTTTGTCCATGTAAAGCAATTCAGTAATATTTAAATAGAAGAGCTTGTAAAACAATTCAGTAATATTTATATATAGTCAATTCAGTAATATTTATATATAGTTGACTGAAGTAGCTTATTGATATTGTACTGGTTTGTTATAAATACCAACCTTCCACAGGCCCACATTAAAAGAAATGGGACAGGATTTGCAACAGCAACTCAAGTCAGAAAAATACCATTTTGGGATTTGGTCTAAGACTGGGTCGTAAGATTCTTTAATACAAGTGCAGTTTTGGTCCAAAGTGAGTGTGAAAATAATGTTGCATCGGTGTATTTAGATCCTGCATCAGGTGCTGTCATTTTTGGACACCAGAAAAATGAGCAACAAGGAGAAAACATATACTTGTGCCCCATGGTAACCAGCTCATTTTACCTTATTTTACATCTACAGATTACTTTATCAATTTAACAGGCACCTACTTCTAATCTGATCTAGAATGTATGATTGTACTTTGGTATTTCAGACACTTACATAGTTTGTATTGCTATAGCATTTGTGTATGGGACAGTCATAGTCATAAAAAGTGCATTGAAGTGTGAAGAGTCTTTGATTGATTTGAGTTCCTATGTGTCAGTCTCTTGTTATAGATCATTATTGTGTACACATTCTTGACTACATTCTTTATTGTATGATGTATGTTGTAAAGTATTCTATATGAAGTTGGGTATATGATTGTACTGATCCCCTTAAATGTAATGTGTAGCTTATAACTGGATGTAGTATGTGTGAGCTTGTGTATGTGTGTATACACCCAGGCCCCTGAACAAAACTGCAAAAACCTATATATATATATATATATAGGTTTATGTATCTATGTATCTATTTCATGGATACACAATAAATATAAGGTATATATATAAACCTTATATTTATTGTGTGCCAGGACTGAACTGAACTTGTTCTACTTGCTCATAGATAATTTTAATGTAATGTGGAACTTCACCTTCTCAATATAGGAAAGTACTCCTGTCTGCATTATGTCTGCATTATTTTGATATTTTTCCTGCTTTAACATACCCAATGCAATAGTTAGCTACTCATGAATTGACTGAATGTCTAGGAAAACAAAACAAATGTCCAAGACAGGGGTACTCCAGGGCCAGGTTTATGAACCTGTGAAATAGAGGTTTGCTAAAATTTGGCAGGACCATGAAAGCCCAAAAATAATTTAAGCTATTTGTGTACACAGGTTTTATGATGCCCCCAGCCTGACATTTTCTGAACATACAGAAGAACGAGACGTTTCTTACTGGAGAAGGAGAGGGCAGGACTTCAGTGCCCTGTTGGATTATGGTGACCCTAGGGAGCTGCGTGTGTCTGGTGGGCTATGGAGAGGCCCGGTGCTGGCTGCTGAGGAACTGAGGACAGAAAGGCCTATGACACGATGGGAGGAAGGGTCATGGTTACGAGAGCCTATAGACTCAGGCCCAGAGACTCTGCGGGTGACTGGGGAGAGAAAGTGCCAGAGTCTAGGCACAGAAGAGTGGCGGCCTGCTGTGGGTCTGGGTCGGCAGCTGTCCGATGGGGAAGCTGAACGCTGGTCTCAGGAACAGCAGCACCGGCTGCGGCCTGCTGAGAGTAGTGTGCCTGCCACAGTCAGGATGAAGTCTCAGTCTCTGCCCCGTGTTCTCTCTCCAGAAGATCCACAGTACAGAGAACGTCCTCAAACAGGTGCCCCAAGCCAGGTCCCTACTCAGAGAAACAACAGCTCTATGCCATATGGTCGTTATCATAGTGAATGGCCGATAGGAGAGCGGTGGAGTAGTCAGACTCATGGTCCAGGTCCTGTTGTACTTGTGCCAAAGCCTCGGTTCAGTCGACCTGTAAAGCCCCCATCTTATGAGACTCACCAGCAGAACAGGGGGAGCTGGGAAACACTCTCCTCTGAACCAGTGTCCAAACCCAGAGACCGGTCGCTTTGCTATTCTCAGAGTTTTGAACCATTAAGAGACAGGTCTGGATGTTATTCTCAGAGTGCAGAACCCTTAAGAGACCGGTCCATTTGCTTTTCACAAAGCGCAGAGCCTCTAAGAGATCGCATAGTGAGCCACTCTCAAAGTGCCGAACCGCTACGAGATCGATTTATCGGTCACTCACAAAGTGCAGACCTGTTAAGAGACCGCTTTATAAGCCACTCTCACAGTGCCGACCTGTTAAGGGACAGATCACTTTGTTATTCTCAGAGCGCAGAACTACTCAGAGACAGGTCCATCTGTTACTCACAGAGTGCAGAGCTACTGAGACCAGAGGCATATAGGGCAGATCTGCTTTATCAGGAATTGACTGGTATGGAGCCCCCTGGATACATCCCACCCCCCTCTTACAGGAGATTTCCGCTTCCCAGAGGTGGACAGATTTTCCGTGCCGATTCTGCCCTTGTCCGATGGAAGCGAGAACCTGTAAGTGCTGAGATGGGTGAGTGGTTTTCCAGAACAGCAGGAATGTCATGGTCAGAACGCCGGGAAGACAGGAGTATGGCAGTAGTCCCCAGAAGGCCAGTGCATCCAGGACCTGTTGTACCAAATCGGCCAGGGCATGTGCAGTATGTCCCGTTTGATGACACACGCATCAGGCACATCTCAGGGGGGCCCGGTGGAAACTCACTTACAGACGCGGACAAGATCCGTCATGTCAACAAAGAGCTTCCCTGCGCTGCAGCTTTAGGACAATCCACACATGATAGTGCCTTCCTCCCTACCCAGGGGCCAAGCACGGAAACTCACAAACCAGCTCTTAGTGAACATGAGAATGCTAGTCGATGGCACAGGGGGTTGAACAAAGGCAGTGAAAGTGTAGCACCAGACCAGAGCTTTTCCAAGTACCCTACAACGTTTCCGACCAGGCCCTCACAACCAGTCATCAAAGTAGACAGAAGTGCAGACCAGCAGGTTAGGGTAGAAAGAATTCCAGACCAAACTCAAGTCAAAGTAGAGAGGGTAACGGAACAAGTTAAAGTGGACAGAGCTGCAGAACAGGGCAAAGTAGACAAAATCACAGACCAAGTCAAACCAGACAGAGTTGCAGAACAAGTCAAAGTTGAAAGAATTACAGAAGTTAAGCCAGACAGATTTACAGACAAACAGATTAAAACAGACAGAATACCAGAACAAGCAAAAATAGATAGAGTTCCAGAACAGGTCAGAGCCGATAGATACTCTGAAAAACAAATTAAAATTGATGTTAAAATAGAAAGGATTCCAGAAAAGCCACTCAAATCTGACAGAATTTTAGACAAAACAAGTAAAGCAGACAGACTGCCAGACAAGCAAATGAAAGTAGACAGAATTCCAGAGAAACTAAAAGCAGACAAAATGGCAGATAAACAGAGTAAATCAGATAAATTAGTTGAAAAACTGATTAAGTCAGAGAAACAGACAAAAGCAGATATTACTGTAGAACAGCTAAAAACAGAAAAAATCACTGACAAACAGGCAAAAGCAGACAAATCCATGGACAAGGGTTCTTCAGAGAGTGTTTCCACAGCAAAGACAGAACCAACCCAAGAGCCTGAGAAAAAGAGTGTGAAAAAGAAATTAAGTGAGACTATCTTCTGCTTGGTGTCTGTCCCCCTTTCACAATCTAGTGGAAAGTCCAGAGATCAAAACAACAATGAAGAGAAAGAACCAGAGTCCCCCCCAATTCCTCCTCCTCCACCACCAAGCTCTTCCAGTGAGAACAGCAACACCCTTGGCTCCCTGCCAAACCAAAGCCTCAAAAGCACATCCACCACCTCCACTGACTTGGAACTACAAGCACTCACACTTGGCAGCGCATCCAGTAGCATAGTCACGAGAAGAGCTCATCGCAGAAGGAACTCTCGCACTAGGATCATTAAGCCAAACCCCCATGATGAGCTGAGACGGTATTCTGGGGCTTGGCCGGGGGACCAGTATCGTGACCAGGAAACGCAAACTAGCCCCGAGCTTGCGAAGAGTGCCCAACATCCGGGTCCTGATAAAATCGAAGCACAAACATTGCCTGCTGTCCCAGAAGCAGAAGCCTCTGCAGAAAGTGGATCAGGAGTTTCAGGTGCTACAGGTGCTGCAGGAGCTACAGGATCTACAGGGGGCACAGGAGCCCAAGGAGCTCCAGGAGTTCCAGCAGTTCCAGGACCTACAGGGATTTCAGGGGCTACAGGGACCACAGGGGCTTCGAGTGCCCCTGGAGCTTCAGACCCGAGTACTCCCTATGGGTATCCCATGAAAGGTCAGAAAAGCCTGAAACCATCCAGCAACAGCGCCTTTTCAAGGACTGGTACCTTCAAGAGCACAGGTTCACACAGACCTCCGCTACACCCTCCTCCACACCCTCCACCCCCACCTCCAACCCAACCACCATCCCAGCCACCACCACCACCCCCAACACAGCCCCCACCCAAATCTCCACCTTCAGACCCGGCTGAAGATGCAAAGTCATCTGCTGGCCCTAACCCAGAGGCCTTTGGTCAATTCCTATTGAAGCCAGTGAGCCGAAGGTCCTGGGATGCCGTTGAGGAGCTAGAGTCTATTAATAAGGAATTGCAAGAGCAAGCAAGTAAGCGTCCTACTGTGGACCAGTGCATTGAAGATCTTAATGAGGCCTACAAAGACATCCTGGAGCTCAGCACTGCCAGCAATAACCTCCCCAACCGCTCCTCCATGCAAATCCCTGACCGCATCAAAGCCAGACTGTCCACTGATCCCCTGGGGTTGCCTGCAACTACACTTCGGCCCAGCCTGGTCCCAGGGAGTGACCCGGAATACAGGGAGGTTAAGAGTGCCTTTTCCCGACCATCAACTGGGAAGAGTGTTAGTTTCAGCAAACAGCTAAGGGAGGAGATTTGTCCTGCACCTCCTGCAGCTGAGGCAGGTTTCAGAGATTATAAAACAGTAATGTCCCAGATAACTCACCGCAAAGCCTGTAGGTCAGTAAAGCTTGATCTCCTGAATCCTAAGGAAGCTCCAGTCAAAGATGACAGCTTGGCTGCACTAACTTCCTCCACTTCATCCATGGGAGCTGAGGTCCCGTGGGCAGACAGGCAGCCCATGCAGGATGCCTCCACTCTAACCAGCCCCCCAGACTATGAGCACATCTGTCAGACACTCCAAATGGCCCGTGAATCTGGAGCCATCAGCCGAGGGGCTTCAGTAAAATCGAAACCAGGTAGTGCCATGAGCATTGACACCCCACAGCATGTGGCCATGCCTGGTGGACCCGCAGTAGATTCGGAGCAGCCTTGCTGCTCTTTAACATTAGAAAATGAAAAACAGGTGAGGCAGGAGCCAATCTCTTTATTCAGGGAAGAGAGAAGCTCAGGCTTTAGGAGAGTAACAAGCCAAGGTAGCATATTCCTTGGTAACAGGGCTTTGCTAAGTGGTATTGCAACTAGCAAAGCAACAGGAGACAAAGCAGGTTTAGAAACAAACCCTGAAGTACCAGCTGACTGGCAGATGCAGCTGTCATTAGCTGAGAAGCATATAGCTACCCTTATAACAGGGGAAGGGTCCAAACATGGGTCAGCTGAGGACTTAGATGAAATGAGCAAGATTGAATGGGTGGAGGGTATTCCTGCCAGTGAGTTAGTAGAAGGTCGAGTAAACAATACATTGAAAGATGACAACCTTGTTACTTGTGATGAAAGGGATACACAAATAGTGAAACAAGAGGATGAACCAACACAAGAGGCTGAAAGTCAGTTGCCCGTTGAAACAATGACTGATGGTGATAAGACAGAAGAAATGAGACAGATTGGTTCAGAAAAGAGTGAACAAGAAGAATCTGTGTCTAAAGGCACTGAGGTACAAGAGCAAACCCATGAGGGTGAGGAAACCTATGAGTCCAAGAAAGAACCCGGTGTGACTTTAAGACCAAACAAGGCTGCCATGTGGACTCATTCAGGTGTTGATCCAGGGCTACTGCCAGAGTTTCCTCCTGATCACTTACCCCTGTCTGTGTTAGCTTATCCAAATCGTAGGTTATCCTTAGGGTTGGATTGTGAAAGGGGTGGCTGGGAAGGTGATGGGTTGAGCGGAGTGGGTGGTTGGCCAAGAGAGAGGCGGTCCCTTGATGCTGAGAGGCAGGACTTAGGTGGGGACAGGTGGGGATTAGATGGTGATAGACAACAACCCAGTGGTGAAAAGCGGGGTTTAGGTGGTTGGCGTGGGTGTGGAATTGACAGACAGGGTGCTGATGATTCAGATTGGGATTTAGACATTGATGCGCGGCATCAGGATGTTAGTGATAAAGGGCTGGATGTGGATGTAAAACAATGGAACCTTAAGCAAAGACAGGATGAAAGTAAAGATCAAAGTATTGTTCCTTCTAGCAAGGACTCAGACGGGGACAAACATAACACTCCAGATAAGGGAGAGATTCGAGGTGCTGAAGTGAGTTCAGTTGTCAGAGACATTCAGGCCTCAAGTTTAGGAAGACGGGGCCGTGGACTTTCTCAGCGAATCGAAGCCCTGCATGATCGTTTTATTGCCCCACCTGGACACGGGTCCGAGGAGAGACTTGCCCGTATGAGGGAGGTGGACACTGTCTCTCGAATGAGACGCCTTAGCCTCCGTAGCACAGACTCATGGGATGGACTGTACGGGGTGAGCATTGTGTCTAGAGCAGAAGAGTTGGGGAGGGATGATGATCAATCCCTTCCCTCCTCCCGGGAGCTTCCAAACGCAGCAGAGAAGGTGGAGAGAGAAAGCAGTGTGCACTGTAGAGACAGTACCGGGCCTGGTGAAACACCAGATGACCAGCCAATCCCAACAGGTACAATTCTTACAAAATCCAGTAAATTTGGGAGATACCTACAATTGTGCTTGAGAAAACATGGCCCCTGTTTACTATGCTTTTGCGGTGTTTGAATCAATTTCATGAAATCTCAGTCTCTCTTTATATAAAAACAAAAATGTGGCACAAAATGTGATTGTGCAGTTAAGTAGGCAATTATGATACCATCTTTGTGCTAACATTAGGACATTTGTTGTCCATATCCTACTCATGTCAGTTTTAAGAAAATGTAACTTTAAAAGAGAAGGCAAAAACACCCTTTTACTTCTAATATGTTAATGTAAAATATTTTATTCTAAGTAATTTTGGAGCATTTCTGTTGGTTCTTTCATCATGAGGGTTTCACACAATCCTTTGTTCAACTGATGCAAGAAAATTTGGATATAAATGGTTGTCTTTGGACAGTGATTATGTATTGGATATATACAGACCTGGAGTTTTGGGCAGGCTTTTAAGTTTGCTTTAGCTTAGACTTTGTGGTCACTTTTGGGAGCATTTCTAATAAGGCAGAAATGCTTTATCACAATTTTAACAGGTTACACTAAGCAGTGTGGTCCATTCAAGTTCTTAGTATATTACCTCTCTATCTGGGTGAAGATGCAAGGTAACCACTAGAGGGAGCAGCACTCTTTCAGTTGTGATTTTTACCTAAATCTTCTCAAGTGTTTTGTTCTTACCCTGAGTCTTATATCTTATTGTATATTCACTGCAATGTAACAGAACTCAGTAATGTTTTTTTATTGTTTATTTGTGGAATTTGGATGTATTGTTGATTGAGGAGTTCTTCATGACTTGTGTTTCAGAGTCGCAGGAGCCCACCCAGGTGGAGAAGTCATAGCTAAACCCCAGAAGTTGATGGTCATGGGGGTCAGGGGGTCATCCATTGCCACTAAGGGCCAGCTTCCAACACTGTGACCTGGCTGTCTGTTAAATGCCTTCATTTTCATATGCCACTCACACAAGAATACAAAGACACACAACACACACATACACTGACAGAAACAATTCATGCACTAAACAATTGCATAATGCATATGCAGACACGTTAACATGTAAATGAACTCACTCACACACACACACACACACACACACACACACACACACACACACACATGAATTCATCGTCATGTATGCACATTCTTACATGCATTCAAGTACAAACATACAAACACACATACACACACATACACACATAAAATGGCCTTCTCCGACAAGAGCATTGTGTTACCAACGCCACCCCACCTCCGCTCTGATCCAGCTCTGCTGGATTTCTTAATGTTGCTGCTCCACTGCCAGAAGGAGGCAAGTCCCAGCCATTCCTACCTTCTGTATCCTCCCTCTCCCTGCCCTCTTCCTTTGTTTCCCTGGTGTATTCAGAGAGTCCAACAGGGGTCTGTAAACCTCAGGCATTCCTTATGGCCTGATCTCCTCTATATAAAATGTAATATATTGCAAGTATATTACAATATATTTTGATTGTGTAATATATAACAACATTTTGTTATATATTCCATTTTCATATGGGCCAGACCCTTTAAAGGGATAGTTTAATCCAAATAATGTTAACCTTTCATCACAACTCACAACCTTAGCTTTTAGTCATTGTTAGCCAACATTAGCATTGTTGGGTTGAATTATCCCTTTTAGAAACAACAGCCTAACATGCTTGCAATATGCTCTGTGCATCGGTACCTTTGCCTTTCCCAGGAATAGAGTTATACCCTGTACACTGTACCTTTACCTGACCTCAAGTACCTAACCTTGTCCTTTACGCCTTGTCATGTGTAAAATTCTTTCCCACATCCCACTGTGTCCAAGCCACTGTCTATTTTTAAAGCCCTCCCAACATAATCTTTCTTCTCAAACCTCCTCAGTTCCATTCATAGGGAGAAGCCTCCTCCCCTGCCCTCCCTCAGCCTAGTTAAGGTGGGAGTGAGTCATAGCGGCGTTTGCCCCTCTCCCCCTCCCCCAGTGCTTCTCTCCTGCTGACATGGAACTTTTGTCAATTGTCGGAACCTGTGGTCTTTTCGTAGTCCAGTGTAATTCGGTCCGTCTGTCTGGACATGAATGTTCTGTCAGCGTTTTTACACGTTCGCATTTTCGTTTCTACCACCAGTCAGACTTTGCAGGACTGTTTGCATTTGTTTTCGTACTTTTAAGCATTGCCTGAGCTGTTTAATTCCAAAAATATGAGCTCCATCTCAGATGGGCAGCTGGAACTATAGTAGCAAGTGAAGATCAGTGGCTCAAGAACTGTTTTCCGTTCCTTTAATTGATCAAAAATGTTCATGGCTTTTCTTTGTTTTTTTTTTTTTCCGATCCATAGTGCCCTAATAGCAGAACTTCTCAGCACACTGTAACATACATCCCTGAACTTAGAAAGCCGCAGTACATGATGTACTGGACGATTATGGTGTATTATAGGTTAAATAGTAGTGGCCTGGGTAGGATGAGCATTTATAGTATTTGATGAATCAACTTTGAGAAGCACCTTGTGAATGAAAGGTTATATCGTAAATTGTTATTTTGCTAAAATCAAAGATGATTAGAGCTACGGAGTGGCCTTTTTTCTTCTTTTTTTTGAAACACACCAGTAATGATAAGCCTATGTGGAGAAAGTGTGAGGAGTCACCAACACAATGTTTGATATGTTTAATATCAACATGTTCATGAATGTCTGTACGATATGTCAAATATCTGAAATGCCATTGATATGACCCAGGTTTGGGGATTTTTTTCAGGCAACATAGACTTTTAAAAACAGGGTCCAGATATGAACACGTCTATGAACTCCCTAATTCAACGCGGTGTGTCGGCAACTCCCGAGAGCAATAAACGCTAACAAGTGTTTGCGATGAAACAGATTAACATGTACAGATTTTTAAGACTTTAAAAGTAGGCAAAAAGTCTATAGGTCATGATTTGAAAAGTATCAAAACATGAAAAAAAAAACATAATGTGATAACATTACAACACATACCATTTTTGCTAATAGTGGTCAGAGAAGCAGAAAATGTTTATGGTTTGATAGATTACGGCACGATATTGTATGGTTTGGTAAGGTGTGATAAGATATAATGATAGTGTACGATAGCTAGAGCAATATTGTCCAACATGAAGCTCAGTGGCTGTAGAATATGTGAGAACCAGGATAGATTCATTTGTAAAAGTGTCATCTGTCTAAATGTCGCTCAGCAAGAAAGTGTTTCAGATTTTGTGCGCGCGCGCGTGTGCATGAGTGTTCGCTTGCGCCCCCCTCCCCTGTCCCCACCTCCCCTCGTCCATCGTTGCTTCCCATGCCATCCCATGTGTATTTGCAAGAGAAAAAAACTGCATTTCACCGAATATTTATTTTTGTTATCATTGAAATTGTTGACCAGTCCGCATAATGTACAAAATAAAAGTATATTTTAAATATTTTAAGAGATATTTTGTATTTACCATGATATTTTATTTCTTTGCTCCTGAATCCAGTTGGCAGTATCGTTTTGCTGTATAGCGTGGGAAGAAGAGTATATAATTTTCTAGTGCTTTAAAAGAAAGTAAAAAGAAGAAGAAGAAGAAGAAGAGGTCAGTTTAGCTGAGCTAAGAATCTCTCTGTTGAGACACCTGCAGCCTGCCTTGTTCTTGCTCTGAAATTAGCGAATGATGAGGGTTGTTGTTGTATACCTTGATATGATGAGGATTGAAGCTTGTGCTTGGATTATGTATCACACCGCCGCAGATATTCACTTCAGAACCTCAGTCCATACTTGGTACTCTGTACAAATGGGTCTGTATTACATTAGGACTTAGTGAATTGGCCATCCCATCATCTACATCAGTATACACACTTAGCAAGGGCCAGCTTTCCAGGCATTGATGAAACCTAGCAGTAGACCACAAAAAGCAGAATCCCAGATGTTTTTGTTCATTTCAAACCTGAGCTTAAAGTGGAATTCCTCAGATTTTTCTAAATTTCTAGATAATTTCATCCTTAAACAGTCTTTTAGAGATTTTTTGCATTAAGTGCTGCACTAATATATTGATTCAGATTTCTGTACAGTGGTGGTGAATGGAACCAGGGGTCTGCAGTTTCTACACAAATATAGCCATTTTATTTGCAGTCTGAACCTACAGTTGCTTTTAGAGTTTTACATGAAATGTTGATGATAAAATGCTTGTAAAAAAAAAAAAAATTTTCTATTTTGCTTTACAGTACTCTATGGATTTTAAATAATACATTTCAGGCCAAAACGTCATCACAAAATCAGTTGTCGCTGTTATTACTAAACCTCGTTTGAATGAATTCATTTTTATTAATATTATTTCAGTATAGATATTATATTGTAATAATTTAAGCGTATGATTTTGAATATCATTTATAATTTTTTACTTCTTTAATTAATACATTTGTAAAAATTAATAATAATGTATTTATTTTGCATAATTTAAAAAAGTTGGGTCTAATTTATACTGACCGACGGACCAATAGAAATGGTTCGAAATGACTTTTGGATAAAGTCTTGTGTAAAGTCTTGAATAAAATCTTGTTGAACACGTTTTTAATTGACCTGTAAAGTTACTTTTGTTCCAGCAGTGAGGAACTGTAGAACGTCTCAGGCATCAGGCAACAATTTCATAAGCATTTCATGTAATAACTTTCTGTCGGGTTTTTAGAGGCACTTAACGTTTCAGACGTCTGGTTCCATTCTCCACCGTTTTTCCAGCACAGCTTTTAACATCAGAGTAATTCATATGACTTTGTCTTAACAACAAAATGATACAGACTGAAGAAAATTGGGAGAAATCCTCTTTAACCTAGCACTAAATCCCAGGGTAGGTCTAGACTTCCTCGGAAGGCTAGGTTGAACCCGAAAACGAGCCCAAAGTTTGTACGGTAGCCAACAGTGTATGTGAATAAGCAAACAACTGCAGCATTAGGAGTTACTTCTGCAACCGTAGTTGTTTTTTAACGCTGAATGTGGCCTTATTTGATTTGAGCATTTGTATGTCTTTGAGTCCGATTCATGTGACGTTTTGCATTAATTCATGTCAAAGAAGAAACCTCGCAGTCGTGCAGATTGATTTTTTTATTTGATTTTATTGATTTGCAAGTGCGATAAGCTATAGTCTAGCCGAAAGGAACATTTGTAGCATGTGGACTGGAACTGTTCTCCCCCCCTCCTCATCCGACAGGCCCATAACTGTTATTATTTTGAGCTGTTTTCATGACTGATGTAGCATTTCTCACCATTGTAGCACATGGAGAACGCTCATTGTGGAAAAAAAAAAGTAGATGAAATTCATCATTCTTTTTTGGAAGTTTGTGACTTTCTGGAATTCATAACAGTAATGCAGTGTATACCTTTAAAGCATAAACTGCTCTTTACATTTTGCTACATGCTACGGGGTGCCAAGAGTGACATGATTTACATTTTGATGCTAATTTTGTTCTTTTCTTTCCATGTCTTTGAGGTACCTGGACCATTATTCATTTAGCAGAACATTACTGACTTTTTGGTTCCATGTTTGTAAATGGTTAGGCATTGAAATGTAAATATGTTAAATAAGTTCCAAAAAAAAAAAGTCAAATTTAATAAACATTTTCTACAATTTATCTCTGTGGGTTACATGTTTGAATTCTAAATGCTGAAAATGTTGCAACGATTTGTTGTGCTTTTATCGGAATATTTGAATTTACTAACGAATATTGCATTCATGACCTATTTTGATATATTTATATAAATATACTTTCTTATTGCTGTGTAGTTATTTGCTTGGTACTTTCGATTTTCTAAAACACTGCACTGATGATTATTGAAGTTGTTTGTGCATCTTGAGAATAGACGGCCCTGCAGTATATCATTGTCACATATAGCTTTATACTTTAAAAACAAAAAAAAAAAAAACTAAATAATATATAATTATATATTTAAAAAATAATTTAATATTGTTTATTTTACCTTATATTAAACTTTAAGGTTGTACTCATTTTAGACATTTTGTCCCGACAGTGGAAAGATGTGTATGTAAAGTATATAACATTAGCATATAGTTGTATATAATATTATGTATTATGTGCTATATCATTGCACTTAGAACAAAACCTTGATTCTCCATTTTTGTCATGTTTTTACATAAAAAATGCTTTTTGGTATTAACACGGTTAAAATTTCATAATGAACACATTAATATAAAGTTTTGTTCAGACAGAGACTACAAACACACACACACACACACATATATATGTATATATAATATATAAGAATCATTGACAAAATGAGAGAACTAAATATCTACAGACCAATGCATATACATATATATACAGAATAAAGAGAAATACCTGACAGACAGAAATGCCCTGAAAATGCAGCAAGCACTTCACTAAGTGCACTTCCTGTGTTGCTATTCAATCCTGTTTTAGCAAGTGAAAAGTTGATATACGACTAAATAAATTATGCATTACCTTTGGGAGCAGAGAACATTCCTGGCCCATTAAAGTCATATCTACATTTCCTGGCTTCCCCAAGCACTTACGTTATTGTGGACTGTTACACAACAGAACAGTTGTTCCTTTTTTATTCTGCTGGAGATCATTTACACTTTGAAAACTTTAAAACTTTCTAATGGTTGAGAATAGCTACAGAGTTTTTACTACTTTGATTCTGTGTTTTAAAAGTGTGAAGTGTGTTTGTGTGTGTGTGTGTGTGTGAGAAGAATTTGGCATAGACAGTTTTTAGCAGGTTGGATGGATGGATGCCCTCCAAATTTCCCGCAGCATGCTGGGTGGATGTTAGCCTCCGTTCAGAAAACCCTTCTCTGCTCTGATTCATTCATGAAACGCTGCGCCAGTGCTGTGATCCATTGATAAAGAATTCTGCCAACGCTCAAGTCCAAATCACTGAACTCAGTATGGCAGTCTGGCGAGAGAGAAGTGTCAAAATCACTAGCAGATCTCTCTCTCTCTTTCTCCCTCGTTCCCTCTCCCTCCCTCTCTCTCTCTCTCTCTCTCTCTCTCTCTCTCTCTCTTTCTCTTTCTTTCCCCTCTCTCTCTCCCTCGCTCTCTCTTTAGCCTCTTCTCTCTCTCTCTCTTTCTTTCTACTCTCTTTCTTCCCTCTCTCTTTCTTCTCTGTCTCCCCTCTCTTTCTCTCTCTGTCAAAATCACTAGCAGATCTCTCTCTCTTTCTCACTCTTTCTCTCTCCCACTCTCTCTCTTTCTCTCTCTCTCTGTCCCTTTCTCTCCCCTCTCTTTCTCTTTCTTTCCCCTCACTCTCTGCCTCTCTCTCTCCCTCGCTCTCTCCCCTCTGTTTCTCTCTGTCCCTCTTTCTTTCCTCTCTCTCTTTCCTTCCCCACTCTCCCTCCCCTCTCTTTCTTTCTGTCTTTAGCCTCTTTTCCCTCTCTTTCTTTCTACTCTCTTTCTCCCCTCTTTCTCTTACTTTCACCACGCCCTTTCCCGTCTCTTTCTCTTTCCCTCTTTCTCTCTTTCTTTCCGCGCTCCATCTCTCCCTCTCTCCCCTCTCTTTCTCTCTTTCCCTCTTTCTCTTTCTTTCCCCACTCCGTCTCTCCCCTCTCTCTCTCTCTCTCTCTCCCATCTCTTTCTCTCTTCTCCCTCTCTTTCTCCCCTTTCTTTCTCTCTTTCTTTCTCCCTCTCCCACTTTCTCTCTCTCTCTCTCTCTTTGTCTCTGTCTCTCATCCTCTCACAAACACAGACATTCACTTCCGCAGTTGAAATTGTGTTCTGTTGTGTATGTTAAACAGAGTGAGGTGGGACAGAGATTTGGGTTCTGACCTTATCTGAGCAGCACACTCTGCAATACCTCGTTTCATCCAGAAAGGACTGCTGCTATCAGCCAGGATGACAACCAGAGAGAGAATCACAATTACCCCCACGTCTCGCAAAGGTCTCACATGAAACGTACATAGAAATGTCATATCAATTTAGTCTCAATGATCAAGACACTCCTCTTTTAATGGGAATCCAGTTTAATGCAACTCACAGACTTTAGATGGGACATGAAAGTCCAACTGTTGCGCCTGATGCCAAGAATTTAAAGTTGGATGGCGTTTCCCAAGCAATCAATATGGAAGTTTTTTGACACAAAGTTGAACAAACAGACTCTGTTCTCGTTGTGACAGCATACCACAAGCTAACTAAACTAACAAGATGCGCTACATGGCCAAAAGTATGATGTGTTTGGCTTACTCAGCAACACTTACGGTAAAGAAAATCTAGCCATGTAGTCGAACACTGGCAGTAGAATGGGTTGATGTAGAACTTCTTTCCATTGCATCTTTCCAAGAAGTCAGTCTATTACATTTCTGCTCTGCTAGAGCTGCCCCTGTCATCTGTAAGTGCTGTTAATTTGATCTGGAAACATAGATCCCAGCTGAGTGCTCACTCCGCTGTCACTACTGAGTTCCTTACTATCTCTGAAAGCAACATCAACACAAGGACTGGTAAGGCACGGTTGTGCTTTTCATCAAAGCAATTTAAAAAAGTTTTAGAGGTGAGAAAACACCCATTTGTTTTGATAAAAACTGATAAGAAAATAATCTTTAACATGATAGGGTGCCTAATAAGGGCAGGAACATAAACTGAAAAGATAAAAAAAAATGTACATTTGAAATTCAGTCCGTCTTTAAAATGTCTTTCAGGCATGTAAGATCATTTCTACTCTGGCTCACTAGAAAAAAGCAGTCAGTGTGAGAATTTGAGACATTCATACGTGAGAATTGAATGTATTATTATTATTATTATTAATATTATTATTATTATTATTATTGTTATTTTGGCTGAACCACTGCAATGATAGTATATATATATATATATATATATATATATATATATGTGTGTGTGTGTGTGTGTGTGTGTGTGTGTGTTGTGTGTATACATATATATATATATATATACCTTTGGGTTGAACTGGAACGGAGATTGTGAGCCAGGTCTTCTTGTCCAACATCAGTGCATGACCTCATAAATGCTCTACAGAATGAATGGGCACAAATTCCCACAGAAACTCCAAAAGCCTTCCGAGAAGAGTGGAAGCTGTTATAGCTGCAAAAGGGGGAACAACTCCATATTAAAGTCCATATAGTGTATGTACAGACATTTTTATATATAGACATACAGTACTGTGCAAAAGTCTTAGGCACCTGTGCAAATTGTTTGAAACCATTTCTATCAGCAGTGGGTTTGTTTCTGCCAGCAAAAGCACAAGTGAACATTAGAATAAATGCAAACAAACAAGAAAGGAGTAAAAAGTATCAGGATTTCTTTTTTTTCCAAAAAGTAGTTGCTATTTTGTTAGCTGGTTAGAAGAACACGGGTTTGGTTCCAGATTTCTGCTCGATGCCTCCAGTCATTGTGTGGATTTATAAAGTTTCGTAAGCAACACACCTCATTTAATCTAATGAAGGAAAAAGAGCAAACCAGGGATTTGATGGAAGCTACAAGTAATACTGGGCTTCCATGAGGAA
>JBBPCZ010000042.1:36077585-36094154 GCA_037974445.1 Brycinus macrolepidotus
TGTTTGTGTGTGTTTGTGTGTGTTTGTGTGTGTTTGTGTGTGTTTGTGTGTAATCTTAAGCAGAACGTATGTGTTTGTGTGTGTGTGTACTCGTGCAAGTGTGAGAGGGTGAAAGAGACTGCAGTGGTCCGTCATGTCCCCACAGCTGTCACAAAATCCCACAGTCCCGTTCACTGTGGCTCCTGCTCAGCTTGGCCACAGCGACAGTGACCGCTTCTCCAGGCCACTGCAGGAATGCCTGAGGCCAGAGCCATTTAAACAGCCAGTCCGCACCAGCGCAGTATTCCATCCAAACATTAGTAAAGTGTGTTTCTTTTTGAGAAAGGAACCCAGTGAGAAATGGTGCTGTATTGGTCACAGGGGGTCCTAGTGAGGGAAAACACACAGAAATGGCCTGGCTTGTTTTCTTTCCTTCTCTCTCTCTCTCTCTCTCTCTCTCTCTCTCTGGCTATTTATGGCAGATTCTCCCTTTGCCGGGCTCCTCGCTCAGGCCCATACATGGAGCATGCTGGGTGAGGTTACCTCTCCCACGTGTGTGTGTGTGTGCGCGTGTGCATGCTTGTGTGTGCGCCTCACACTTACCGGTGCGTCCCCCTCCTCTCTTTTTCTCTGTAGTAGTTTGCTGTGTCACCCCGGAGCTCCACAGTGCTGTTAGCTGAGAGGGAAATTCGGAAAATTCCCACCTGCGGCTCTTCCCACACCGGCAGGAACAGCGAGAATCTAAAGAGCTTCCTTGCGGAATAGCTCAGAGGAGCCCCGTGGGATTTTTTTTTTTTTTTCCTTTCCAGACTTTTTTTTGTTCCGTTTTCTTGTTCTTTATTTACTATATCTCTTATTTTTCTGTCTTTTATCTGCTTTGTCCCCTTTCTCTCCATCGGCCCATTTTCCTCATCCCTCCCATCCTTTCCTTCTCTCCCTCCCTTCCCTCATTCCCTCCTTTTCCCTTCCCCTTCTTTTCCCCAATCGTACAACCCTTGATTTTTTTTTTCCTGCCTTGGAACTTTAACCTTGGAATTTTGCTTCAGTTTTTGTCTCAATCACTGTTTTTTTGGGGGGTGGAGATCTGACAAGGAATACCAAACTACAAAGACTTCTGCCGAAACTTATCAGTTGAATAAAGAGCGTTTTGCTATTTAGACATCCAACTTGCACCTGCCACACCAGGTCAAGGTGTGAACATATACAGCCTTCTCTGGACAGAGCTTGCAAGACGGTGAGTTTTTTGGATCCCTCTTACTGTGTGTGATCTGTTTATCCTTATGTTGGCGTCATCCCCTGGGGTCTTGTGGTGGGCTGATTGGAAAAGGAGGCCGTGAAAAGGATGGCGTGAATAGTCAATCTGCATCTAAACCTATACCTGGATACATGCCATTTCTTATTAGGCCTGTCACTATTGGTCGTATTGGTCATATATCCACCAGTTATTTTGATGATTAATTGAAAAATCAAGGTTTAACCCTTTAAACTAAATGGTTGTTTAACACTGGTTTAAATGAAACTTCAAATGTAAACCCAGAGAGAAGGTTTATGGTTGAGGTATTTGATCTCTTTATCATGAAAGCATCACCAAGGATGGAAATCAACACAGAGCTGTGATCCCAGGACTGAAGGGTCAAACTGAGAAAACTGACTTTCTACTAGGCATTGTAGTGGCCTACCAGACTATTAAAAAAAAAAAAAAAAAAAGTCATGTCCTATACATGGAGCTAAAGCTAAAGGCCTCTCAGGCTAAGAACTGTCGCACCAGGCAGCTACAGTTTATCTTGTCTGCCTATTTCTTTAAATGACTGGAGGAACAGCTAGTAAGGGATAAACAGTGTTTTTACAGAGAAAACTGGCAAAGTAGAGGTAAAAATTGAAAACATTCTAACTAAACTTTAAGATTTAAAGAGAATGTTCACTGCTGAGACACACGTTTACAATGATCTGCGGATTTCGGTTTAACATAGAAATTGTGAACTGAATACCAAGCTGATAGTTTGAGAAGGTAAGTTTTAATAATTTACTGGTTAATTGATTAATTTTGAGTAATTTTGACTGCTCTATATTCTACTTCACTCCAACCTATGCACTTAAGTTTGTTTCGCATGTGTTACATATTACTGCTGGACACCAGGGCTGGATTTACAAAGCAGGCTGTAAGGCTCAAATTTGCTTTTTTGTTACTTCTTTGGAGTCATGTTTAGACAGGCTATCAGTGTGTGCCTTTGTTGAAATGTCTAGGAATGTGGATACAGTCCAGATTCTGACACTTGACCATGTGGTCTGAATTATTGTTTTGATGTGAAGGGAGAACTAGCGGCTGAGCCCCTGGACACTAAATCTGCTGTGCAGGTGTGAATAAGTGGGACTTAACTAGATATCAGTGCTGCACAATATATTGTTTAATTGTTGTTGCCATTCTTTTGGCTTTTTTGTAACAACGGTGTCTCGAAAGGCTTCAAATGCAAATTATCCCTCTTTTCCTGCCCATATTACCATGTTTTGTTAATTGTCAAAGTAAAAATAAATTCCAAAGAACACGCATTTTAAGGCACACTTACTGTTTATTTGCTGAATTTAACATATGGCGTTAGGGACTAATAAATAAAATGTGTTCAGTAAAATTAAGACAATCCTTTTTTAGTCCCTTGGATAGGAAATTTGCATTGTTGCAGCAGCAAAGTGGACAGTACAAGAGAAGAAAGTAGAAGCAGCATAACCTATAAAAACTATACAATATAACATATACAATATATCATATAAAAGATCTATACACTGTACAAAAAAATATAATAAAAAAATGTAATATGTTCATACACAGTGGGTATCTTCAGATGCCTAGTAGTAGCAGACACTGAATGATAACAAAAAATGCCGTATTTAAGCTCTCTGTAGAGGACGTTAACGTTTTAATTCAACAAAACACATAGATTGACTGAGGGCGCTGAAACTTTTCCATAAGACTGTAGCAAGAGAATTAACTAGTCATTTTTTTTCCAAATCGTGTAGCCCTAGTGGACACAGTTAGTCTGAATATATGGTGGATGTGTCTGTAGTTACTGTCACAGTCTGTGTAAATAGTTTAGACTCAATCTGCTGTAGGTGTTTGCTGTTTGCTGTGCCAGTTTCTGTTTTGGTTTCACTCATAAATGTAAAGGTTAGGACTTGCTGTTCCTCCTGAGTCTCTGATCGTCTTTGCAGTCAGCTGCCACGGGCAGCAGTGAAACCGGAGTGAGCTGGCGAGCGTCACCGCTGTGCCGGCATGTCCATGCTTGGCACACACTCTCTCCGTTTACATTTGGGATGCCTCGTGATGTGACACCGCGGGAATTGGCAGACCAATAAATGCTTTGACTTATAGACTTGCTGCTTGACCTTTGACCTACAGAAGCACATCATTTGAAACTGCTGGAGTTAAACCACAGCCCTTTTCAATAGGCTGCTATCATCAGTTTATTCAAAACAAGTTTTACACGGCTTCACTTCTTTCTGAAGTAAAAACTTTTTCCATAATATATGAAAGCATATGAGGCTTCGTTCACATGTAAGTAAAACCAGTCAAAGCGCACCTTTCACTAAATCCCTCCTCTAAATACAGAATGTCCAGTTGTAGCTTAGCAACTGTAACTAGGCTTTGGTGACTCTGAATTACTGTAACATTGTGTTTTAAATAAGATCTCAAGGGAAAGGGGAGTGAAAGTTTACCCTTTTTCTAAATTGAAGATGTGAGGAGAAATGTAAGGAGATACATCTCTACCTTTTACTTTTGGTACTTAAGTACATTTAAGAGCAAGTGCTTTTGTACTAGTCTAGAGGAAATATAAACATGGCTTTATACTCGTACTTGAGTAATATTTTACCAAGAGTATCTCGAGAGTAACTAATTTGTGTATTCTGTCCTCTGTTGGCCATCTCTAGTTGCAAGTCTTGCTAAACACATAATTGTCAGTGTGCCAGTCATATGCAGTGTTATTGAAACGCAGAGCTGTTTCATGCAGCTATAAAAGCTATTTAAAACTCTCAATGTTAAGTTACTATCTTGCTTAGAAGAATGCAGTTACAAGAACACGGGTTTGGGTCCAGACCTCCATAGGCAGCACCTGTTTTACTATAGAGATGTTTTGATTAGACTTTGTCTTGTATGGAACCTTCCTCAAGGACATGTTTGGAAACGCTTAAGCTAATACACATCAAATCCCAATGTGTTGTTTTTTTTTTTTTAGTTATTGGTATTGGTGTTATTTTCCCTTTACATATCTTCTGAGATGACTTAACATTTCTGTGCTGTACCATGCATTAAATACTTTTATCTTCTAAATACAGTTTGCTGCTGATATGTATCACTTGAACTTTTCTCATGAAGCTAGTACGGTAGGTTCCCGTTCCTGAAGATCACTCCAGCAGACGTCTATTGAATTTGAGACAAGGCAGAACTCTCTAACCTCAGTCTGTGAAACACTAACCCTGCCCTGGAACTGCCCTCTGGCTTGTGTTCTCAATTAATAACCAGTGAGGTGCAGAAAGCAGATGTTTAAGTATTTGTGTGTGTTTTCATGATCACCATTTACAAGTGGAAATGAACAGTAAATCATTTTCTTAACTGAAAGCGACACTGTTTCTGTCGCTCGTTAAGTGGCACAAACCTAGGAGGGTGATGTTACCTTTACCCACCATTATTTGGCAGTAAGACAGGAATTGGAGTTGAGATTAATTTCAAGTCACGCTCTTGGCTTTTTTGGCCTTTCTGGAACCAAGTCTTGCCAAATAATCTAGTCAAACTGCTGGTTTTGAACTGCGTGACCTCAGAGCCTGTGGAGGAATTGCGTGTCGATCTCCATTCTGTATGAAATGAAATCCCCTTCAGTTTTGTTTTGTAGTTGGGAGCTTAGATCAGATGGCACTGAAGACCCTCTGACAGTGTGTGCATGGCTCTTGGCCAGGCTCTGATATTGCAGCTGTTGCTTTAGTCACACCTGCCTACTCTTTCAAAATAAACGGTCTTAAATACTGTCTGCATTTTCTGAACTCAGTCTTGTCCCTGCATTGTCTATTCCAGCAATGCTTTTAAAGTCACAGCCAGGATATTTCATTTGCTTTTTTTGGTTTGTTTTAGGGAAAAATATACACCTGCTATTTACACTATGAAACCTGCTCATCCAACTCTAATAGAAATAACGAAATGACTAAAAACCTGCAGAATATGGTACAAACCAAGAGTCTAGACATTTAATAGTAGACCCAGTAATGATCTGAAAAGATCAGAAATCTGGGCTTGTCCAAGTTTACTTTGTCCGAAGTGCTGCCCTGTGTGGTGTTAGCTTGCTTTACTCTCAGTATTTTAATAACCAACATCCTCTACTATTTAAATATGCCTAAATACTTTGTAAAATTTATCAATAGTTTTTACTTCCCGATGCAGTGAAAGTGAACACTCCGTTCTAGAGGGAATTTTGTTGTGAATTATGACCGTTTAGCTGCTGTGTGATTTATTTAGCTCTTGAATGTCCCACATAAAATCAACATACTTTGCCAATTTGAGAGGGTTATATTGGGCAATAAAACTAGGAGGTGTGGTCTTAATGAGCAGCAGACATCAATATTGGGTGTTACTATGGCACTTTGCAGCGCCAGCATTTTGCTTAACAATCTTCAATTAAGTCTTTACACTTCGTGAAAGAATTGCTATGAGGATTTCTTTGCATTCAGCCACTAGAGCATTACTGAGATCAGGCAGGGATGTTGGTTGATTAGCACTGGGTCAGTTCTGGATCTCCAACTTGTCCCAGAGGTATTGGATAGAACTCCATCACTTCAGAGAATGCGATTCCACTGCTCCAAAGCCCATCGCAGGGGGACCTTTACACCTCTCTGTCTGATGCTTGGTGACCTAAGGTTCATGTGTCCCTGCTCCAGAGCATCCCATTCTATTGGCAATGGATTTTCAATGACAATTATATTGCTGATGTCTGTTGGCAATGTGTGAACCTTAAAATAGCTCATAGTAGCCATAGGACCAGTAGAAGTATGACTAGTAGCTGAAGTAAAGGGCTGGCTGTGAACTTTTGTGCAATTAGCGTATAAGGAGTCCACTGCATGAATAGTTCCTAATATGTGATTTGATTTCTGTACAGCTCCTAATAAATAAATAAATACAGCTCCTTCAAAAAACTTCCATTCTTAATTTTTCAGTGTCATCATTAATGAACAAATGCTAAAAATACTAAAGCATTATCAAGTATGTTTTGAAAGTTTTTTGGATTTTGACCTCTTGAAAAGAGTTTAGTTGGAATCAGGTGCTCCATTCGATTCATTTATGGATTGACTTTTGAATTTGTTATAAAAGGAAATCTGTTCAAGTAACAAACCAGCAAACAAACCAGCTCAGAGGACCTCAAAAGAAAAGCTGTTGAGACCCATTAGACTGGAAAAACTTGCATCTCAATCAGTCCAGCTGAACATTTTAATAATAGAAAATGATAGAAATTCAGCTCCGTCATTACTCTCCTTCTTAGGCGTCCTACAGAGGTTAGACTTCTCAAACAATTTACAAAGAAACCATGGGTGACTGCTAAGGATCTGCAAACACTGTGTGCACCATTATATCCATATATCTTATGAGAGAAGCACTGATCAAGACTCACAGTTGCACTGTTTTCAGGTCTTTGCAGTGTTCTTGTGTAATAGCCATATAAGAGCAGACAGACAGAACAAAGCAGCTGCTTCAAGATTTGACAAGCTGATGGGAACCAAGAGTCCTGAATGAGCCAGGTGCCAAATTAATAAAGATGCCTAAAGTTGCAATGGCAAATCACATGGAAAATATAGAACCGATCCTAAATGAGCAGCTGATTTCAATACTAACATATATTTTGCAATGTTAACATGGTTTACCTTCTATGTGGCATTTCTAGAGTAATACTGTACATAAAGAGACCTGGCAAAGTGACACTGCACAATCAAAGTTATTAGTTTGACAATCAGTACAGCACCTGAAGGTCTAACCAATAGGAGAGCTTGCTTAATCTACCTAGTGACTGTGGACAAAAAATCTCATGAAATCATTTAAGAACTGACTTCTATGAACTAGTTCATCCTGTAATCCGTGTATGTGCCATGAATGCAAGGCAGATTAAGATGCTGTAACGATACTAACTGTTAATCCTAGCTGCCACACATTTATTACCCTACATGCATTATTGCACTAGCTTTTTAAATGAATTGGATAAGTTTCCCTCCTTGCTGTACGTTGGCTTAATACTTATTGGAAACAATTCTGTTGTCCTATGCTGTTAACATGGAAAAGCTTTTAGACCACTGACATTTTCACTATTCAACATTAGAGCATGATTGATTGTGCACGTACTAGAGGTGTTCTTGTGCACCTCTAGTGCGTCTCATTTGTAGTGCACACTAGTATCTCTTATAAAGCTGCTCTGTATATGTGGTGATTAAGGATAAGGGGCCACTTGACTATGATTGCTAGACTCTAATCTTTTGAACCCTGGGGCATAAAAGTCCAGAATTGAAACCTGGTGCCTGTGCTGTGGCTGTAAGACCTGTTCACCACCCTAAATCCTGAGAACAGTTCTTTAAGGCTGGTTTATCTCACACGGTCGTCTACAGTCTGGTGGTAAGTTAAACAAACTGCACCCTGCCTGAGTGTATGTACTCTTCGTGCCCTAATAAAGGCAGAGTGCTGAGAGCAGAGAGAGTGGGGGAACTTCCCCAGTCCAATCCCTGCGCTGTGCTCAGGCTCTATAGGAATTTAGAAACAGTTCTCAGCAATTACCAGAGGGAGAACTCTTTTGGTGAGACATTGGGGGGGAAAACAGGTTCCTAAATTGGGAAGTTGGGAAGCAGCGGCAAACACAGTATAGCATTTCCAACATTCTAGGACTCTTGTTCCAAGTTAATAGGCAAATTCTCAAAGCTGGCTCTCATAAAAGCTAAGAGAGGCATAAAAGCTAAGACAGCCTGACCTAAAAGACTTTTCCTCAAACAGGACCTTATCTGGGCTGACTGGGTCTGTTGTGGGTTGTCATCATGGTGATCGTTAGGTGGATATGCAGGCCCTGAGTGATGACATCCTGAACACAGCTTGACAGCGCTAAAGCAGTGAAGCCTAAAATGCTGCACTTTAGCCTATGTGAATGAGTGTAAATCACAGAGAGAAAAAAAATGCTCTGTTTCCAGTTCATTTAAAATGCAAAATGTTAACAAATTTAAAATGTACATTTTAATCTTTTTAAAATTAAATTATTTGCGCTGTTTGTAAGTCTAAACCTCTGCTTATATCAATAATGGGCTGTGAATCCATACCACCCAACACCTATTGTGGTGGGGCTAGGTCCTTATTCACATTTAAATGGTGATCTGTAAGGGTAAAATCCTAAGTTCTACAAATAACTTGTGGTATCCTATTGCTATACACCAATCAGCCATAACTTTAAAACCACCTGCTTAATTTTGTGTTGGTCTCCCTTGTGCCAACAAAACAGCTCCAACCAGCTGAGGCATGGTTTCCACAAGATGTCTGAAGGTGTGCTGTAGTGTCTGCACCAAGACATTGGCAGCAGATCCTTTAAGTCCTTTTAGTTTTGAGGTGGGGCCTTGACTAGTTTGTCCTGCACGTCCAACAGATGCTCGATCAGATTGAGATCTGGGGAAATCGGGGCCCAAGTCAACACTTTGAACTCTTTGTCACTTTCCTCAAACCGTTCCTAAACAGTGTATTCCTGCTGAAAGAACCCACTGCCATTAGGGTGTGTCATCACCATGAAGGTGTGTACTTGGTCTGCAGCAATGTTTAGGTCGATGGTACGTAACTTCCACATGAATGACAGGATTAGCCTTTCGCTCCCCATGTGTTTACATGACCCTTGGGTGCCCATGACCCTGTCACCAGTTTATTGTGGAACAGCCATCACTATTAGATCCTTGTCAGAGTAGCTCAGATCCGTGCACTTGCCCGTTTTTCCCTCTTAGAAAACATCAGCTTCAAGCGACTGTTCTCTTGCTGTTCTCCTAGACAGGTGCCATTGCAATGAGATGTTGTTCACTCCACCTCTCAGTGGTTTTAATGTTGTGGCTGATGTAGTGTAAATAAATTCACTGACATTGAGCTGTGTTGAAAAAGCTTGTTTTTTGTTTTTTTTGTTTGTCTTTAGTTCCAGGTGATTGAGACACTAAACTATTTAATCACCCCTGGTTACGTCCACCACTGACTTCCCCCCCCCCCCCCCCCCCCCTCTCTCTGCTCAGGATTTTGCAGGACCATACAAAGCTGTTTTAGTTCCTCTCGAGAGTCTTTCTAATGCAGTGGGTCTCAAGCCGGTCCTCAACCCCACTTTTTTTTTGCTTGATCCCAACTCCCAACACATAGGGGTAGAGCAAAAATGTTGACTGCCTGTTTGGAAAACCCATGCATGAGAGAATATGTGCTGCTTCCAGGGAGGTCATTATTAGTCAATTAAAGTCTCAGAGGAAGTGCATGGTAGCCTTCCCCCTCCCAGCAATAATGTCATCGCGTTAGTGGGGGGGCCAGAGACAAATCAATAAGGGCTAGGACACTGCAGAGGGGACTATTAATCTATTTATTTGCATTGTCTAGATATCACAGCAGGGCAAAAACAAAGATACTTTTATCACAAGCCTGCGAGTGAGCTACATGTGTAATGCATGTCTAATGTTTCATTAGTTGACTTCTTTTTGACTTCTGTTTGGAGATGAGCTGCATGGCTCATTCCTGTACAGTTACTGTGGCATTAATTAAAAAACACAGGGCTTGTAAAAGACATTAGTAGTATCAGGTCACGTGTTGGTGTGTTTGTGTGTTCTCAATAGCTATTGCAGAGTACATGTAGCCTTACATTAATCCCAGAAGCTTGTGGAGGAATGTGAAATCAGCAATGGTGTGTACGTGTGTGTGTATGTTTGTGACCCGTGGCTTATGCTTCAGAATGCTGAGTGAACTTTACGCGATCGGAGAAACCTCTCACTATGCTTTGATGTGGTCTGCTGTTTCCTTTTTTTTCCTCCCTCATGTCAACAGTTTTGTTGCCTGGAAACCACAATGGACATTCAGTTTATGAAGGCATGTATCTGTTATGAATGAGGAGATTAGCAAAAATGTAGGATTCTTATTCTGCATGGATAATGGAACTATAATGGCCAACTTTGGGATTCCTGGTAAATCTTAGATGTGCTCTGTAGTATTACATTCTCATGGAATGTAGTTTAAAATGTTAATCTTTGTATAATACCATTTTTTGTACAGAACATCCAGTAAAGCTGAAATGAAGAAAACAAGAAATTTAACTTCTCAAAATCCGGCAAAGCTTGACTCGAGTTGGTGAGGCCTATCAATATAATGAGCACACTTGATTGACAGCCCTCTGCCAGAGGTCTTGTATGAGATGAACTGTGCCTTGCTTTGGTGTTCCATGAGAGTAGCCGGCTGCAGGTGGGGAAGGAGCTGAGAAGAAGGTGGTCCAGCCAGAAGGTTTTACCTCAGCACCCCGGGTCATCCAGCAGCTCTTGTGACATTTGATAAATATCCTTTGAAGAATATGTATTTGAATTTGTGAAAATACTAACCACATACACTACACATTATAATAGGCTGTGTTCAGTATAGACTGCAGTTTGACTACATGGTTGTCTGTAGGGATTCTAGCCTATAAGGACTGAACTGTGTCAAGTTGTCTCTCAGCTTGTGCTTTCAGGTGTAGAGCTCTGAAAACTACTGTCGTTTTGGTCTCATGAGATCGTAACTCCGTATGTCCTAGTGATGTACTGGTGCAGTACTGAGATCACAGAAGGCTGCCATGTGCAAATGAGCCTCTATCCACAGTGTTTCTGAAAGGGTGTGCAGTTACAGCTCCAGATGAATTATTGGGCGTCTTAATGTAATCCAACAGAAGTCTAATTTTTAACTATTAAAGATGTTGATGAATCGGTGCATAAATGGTCGGGGCTAAACAGTCAGAGTAAGCAGATATATTTAAATTTGTTTTGCGACATCGCAAAAAATATTATTTGAAAACGGGCTGTTTTTGTAGCTTATTTTCTGTATATAAACTGTATGGATGGGGGAAATAAACATACCATTTGAAACAATATTAGATTTTAAGCATTTTTAATTCCGGAAAAGTGATGATATGGGCCCTTTAATATCTTGAAAATCATTGCTTTCACAATGTGTAGCGATATAATGGCAATACACAGCCATGGAAAAAAATAAGAGACCTCATCATTTTTTTCTGGTTATTGCTTTCGTAATTTTGTGGGAGTGTGTCTGTGTAAAATGTGCATGCCACTATTGTTTTATGCACTGTTGACACAAAAAAAATGTTTGGAGAAAATTTAAAAATAGCACATCTAAATAATTTGTTATACCTTGGAAATGTTAAACTACACAACACTCTTACATTATTTTCCAATTGCAACATTTAAAATAGTGATGTTAAGAGCACAGCGTGTGCATGTGTGAGCTCTGTTTCATCCCATCAGAAACTGAATCAGGAGTGAAGCTGCTGGAATACAGCACATATAATAGCTGCTGTACAAACACTACTGCACTTACAGCACATATGGAGGCATTTCTTATTTTTTACACAGCTCACACTGCAAGAGTTCATAAAAGAATAGCAACCCGTGCATTTTGCACACACACACTGCTGCAAATTGTACAAACAGTGAACAGAAAAAAAGGGGAAAGTGGTCTCTTTTTTTTGTTCCATGGCTGTAGATATTTTGCAAGTATCGTGCATCTCTAGGGAATACATAGTTTTAAGAAAATTTGTGTTAGAACAAGCAGCATCAGCCTAGTTGTGGGTAGGTCTTATGATATCAATGCCAATTCCTCATCTGTGTGTCTGTGCATGTGTAAAATTTATTTATGTTTACACGCACACAGAAAAGGAATCTGTATCAATATCAAAAGACTTAGACTTTTTATTGAGCTTGGCTTCAATGAGTGTATGGGGCTGAAATGCGAGATTTGCCTAGAATAGAACTATAGATGGCATGATACTAATTTTTCTTTACTGATACTGATGCAGTTTGAAGTACCAGTCCCGTACCAGTCCCGTACCAGTCCCGTACCAGTCCCGTACCAGTCATACTCTGCTATCCCACATATAACACAACGTGAACGTGTGCTATGTTCTTATTTCTCAGATATTCTATGTGGACTCCCTGGCAAGGTCTTAAAGTAGGTGTTTTAGAGAAGGAAGATGGATTTATGTGTCACCCTTTGATTTTTATATTCATATCTATATTTAAAAAATGTCAAAATGCCGTGGAAACATAGATAAACAACCTACAACTGTCACCAGTAGTCTGTGTGTCCAGTCTGATATGTACGAGTGGGTCATCAGTATGTTTGCGCTTGTAGAAAGGTTGACCTCAGTTCACCTTTATAAAAAGGGTGCACATGTCAGTTGGACGTGTGCCCACATTACGCAGAGGTTTGTTTATTTGTGTCTAAGACTGTGGGCGGACGGGGAACGATCAGCATGTTGAGTTTTGCTCTTTAGTGATGGCAGTGAAAGGGAAGAAAAAAGTGCTAGATATATACAAAGAAAATGAAAGGGTGAAAGAAAGGTAATTGGATGTTAAAGTTGTGGAAAAACGTGTGACTGATGAAGTGAGTGAAGAAAAGGAAGTGGGGAGGAAAAGGCACACACCACAGCGGGGTAAACACAAGTTCACCACACCCCCCTGCCAGCCTCCCAACCAATCAGAACACACATGTCCTTATTAAGGGGAACTGTGGAGCATACTTGGTGTGTGTGTGTGTGTGTGTGTGTGTGTGTGTGTGTGTGTGTGTGTGTGTGTGTGTGTGTGTGTGTGTGTGTGGGGCATGATTTTTTTTTAATTTTTTTTATCTAAACAGTGATATTTAATCAGTTCAAAACATGCTGTCTGTCCAAGAATGAGTTCATTTAACGGTCATATTAGCTGGCCTGTGGCTAGTTGTAATATATAGCAAACTGCAGTTTACACTGATGTATTTTTTTCAATAATTTTTATTTTCAGTAAAATTCTAGCTAAAAAGCTAAATCTACTTTCAAAGAGGTTTCAAATTTTACATAGATCTCAGCATGAACTGCTGATTTGGTGTTGGGTCTGGGCAATATGATATGAACCTTTACAGTGTGTCACTGTGTGTGAGATACAAGACCAGTAATGGAAGGTCTCTTCAAGAAGCATTCTTCAAAGAACCCTTATTGTAAATATGGGCTTTTAATCACCACTATGTGCCTCTAATGGTAATATGATGTCTATACTTCATTACTGTGATTTTGCTTTTTGGTTTTATTGATATTTTTACAATATATGTTAGAAATATATATTTGAATGATATATTGATAAAAGGTAGGTAGGTGAAAATATGTGAGACATATGTGTCCCATGTTTCACTTTTTTAGGTTTGTCACATTGTTTGAACAGAACAGTTTGAGATCTATAAAAGTTAAGTATGAAGTTCTGGAAGTGTGCTTTCTGTCTGGTTAATATTTACAGTGCAGAGAAAAGTATTTTTTAAAATAACAAAACAATCAAACTGTACAATAGAAAATGCTAAATTAAATACCAGCCTCAGCATCAAGGCCTGGTTATTTTAATTGTCCGTTAGTTTGTGGAGAAGTTATGTTCTTTGTATTCAGACTGATCTGGTGTACTCATCCACTCTCAAACACAGATTGGGACACTGTCTCACTCTTAACAGCCACCCACTAGAACAGGACAATAGAAAGTATAATAGAATGCACCAACACTCATACATACACACACACTCTCATACTGCAATTAGGTGTCACTCTGGTCGTCATTAAATTGTGGTTTTATTAATCAGAATGTTCTGTTTCTTTCTACAGTGTTTACAGCAGTGGTCTCTGTCCTCGGCACACTGGTATGCCCTCTAGTGAGGGCCTGTAGAAATGGCCTATCCACATGTGTACATGATGTGTCCAAAAGTTTGTAGACGCTTACTCACTCACTGTTTTCCAAAATCAAGGATATTAATAGGCAGTCCCATCCCCCCCCCCCCCCCCCCCCTTTGCTGACGTATCAGCCTCTACTCTTCCAGGAAGACTTAACACTAGATGCTGGAAATCTGTTGGGAGGATATGATTACGTTCAGCCACGAGAGCATTAATGAGGTCAGGTACTGATGCTGGATGATTAGTTCTGGTTCACAAATGGCATTCCAAATTATCTTAAAGATATTGGATTGAGCTCCATCACTCCAGAGAATACAGTTTCGTTGCCCCACAGCCTGATCCTTAGTGGCTTTATACATTCTGGCCCACACTTACAATAGGGTAGGGTGACATTAGGCCAGATGTGGAGAAAGTACGAGACCAACAGTAATGTGATGAGAGATCAGGATGTGCACATTCTATTGTACTCTGTTGTCCTGTTGTAGTCCATGGCCTTTAAGAGAGACTGCGTCCAAAACGGCATACTACCACACTAAGTAGTATCTTTAAAAAAAAAAAAAAAAAAAAAAAAAAAAAGGGCCTTTCTGTGAGAAAGTGTGATTGTGTGGTTGCTATGGGCAAAAAGTTTGTGTTAAAATAAATATATGTATATATATTTTTACTAGCAACATGGATTCGGACCAGCACTCTCCTAATTCTCTTCATTCAGTGCCCAGTGTCTTACCACTGAACCACCGTACGAAGCCATTTATTGTTAAGGCTGACTGTTTTAAATTCAACCACAACAAACAGTGACATATGTCTATGCTCACTGACCTTAGCTTTAGAGTCTTGAAGTCTGCTGTGTGTTTTGCTCCATGTTTGTTTCTCCGTGCTTGTGTTTCTCTGTGTTTTGTCCCTTTCTGGACACCTTAGCTGTGATGTCACCAACTCTGTCTCCGACACACATTCTTAAGGTTACTCGACTGTCTGCTCTGTCTCGACCACAAAATTCATTTGTCTTGTTTTTAAATGATCAACCAATCAAAAATCTAAATACACACGCACTACACTGGATATTAATGGACGTATTGAAGTTGGAACCATGCCAAATTGTCAAAAAGTCTGGGAGAAGTGGTGCCAAATTTCAGCTATAAAAAGAATAATAAAAAACTAGATGCATTTTTGTGAGAAAATGTGAAGTGTGATTGCATGGTTGCTATAAAACCAGTGTTTGGAAACACCCAAGCATTGGTTTAATGGGCATAACAAAGTTTGTCTTAAAAAAAAAAAATTACTCCCAACTCGGACTCAAACCGGCAATCTTCTGATTCAGAGGCCGATGCTTAACTTCTGTACCATTGGGGAGCGTGAACCCACTGGCTCTTACCAAACTGTTTATGGTTAAAGATGGCTGAAGACGTAGCTGCATTCAGGGGCTGATTATTTATAATTAAACCACAACAAACAGTGAAATACGTTGCTTTTTTTTTTTTTTAATAACTGATCTAAGCTATAGTGTGTTGAAGTCTGTTTATGAATCTACTGTGTTTTGCTCTGCGTTTTTTAGACTCTCCGTCTGACACACAGTTTTAAGGTGACTCAGCCATCCTCTGTTTCTCCCCATGTGTTACAGAGGGGACTCATCCTTTTTTTTTTTTTTTTTTTTTTTCTTTCTAATTTTTTTTTTTTAAAAGATCAATACTCCTGATCAACCGATGACTTATAGACATGCGCATAAATACGGATATTAACGAATGTTTTGATGTTGGAACCATGCCCGTATTTAAAAACTGTAGGAGGAGAAGCGTCCTCAAAATTCATCCATAATAAGAATAATAATAGTAACTTAAGAAGAACAGTAGTCACGTTATTTAGACCTTTAGAAATGCATTCGGTAATGTAGTATGTAAAGTATGGAAGTTTGTGGTTTGCGATGCTGGTAGTCACAGTCTGTGTTTGAGAGTAACCAAGCACACCAGATCGGATGTCTCATCTCGAGGGGTGGTGATCAGAACCTGTGTTTGTCACCCATGATCACCCACCAACACATATTGCCGTTGAACCTATTTTACAAAATGGTTAAATAGTGGTTTCAAAATTAGTTTCTTTTGGGTACAATTTTGCCTTAGACCACGATGCGCTAGGAGTGTGTGTAAAGGAATCCAGTTTATTCCATAACCTTGTTTCAGACACCAGGCAACTTATTTGTATCTTTCTGTGGTACCTTTTGAGCTTTGGGTGTCTTGCTGAGAACAATTCTGACTCTGTTAGCTTCTTATTTCACATCAAACAACTCTGAATGTATCTTAACATTTGCGTTATTCAGTAAATTCATAGAATTCTCCTTTAAGCATACACATCACTACATGCGTACACACCACCGCCTGCAGCGCTGAGTAACTGACACCTTTGGGGTGTGTGTGTGTGTATATATATATATATGTGTGTGTGTGTGTGTGTGTGTGTGTGTGTGTGTTCATCTCCGTGTCGTAAGTCTGGGAATCCACCGTGCTCCCGCAATCCACTTTTATCATCCAGGCTAATTTCTGCCTGTAATCAGATTACTGCCTGTGAACTGTCTTAGTCTGTCTCTCTCTCTCTCTCTCTCTCTCTCTCTCTCTCTCTCTCTCTCTCTCTCTCTCTCTCTCTCTCTCTCTCT
>JBBPCZ010000042.1:36095953-36113700 GCA_037974445.1 Brycinus macrolepidotus
CTCTCTCTCTCTCTCTCTCTCTCTCTCTCTCTCTCTCTCTCTCTCTCTCTCTCTCTCTCTCTCTCTCTCTCACTCACCCCCCCTGTTTGTGTGTGTGATTGGTCTAACCCTGGACGACTGTGCGTGTGTCTGCATTTCCATCACACTGAGTTCGGTGTTCATAGCTGTCTCTCTCTCTCTCGCTCGTTCTGTCCACCTCCGTCTGGACTCTTTCTCCTTTTTACAAGCAGGACTCTTTGTCCCTTTCATTTTTTGCATCATTTTCATTGTTTTTACCCCTGAAACATGTTGAAGAACCAATGGATTACTAATTACCTCAACCATGTCACACAATGTGGCCAAGGTAAGAGCTCTGGTCCCTTTTGCCTGGCGACCAGGCAGCTGGATGGCAACTTGGTTGCAGGATTGTTGTGGTGAAAGAATCACAACGGTTACCGAGGGTGATGGAGTGATTGATTGGCCCATTGCTGGGCTGTGACAGAGCAGATTTGAGTTGAGGCAGTATGGCTTTCTTTTCACTTTATTTTTTTAGCGGAAATTTGTTGGAGTGTATGTGTGTTCGGCCACTTTTTAGGCTACTGCTGATATGGCAAGAAAAATGTAGTATGTTTTCCTTGCTCTTGCAATTTCTAAATATAGCTGAGCTGCTATGAATGAGAGAACCAGAACTCTGAGGATCAGTCACAATTTAGGTGCTCAAATCAGTGTGCATCGCATTACATGAACGCAATTAGGGCACATTAAGTCGGTCAGGAAGTGATCAATAAGAAGGTCAGACAGGGATTGTCTGTTTGCATAGTGCTTGCATAGATATTTAACTGATAACTAATTTATGTATGCTTTGATTCCGTAGTTTACTTCTGTGTTTCTGGCCTTCCTGTCAACTTTTCAGTCCTCAGCTCATGTATGTTGACACCATGTAAAGATGTCGGAGATCATGGGAACCGACTATTATAACAGTTATCCTTTCAACAGCACAAGCCATCATGTTCATTTGAAGTCTCTCTCTCGCTCTCTCTCGCTCTCTCTCGCTCTCTCTCGCTCTTTCTCTCCCTCCCCAGTTTCTCTTCAGAGAGCCACTTGTGCTTCAGAAGGAGGTTGGCACTCTTGGAGAGACAGATCTA
The DNA here is from genome assembly GCA_037974445.1 of Brycinus macrolepidotus. Taxonomy (NCBI): domain Eukaryota; kingdom Metazoa; phylum Chordata; class Actinopteri; order Characiformes; family Alestidae; genus Brycinus; species Brycinus macrolepidotus. The sequence continues at coordinate 36,097,078 of JBBPCZ010000042.1, forward strand.
TTTTTCACCTTGTCCTGTCCCTCCCTGTATTTTTAGAAAATCCCTCATTCCTCCCCTCATTGGGCCGTTGGTTTGTGGCAGTCAGCATCCTTAAGCTTCTAGCTGGCACCTACACGAAACACAGACCGTTCTGCCCTGCGTCTGCTTGTTCAGCTGAGACTTTGTGTTCATCTACACACTTGATCCACACTCTGTATTTACCCTGTTTTACCCCCTTAGGCCTACATTACAGTGGAATTATCTGTGTGGGTGGAGCATGTGTTTCTCAGGAGCGTTCCTCTGGAGCATGGATTCCAGAACCGAATCCCTGTACATTTTTAGTGTTTTCTCTGCTCCATCACACCTGATTCAACTACTTGGCTATTTAACAAGCCCTTCTGGAGTTGAACTAGGTGTGTTAAAGCAAAGAAAACACTGAAATGTTCAAGGCAGAGGTCATCCAGTACTTAACTCCTGAAGTGGTCTCATGTGATTTTGATTATTATCTATAAATGCTCAAATTGTTATAAAACTCAGTTAACCGCTAGTATTGGGGTCTAGGTTTGGTGTCAGGTTTAGGAGTTGTGCTTAGAGTGAGCGTTAAGTTTAGGGCTGAGATATAAGTTTTTTGTTTTTTTTTGGTCAATTCAAAATATCTAATATCTAGCAAGTATCCAGTATCATACAATATATTAATTTCATTGCAAACTTAATTATTGATTAAAAAGTTAAGTACTTATCTAGTGATTATTCTTTGGCACATCATTTGGCCTACTTTAAGCCTTATTTCTTGTAAAAACAAAATTATCCGCATTACTACTTGTGATACTGTTTCTGTAGTTAAAATGCAGAAGGGTTAATTATCTTGAAAGTAGTTTGATAATCTTATGCTTACAGTGATTTCAGAATGAGAAATATTAGATATACTGACTAGATTTAAGATGATTTGATTGATTATAGTTATGTATATAAAGGCAAGTTGAGCTTCAAATGGAACCATCACAAAGTATTTTATTGAATTCAATTGGTTTCACTCCTTTGACCCAACATGAAATAGTATAAACAGGCAATTAGTAATAAGAGGTTTTCTTATGAAAACGAACGGAAAATTGTCAGTAAGTCTGAAAGTTAGGTTGAATACATGAGAGGTTAGATCAGGACTGTAACATAATATTAGTGGGGGACAGTCCGATAATAAAAAAAAAAAAAAAAAAAAAAATAGGAAATAATTTGACATCTGCGTTGCACAGGTATTGCCATGGGAAGTAGCTGGTATGCTTTAAGTGTGGAGTCTTCCATAGCTACTCGTGTGTATCTCTGCTGTTTTGAGGTTAAGTTTGTAAGGGGCCCCCTGTCTAATAAAAGGTTTAAGATGCTGTCTATACTGGGAGAGGTCTTTATGACTGTTTTACACAGTTGAAATGTAGCTGTGAGGTGGAATATTCTCAGAGTCCATTCGGTTTGTGCACTTTGACCACTTTCTAATCCATTGTATTTTGTTTATTTGTTTTTTTATGTGAAATTGAATGTGCACTTAGGTTCTTTTGTCATAGTCATGTTTGTAGCTGCCACACTTTAGGGAGGGGAAAAACATACAAAAAAAACTCTTTTACCATGTTCATAAAGCCCTGAGAAATACTTCTGTAATTAAAACATGTCAATTTCCCCATGCTCAGCTGTCTTTATAAGGCGATTTCTGGGGTGAAATATTTGCTGAGACGTTACAGCCAGCCTTATTTAGGCATTGTATGCAGCTTCTCCTCCTGCAGTGTGAAGAATGAGAGTTGCCCATCCAAATATTGTCTGAATTTTGTTTGGTTTTTCTCTCTTTACAGGGCTGGGATTTGAGTCATCTGTTAAATTCTGCAGCCCTGCACTGCTACAAAAAGAAGCACTAAGGTGTGTGTGATGATTTTTATGAAGGTTTTTTCGTTTCATTATCCCTCCTCTCTCAAACACCACTGATTACCTGATTTAGAGCCATCACCTGTAGCTAAAGACTGTACTGTCAGTGCATTAGCCTGCACAGAAGGCATGTTGACAGAGACTTTGAACTTTCCATCTCGATGTGAGAGCCAGCATGCCACAGCTTATTGGCCAAATGGGAGGTTAAATGACAAATCAGTTCTCAACACCAGTGCCACAATGTGAGCCGCCAAATTTTTCTAATGTGTCAGAATTTTAGCTGGAAGCTCTAAAGGTCAGTAGACATGGTTTGGATAATCCATGGACAGTTAATGACTCATTGTGGTTTCCTTGTAAATCTCAGTTTAAAACCAGTTGTAGACTGCCTTTGTGTTGCTGTGCCTTTAAGACAGATATATGTAAATGATCTCTGTTCTGATTGGTTGCCCTCCGTCATTCAAAAAGAAGTCCAGATTGAAACTCTTTTTATAACTACAGTATCAGTGGATGTGGTTAATGGATGGCTGGATGTTTGGTCTCACAGAAAGTACCACTCTGAGCATTTTTCTTCAAAAATACTGAACTCTTTTGGAAGAGCAACTCTTCAGTAAGATGATGTTGTCAGGTGCCCCTGGAGAACATATGTTTAACATTTGAAAGTATGACTGATCATCTGTATTGACCAAGTATTAAACTGAACTTGTTTCTAGAAGCTCTATGTTCCCAAGTGTTACGACTGTTTAATTGTTGCCCCATCATCGGGAGATTGTGAGTTTGGTTCCCGGCGATGTTGTAGCAAGGTGTCCTAAAGAGCACAACTGACGTTGCTTTCTGTGGATGGCACCCTCTCTCCCCATCACTCAGTTTGATTGTCTAATGTGGGAGTCCATTAGCTGACATAACAGAATTAGCAGTCGTTTTCCTCCGACCCATTGGGCTGTTCGTTGATGTTGCTTTAATGTCAGTGAAAAAGATCAGTTGGTGCCACGTGTGTCTTGGAAGAAGCACATACTAGCCTTCCCCTCCTGGTGTTGATTGACATTGTGTGATTTGGGGAGACGTAACAAACAGGATATAGGCTAATCATGTGGACAAATTTCAGATTATGACCATGTCCATAATGGTGATGTCCGTGAAAACAGATGCTTATAGATGGACACTGTTGTGGTAGTTATTCACGATAGTTACATTTGACTATTAGTTGTCTTATGCTTCATTAGCAAACGAATGGATTTGTGTATTGAGGTGTGCAGTAATTGAAGTGCCCTGTTTAGACAGGGCAAGCAAGGTGCTATGCTAAGGTGGAACTCGAGTGATGCTGTATAAATAGCTTAGCTACTAATCTATTCCTGTGGTAGAACATTCAGAGTCCTCGACACTCTCCGCTAATATTTCTTAAAATGTCACACAGGAGCACGGGACCGACACAGAACTCCAAAACATCCCTCATCTATTACTCTTAAGATAGTCTTAGGCAACAATCTGACCTGGAAATTGTGGGTACTGTTAAGAAGCACACAGTATGTTGAGGCATCTTGAAGTTGTCCCCCTTCTCGTTGCTTGAAATGTTGCTGATAGTTCTTGTTCCACAAATTTCCTTTGCAGTAGGTAACTTCTGCAAAGCCTGGAATTTAGCAAATAATTAGAGAGGGCTCTCACAGCACATTTTTGTATGCGGTTTCTGTAAACTCTAAAGAAATATTTAAAAATGATTTTCCTTCCTTTTTCAGACTTCCAACAAACCTTTCTCTTGAAGACAAGGACGCGCTAGTTAGGAGCGTCACAGATATTGATGCCAAACTCCTTGCTGTGCTGCCTAAAGGTGAGTAATGCTAAGTCTAAACCACTAATCTTTAGTTAAAGAAGTTTAAAGGGATTTTGGAGATCCTCACTGAGCTCTTTTATGTAGTTTCAGAGCTAAGGAAGCATTTTGAAACCACTGTGAAAGGTGAACCAAAAATGAATAGGTGAGTTTCCTCAAGATCTGTTTAGCCATATGTATTTAAGCAATTACTGAAACTTTGGTTATTAACATAGTGACTTTTCCAGTTTGCAAGTAAAAGACCTAAAATAAATCCCAATTCCCTTGCAGAAAAGAGAGGATTGCACGGAGGCTGGAGGGCATAGAGACTGATGTTCCATCTGCACTCGTTTCAAGCTTGCAGCATACACCTGGCCTGGTGACCAATAGGTTGCTAGAGGAGGACACTCCACGCTATACACGAGCTTCAGACTCCAGTGAACCAGGCATTATGGGTAAGATATCATTTCATGCTAAATGGGCTCCCAAAAGAACTGTTTTTGTGTAACAGTGCAAATCATTTCTCTGAGTAAAGTAAGAGTACAATGCCATAGTACATTCTTAAAGTTAAAAGTAGTCAGTAGTTGTTTTTTCCTTTAGCTGCATTAACATACTCTTGCAGGGACATGGGAATGTATCATAACATGGTATAATGTACCCTACTCACTCTGCCCTCTTATTCCGAATGCCCTTTATGCAAGTTAGCTGAGCGGCAAAGAGTCAGATTATGTGGCATGGGAACTAATTGTACCACATTCTCAGGGACATGCTGAGATTTAACACTTGACCACACATCAGCTGGGCCATATGACAAAGTAAAGTTATATACTCATTTTAATGTAACATATAATGTCATTTTTGTATCATTTTAAAATAACAGATTTCCCACATCCCTGTACTCCTGGTAGTGTAACATTTTAATTGGAAAACTCAACATCACATAGTGACTCTAAAGGATTGCTACAATTCCTCATAGATTAAACTGTTTTTTTTTTGCGTTTTTTCTACATAGCTGGCAAATGTGGCAGTTAATCCTCAAAAGTCCATCTTGTGTATTTTACTGTCTGCAGTGAGGCGCTACAGTCGTGATGAGGTAGAGGCTCCGGGAAGGCAGTCTAGGCCACGTACGCGACCTGACAATCAGCCTCCTACCCATCCTGACCCGGTCCCCAACCCGGGCGGACCTGACCCGGCCAGTCTTAGTTCCAAAGCCGAACGGATTGCTCGCTACAAGGCCGAGCGACGGAAGCAGTTATCGGAACGTTATGGGATCCTTCTCGACCAGGAAGCAGACACGGATTACATACCACGATATACGCGAGCACGGAGGGAGTCCGACCTGTCAGAAAAACAAGCTCCACCTGACAGGGGGCGGGGTGAGAAACCGGAGGTGTGGCGAGAGGAAGAGGGCCACGAACGAAGCACCAGCAGGTCGAAATACAGCAGCTCTGGGATGGGGCGGGTTTCCATGCCAACTGATTCTGCCCCCGTCTCCGCCTCTTCTCCTCCCAAGGAGAAAGTGAGCGCTTACCCAGTCCAAGAGAAAGAGCAGCGGAGCTTGGCTACAGAGCGAGAGAGAGAGAGGGCAATGAACCTGGAGAACTACAGGAGAACGCCGGACAGAAGTCCTAGACCTCGGCAACAGGAAGCTTCGGTCACCATGGAGATGACTCCTGCCCAACCGGCATCCAGAGGCGTTCCTGTGGGGGCAGTGGCCAGCTCTCCGCGGACAGCACGCCGTGCCTCACTGCCCTCTGCACGGTATGGCATCTCCCCCGGAGACCTGTTCATTGAGCAACAGGCACAGAACATCCTTAGCCGACAGGGGTGAGTTCATGAGCTTCCTCACTTTTCTCCTTATCTTTCTTAATTCAATTCTTCTGACTTTAACCATTATGATAAGGGTGGAGAAGGTGTATTCTCTAAGCTGTTTAAAGGCAAGCAATTGCTGTGATCTCCAGATTACAAGTCTTTGTGAATGATTTGGTCATCATTAACTCAAGTGCACAAGAAAGGTTTTCCTATTTACAGCACTCTGCTTAGTTAGAAACATTTGTTGTTGACATGCTTGAGAGAGTAAATGTGGTCTTATGGTTTTTACTTGGAGTAAGGAAAGTAAGTAGCTTGCTAATAGGTGATCTCTGAAGTTCACATGTTCACTACAGAAGAATTTTTGTTATATTTGAGTTACTTTTCACCATAGGCACCTGACCTTTCAGACGTCCATAGACTGTATGATGTAACTGCCATGCTTAAATCACCACAGCTCTCAGAATCTCACCTTTCATGCAGAATTTAAACTGACTCTTTTTGTATGTGAGCTTGTTGGATGGTAAACAAAGTATTATAGAAAATGTTAGTTGCAAACAGTTTTCCTCTCTACACATCAGTGAGCCTTTCAGAGTGAGATATAGGCCTAGTTACTGAATAGGAGAACGTTCACTCTGTCCTGTTTTAGGAAATTATTCCTGAATGGTCTATCCTGTACATATTTGCCAGACCGGTTTCTCAAAAGCAAGATTGGTCATTTTGCATGTCAGTCAAACAGCCTTGTCCTATCAAAGACAAAAAGTAGGGCTGTCCACACAGTATAGTGGCTAGGCAGGAAAATTAGCAGTAAAATTAAGGTAAGCTTTGTGGTCTTGAGGAGTGGAGGTAGACTTATCTTGAGTTCCGCACTGAGATGAGTAGTGGATCTCATACCAGGACTGGCTAATATTTCCTAATCTTGTGGCATTAACACACTTTTTAGCCTGAATCCAATACAAGGGCCTGCTAGTCGCTGGATATCAGTGACTACATACTGATGTAAGCAAACAATAAAAGACTCAAAGTGATTAAAATTAAGTTAATTCTGATTTTATTTCCCCCTTAAGCTTAGATGATTACCCATAAACAAAGAGTTCTTCCTAAACGGTGCATTCTGAACATTAGTTGGAGAGCTGCTCTTTGCTGGGTAATGCTGAAGTGTGCCCCTGTGAGTATGTGGGTAAATGCTGAATAGAGTGTATTTTTGTGAAGTCAGGAACATGTCAAAGAAGTGGAAGAGTATTGGAGTGCAAGGGGTAGAACTGTAATCATTGCATCAGCAAGACCTTCACTTTACCTCACTGTGAGGCTTTCATTTATTTATTTGATCATTTTTCAGATGTTTCTGTGCTGGAATACTTTTAAAAGATCCATGCACATGTGCACTCTGTGTTCATAGTAGTAGATCACTTATGGGACTGCAACTTCTTTATGCTTTATCACATCCATATGTATTTATTACCTTAATTAGTATTAAGATAACATATAACTCACATTTGTTGTTTGATTTTGAATAATTTCCAAATGGTGCCTATACAGCATTAATTAATTAGTAATAAAACATTTAGTGTCTCTGCTGTCTTTCTCTAACAAATACGAAGTCAGCTAATTTTGAGACACCACATGGAAAACACTGGGACTCAAACATAGCAAAGCTTGTATTAGTGCACGCTTCTGCTTTCTGCTAAGCATCTGTATTGATGTTTAGTGCCCTCAGGCGAAGTAGATGGCTTAGGGTTGCTGATATATCTGTACATATGCGGTTCCAAGTTTTTCTAAGTAATGGTGATACTCTAGAGGTGGAGATCTGCACTGTTGAAGTCAGTACACTGAAAATAAAGTCCCCTGTATGATGATCTCACAAATGGAGTTATTTTGTGTGTAATTCTTTGACAAGAGTCTAAGCGATTGATGTTCTAGCTCAAAGGCCCTTTTGCTGTTTTCCTTGAAGGCTGCCTCTTAACCCATCATGAAAGCAATTAAAGAATGAGCACAAAGTCACAAATAGCCTCACCTTAATGCTTTATTTAGATTTTATGATGGTGGTACAGAGCTAAATTTATTTCTAAGCTGCACTGTTTTGGCTGATGTTCTATAGCTTGGCGTCTCGCTCTCAAAGTGAGTGGTCTCTGCTGAAAGACTTGGATGGTGACACAAACTCAATTATCAGCTGGCCCTCCAGGTACCTGAGTGCTGGGTGTGTAATCCCATGTAAACCACGGAACTGCTAACTTGGACTCTCTAACTTCATTTGTCCCCTTTCTCCTTTTTATATTGTGTACATTCAAAGAGATGAATGTACATCATAGGTAGTCTTCCTTCCTAACATAGCCTCTTTATTTAATATGATCTGAGTCTTACTTTCCGACTGACACACATGCCATATCTAGAACAACTAATGTTCAGCACCAGTCTGCCTCCCACCCCCCACCCCCACCTTTGTTTTCCATTCACCCATTCAAAATGTTATAACGGGTCTATTTTCACTGAGTATGCAGTAAATGAAGTTTGAGCACTGAGGATATTAAAAGCAACGCCCTCTAATAGCTTTTCATACTAAAAAATTGTAAAAGGTTTGTGTGAAATGAGATCAAACATACAAGTTTTGCAATGAATTGATCTCTAGCGTAATGCTGTACGAAAACTAAATGTTTGTTCCTTGACTCTGGGTTGCATTGACTCTGGCATTGTTCATTGTCCATGCAGAAAGCTGTGTTATTTTGAAGGATAGAAATTCAATTCTTACTTGAGAAACTTTTTATTCAGCATTGTTTATGAATATTCATAGCTGGAAATCTTTGCAAAAGGGGAATAAGGCTGTGAATTCACCCCAAGCTTGACAGTGATACAGTGCAGCTGTATATAAGACAGTTTTATTCATGCATTTCAGCATGTTAGATTTGAAACAATGATGCTGAGTTGAATATGTAGAATGTCTGCTTTATTTTGGCTGTTGTAGCTGTTTTGATTGAACCACTAGGGAATCATAGTCCTTTTGAAACACAATTCCTCAATTTCAGGAGGCTATAGGTAATTGACATTCACAGTGTTCATAATTGTGGTAATTTTTAGCAAATCTACACATCAACACCTGCAAAATATGTGACCAACATACCCTGGAAAGCTCAGTCATCGTATGTATGGTTTTGGTGATTGGACAGCTGCAAGGTAAAACTCCATCCACTGACTTGAGAAGCATTTCGCTGAAACTATCTATGCCACTACATATAATCTAGTATGCTTTGGATTATAGAAAATCTTTCCCCAACCCACCCCCGTACACATTTATGCTCCTTCAGAGCTCCCTCAAACCTGTTTGTTGTCAATTCAAACAGGTGACAGAGAATAAGACTTCTTTCTCTACTAAATAAAATTAACTAAAGCCCTGTTGGTGATAAAATGATAATTCGTTACACACTTAATACCTACATTACTCATAAAACCTGTATTTGAACGAGAAGCTACAACTGCATTTTTAAAAGAAGCATATGTTGTGCAAGCATCTAGGCTTTAGCTGATTATTGAGACATCATTGCCGCCTACTGGATATATTTTGAACTGTAATAATAAAAGTACTTATTATGGCTAATTCAAAAATGTTAAAGTTCTTGATGAGCGAAAGTGTTTGCGTATTCGTTTGGAAATACCATCAATTTTTAGTGGCCTGTAAAATGCTATTCAGACCAGCTCTAGATATTGGTTAATCTATGTTCTATCCAGCAATCTTTAAATTTGTTATGCTATTTTTGTATTTTTCTGGATTTAATATTTTTGCGTGTACCATTTGCTCTGTAATCTCATGGCTTTGTTTCAAATATAATATACTGGAGCACAGTTATGGGAAAAAATTGTAACTGTCCTGTTGATTGCAGACTGCACTGTATGCTATACATGGTTATCTGTCAGTTTGGTTGAGCTAAATGGCTGGTAAACCAGTAAAAAAGGTATGTTCTGTCCAATATAGTTTCATTCTTTAGTCAAGTTATTGTTTTTGTATGAAAAATGAACCCCTTTGGTTGAATCTCATAGTGGAATATGCATTACAAAATCTAAACGTTGGATCGGTCAATGGTTTTAGGATATTGACCGTAAATTTGAAGACTTTGCTGGATTGTTGCATTTTTTTAAATACATGTAAGCTTAAATTTCTCTTTTGTCCCCTCACCAAGAATACGAGTGAGAGAAAGACGTGCAAGGGAGGACAGCTTAGGACGGGCATCTGATTCAGGATCAGATGTATCGTTGGTCAGACGTCACCCTACAGTTACTCCTCCGTATTTGGCCCCTCACTCTGAACCCGCAAACCAGTTGCGTACACGGAGTGCAGAACCTCCAGTACAACAGCAGAATCTTAATGCAGAACCCCGTCATCACCCTCGAGCACAGAGTGCTGAACGCCCACGATACCGTCGCACTCAGAGCACAGAATTAACTGCCAATCAACGCATACCCTCTGGTGAACCCCAGAAGAACCAGCACACACCAGATGCAGAACCTCATGGGGTACATCCTAGCACCATGGGTCACCAGACTGATTATAAGCAAGCTCAGCAGCCTTCATCTAGGTATATGGACATCAAGCAGCCTTCTCAAACACATGAACCTACCCAGCAGTCTTATCATGGATACAGGGACTTTCAGCAACCGTTGCCTGGCATTGGGAATGTTCCACAATCTGAACCAAAATATAGAGACACCCATCAACCAATGAATGTTGGCAGTATCACTCACCAACCTGCTAAACAACTACCACCGAAATATGAGCATGCCTTGCATGCGTCTCCGGCTCATGGACAGACCCAGCAGTTTGTACCCGGCTACACTCATGGTCAGCCTCTACCTTATAGTCCCACTGAAGAGCTTCCTCCTACATATGGGCAAGCTTCCCACTCTGGTTTGGCCTACCGACATAGGCAACCGCCTGCCCCTTTGAATGGAGATACTGTTCACTCTTCACCTGGACCTCCTAAAATACTTGAATCCCATGAGCCTCCAGACCCCCAGGGCCATCAAGCCATACATAGATTGATACCTAGTAGGGAAGGTGTGGAAAGCAGGCGTAGAGCTAGTGCTGATCTTATTGAGCCTATCCAAAGGGAAGGCAGAGTGGCATCTAAGACTGATGCCCTCTCAGAGGGCCTGTTGAAGAGCAGAAAGGCTGTGCTGCCTTCTGAAATCCGTCGCAGGGAGAAGAGTGTAGATGACACCATGCAGAGATGCACTGAAGAAGCCTTGGACAGTCAGAAAAGTAGGAGGATCAGCCAATTAGAAGAGACTAAGGAAAGAGTTGGTGGGCAGATTAGGCAATTAGATGAGGCTGTGGACAGAGGCAGAAGAAGGTTCAGTAACTTGGAGGTGAGAGAAGGTCGTGATGAAAGGAGAGTCAGGCAGTTAAGGGAGGAAGAATCTATTGGCAGAGGAGAAAAGAGGATCAGTATGTTGCAGGCGAAAGCAGGTCAAGATGAAGGAAGAATCAGTCAGTCAGGAAGGCTGGATGGCAGGAATAACATGATTGGTGAAATGTTTGAGCCTGCTCACAAGAAGATAGACAGAATAGAAGAGAGACAGGGGAGGGATGGTGACAAAATAAACAAGTTAGATGTTAAGCAACATATAGAGGCACAATTTGATGGAAAGGCAGGTATGGTACAAGACAAATTGGTTTGGGATGGCAGGAGAGTTGGGCAAATAGGAGATGCAGAGACGCAAGTTGAAAACCCAGTTAGAGAATCGGAGGGCCAAGACAAAAGGATGAGTCAATTAGATGTGAAAGATGCACAGATTGGACAAAGAATTGCCCAATACCATGACACGGATCAGAAGGAAGATAGGAATGTAAACCAGTTAGATAAAGTAGAAGGTGAAGGTCATAAGGCTGTGTCAGAGGGATACGGTAGACGAAGGAGGATCAGCCAGTCAGAAACTGATGAGGGACAAGTCAGACGCAGAAGGATAAGCCAGTTGGAGGATGACGGGAAAGGACGTAGGGTACATAGAATCAGCCAGTCGGAAAAGTGGGATGGCAGAGATCGAATTGACCAGTCAGGTGGTCAAGGAGAAGGAGGTCATGGGGAAAATCAGTTGCATCAAAACCAGGCAGAAGCAATGGACACCACGCCCCCACAGCAGCAGGCCAGTGAGTCTTCAAATCAGAGGGTGTCAGAAGTAGGTGAATACTTGCAAAGAGGCTCTTCCCTACCTCAAGCACGCCACAGAGGAAGCAGAGATGGTGGTGACCTCAAACCAAAAATCCGGACTCGTTCCATGTCAGACATTGGAGTGACTCAGCGTTCCGCAACATTCCGCAGTCTCGAGGCAAGTCGAGAGTCTATGCCAATAGGGATAGGGCTTCAAGCCAGGGAGATGGGCACCACTAATGAAGTTGGAACTTTGGATACGAGAGTTTCTGTGGCGAAGCTCAGACATTCCTACCTGGAGAATGCCTCTGGACGCAGGCCTGAACTGTACGCGGACATAGTGTTTGCCATGTTTATACAGATACTTACTAGTCACATTCTTCCAGTGTGGAGGGAGTAGCATTGATTTGAAGGCTTTGATTTTTAACATTGATAAAGTGCAAAAACTAAAGGTGCACTAATTCAGGTTTTCTTAGGATAAGAACTTGAAGATATGCATAAATCTTTTGGAACAGCATTTGTAGCTTCTGTTTTGGTTTCTTTTGTTGTCATAAAGAGAGGCAGATTCTGGAAAGTTCTAGGTAAATCTAAATTAGTGTGCCTTTTGACATGCGGCTACTTGAAGGATTAATGTAAATCTTGTCTTGCTTGACCCAAGGGCCATATTACAGAAACTTTCTAACTCTGAAATCTTATTTCATCTATGTAATCAGAAGGATAACTGAAGTTAGTTTCTTATTTTGCACAGCAGCTATTACAGAATAACATTTCCAATGTTAATTATCTTCTTATTGCAAAAGATTTAAGATTAAAAAAAAATTCTTGACCTCAAGATGTTGAGTCTTGTTCTATTTTAAGGTTTTGTTTCTACAGTTAGTTGCAGACACAATTTTGGACAACTTTGAAAATTAGCATAACATGTTTACTAGCCTTAACTTGCAAATAGTGAGGTGCCACCACAATATTTGTAAGTTTTTTTTTTTTTTTTTTTTAACCACAGTACTTCACACTTCAGTTTTGTTTCAGCATTTTTATCAGTAGCTGTGACGCTAACCATAGCTTAGATTTTTGTTTTCATTAAGTTTCATTAATGTATTGTCAGTTGACAATTAATGACTTACCTTGATTAAGTGGTTTAGGATTTTCTAACTTTAGAAGATATAAGATATAATTATAAGATAAGGTATAAAATTAGGTCTTGCTTTGTCCTATAAATTTGTGAAAAATCTTATCTTGAACTTATCAGATCTTCACTAAAGACAAAGTTTCTGTAATACAGCTTTTGGGCCTGTTTTTGTGAAGTTTCTCAGACTAGGAGTTCAGATCTTGGATCTGTTTTTGTCAGTGCAGTCACAGTAAATAAGAGAGGAATTTTATCAGGACTCCTTTTCTGAGAACCTTCATGAATAAAACCTTAATCTCTAACTTGATTTATAATAACTATACAGTTTGATATTGCAATGTTATATAATCATAAGTTTAAAAATGTGAGTAAAGATTTCCCAGAAAACCCCCCCCCAAAAAACCCAAAACTATGGTTACTAACTGTAATCAGTTGCTAGAATTACTAAGATCCGTGTTGTGAATATGGTATGGCCTTTATTAAATGCTTAAATGCTTGTTTGTAGTGATAAGGCATCTTTCTGTTCCTGAGCAGCTGCATGATTGGAAATGAAAAAAAAAGAATTGACTGTACTGTTTGTCATATTGCATGGATCTATGCTTTAATTCTTAAATTGTTTGCTGTGTATTTAATGAAATTTGGAGAAGACATTTATCCCTGTAATGTCTGAAGTACAAACTGGAGAGTCATTAAAATTTTAAACCATTTTTTTAAATTTATTTTCTTTTTTTTTTTTTTGTCCCCCCCTTTGTTGCCTTCTGCGCCAAGGGAGTCTAAGGTAGACTCAGCTGTTACGGAGGCTGATATGGAAGGGGGTGATGACCGAGAGAGAGGACCACGCCGGCCTAGGCGGTACATCTCTCCTGGTGATGACCGGAAGTCCTCTGAAAGGTTTCGGACTCAGCCGATCACCTCAGCCGAAAGACTGGAGTCCGACAGGTATGGGATGAAAAGGAAGTGTGTGGTCACTTTAGGTCCTCCTGTACACCTTTTAAGTTAACTTACTTTCAGCATCTCCCTACATGTTCATAGTAACATAACAAAGAAAGTCCTAGTTTATAAACTCTCTCTATAAACTCTTTTCAGAACTGTGGTAAAATAATCAGTGACAGTGGGCCTTATTCATAAAACACAAGCAAACTGCGCGTAAAATGGAAACTTTTTGCCTTATCCACATACATTGTGTAAACACCACATTTGTTAGTAGAATGTTGATTAATACCAGCTGTAAATTGGGCACAGTTCTAAGGAAATTTATTTGCTCTTTTAACTTAGTGACCTGCTTACCTTAAAGTTCAAATAAGTTAACATTAACTTACTGTTTTAGCCAGTGGTAGGTTTAGTCTAACAGCTCTACCAAGACCTTTCTGCGGTGGGAAACCATAAAAGCAGTTGAAACAGCTTCTCCAGTTCTCATTTTCACCATAGGGATCAGTAAAACAGGATGATAAAGAAAATGAAGTCTTTCCAAAAATAAGAACAAATCATCATGTTACAATGGGAATTTTTAAGAGTGCTGACCAAATTATTCCCAAACAATCTGGAAAACCACTCAATGGCTGGCAGATCGCAAGAGATCATTTTACATTCTAATACCAAAGAAATCAAAATGTCACAGAGTGGAGACCGGAAGTTCTCCTGCCTCTGAGCATTGCTGAATGAAATGAAATGTCCACATGACAGTGATAACGGCAAAAGAAATTCTAATAATTCTAAAAAGTAAATGCTTTTATGTAGAATCATTTTTTGTTGTTGTGGCCAATTAGAATATCCACAGGCTGATAAAGGGTGCCCTGATTATTAGGTGATCATATATGCTTTAGTTTATGTTGATGGTTAAATGTACTTTTTGAAACTTTAGATGTTCTTTGTATCAAAATTTGTACTCATATTTCAACATTTCAATGCTACAAAAATGGAGATGGAAGTTTATGTAAAATGATCTATGAAAGATTTATGTACAAATTCACCCTGCATGTGTTTCATGAATGAGACCCAGCGAGTACAATTCATGTGATTCTGAAATGCATGTTTTGTTTAACTTTTAAAATTTTTTTTTTTTGGGGGGGATCCTTCCACTTTAGATCTCGGCTTAGTCCCACCGAGCTACAAAAGACAGAAGGTGAGTCTTAGGAGTCCACTTACTGCTGTTCAAGCCAACGCTGCCACATGCTGCAAGACAGACTTAACATGAGTAGGATTCATGAGTATCAAAATCCTTTGTTTCTTGCTAGTGGATGAAGAGAAAATGGACGCGCGGTCAAAGATGAGTGTAGCAGCCAAGAGGTCCCTCTTCAGGGTATTGGAATTTTTGCTCTTTAGTCTCTACGAATGCTCAAAACTGTGTTAAAAGAGAAGTCAACATCTGTATGTGGCTCAAAACCCTTGTGTATATGAGACTAAAGTAATGCTACTCTTGTGGTCACTGTAAAAATCAGAGACATGTTTTACGTTTCAGACATGGCTTTCTTCTTTCTACTTATTTTTATGTCTTCTTACGCCTCTCTCAGGAGCTTGAGAAAACTTCAGAAGGTTGTGTTCCCAAACCTCGGTCACGTAATGCAGCAGTGGAGAGGAGACTCAAACGGACACAGGACCGCTCACGAACTCAACCAGTCACCACGGAAGAAGTGGTCATCGCTGCCACGTAGGTCACTTACTAACATCGCTATTGGACTGTCTCAAGTAGAGATAGGAATATTAGTCTGTTAGGTCTGTCAGTTCTCTTTTTAATAAATGGTTTATTATGGAATATAGAATTTATTGTTCACCCCTTTTTTCTTTTTGGTAGCTAACCTCTAGGATTCTACTTTTCTTGTTATACATGTTGCATTTTCATGTCGATATTCATGTGATGTTCGCTTTTTGCAAAATGCCTAGAACAGCGAGGACTTTATTTGATGTCAGAAAAATAATCATGATGGATATTTTGTGTGATGCTATGCGAGGATTCTCTAATGCTGTAAGTCTATATGAGAGTGATTTGAGACAGTTTGGTAATATGTTTATAGTTATTTGAATGATCGCATTCCTTTTGTTTTTTTGAAAACATTTTTATGTCTAGTACTTTTGTTGTTTTGACTCCTCTGTTGTGTCCTTAGTTTTATTGCTCTAATCTTTTATTGTTTTACTACTTTGTGCCGTGTCAACAACCCACTTTAATTCCTCTGCCATATTTTGTGTTTCTTAAAAGATATCCTAGTTCCTCCTCCCAAATCATCACCACTCAAACTACAACCCCCAGAATTCCCAGCCCCACAGTAGTCAGCACCACAATGACTAGTTTCAGGTACCTGTATGTGTTTGTGCATGAGATTTAAGGCTTCAAATAAGCTTTTTGTCCAGTTAGGCTCATGGTGTTCTTTAGGTTAACCTATATGTGTGTAATGCCTGAATGTGCATCAAGCATTGTTTAATGCAATTTTGCAGCATGGCTTTATCCAAGAAACTGAACAGATTTATGCCAAACCTGCTCCTGAGTTTGTCATGGACTTGCTTAGTCAACTGGTTTTACCTGAGAAACCCATGACATGGAAAGGGTTGTTTGGTTGTTTCTGCAGTCAGGATTGTTTCACAGCACCCTCTGGTGGTTTGTCTCAGGTTACCACCCTATTTTAACTCTGCCACAATCCTAGGAAACTTGAACTCTTCGTTTTACGTGTAAAAATAGACAAAATGCATTCTTTTAATGTTTGTT
This sequence comes from Brycinus macrolepidotus, assembly GCA_037974445.1. Lineage (NCBI taxonomy): Eukaryota > Metazoa > Chordata > Actinopteri > Characiformes > Alestidae > Brycinus > Brycinus macrolepidotus. The sequence continues at coordinate 36,113,529 of JBBPCZ010000042.1, forward strand.
TGCATCAGAGAGAGAGACAGCACAGGGATGCTGTGACGTAAGGCATAATTAAATGATCGCAAGTGATGTTTGGCCCGACGCAATGGGCAGATCATTAAAATAGATTTTCAGCGTGAGAAATCGGAGGTATGGCGTGAGAGCGTGAGAAGACAGTCAGATGCGTGTGTCTCAC